>CM060910.1:795280800-795700800 GCA_030737875.1 Allium sativum
AGATATAATGACTGATCGTGCCAAAATGATTAAAAATAGTCATTTGTACCTTCAAATTCGACATTATCTGCTGCCGTCCTCATGATAAACCTAGCAACGCTGCCAAGTCGTAGTGTCTCATTGATAACCTATAATTACAAGAACATCCATATAAAAGGAAACATTTATAATCTCAAAGTTTCATATGTTAAACTTACACATTTTGTAAATTCCATTTTCTTGTAATCGTCCCATGTGAGTTTGGTCTCACCTCCTTGCTGCTTCGATCCGAGAACCTCACTGTGCTCCTCCTGGAATGTGTTTTATGTCATCCACACACTTCATAAAGATTCATATAAAAGGTAGTGTGTCGTGTCTCTTGTGACTGTAATATATTGTCATGTAATCACTTCTATGAAAATTTTAAATTTCCTTTACCCGTAATCTTGATACAGCTTTTGGGCAGCTTTCAAGATAATATATCAATAAGCATATTGCGCGTGCAGTAGTATCATGCGCAGCGAAAAGTAAGCTTAGTAAAAAACCACAAATATTATCATCTGAATAATCTGTATTTTTTATTAGCCATCCAATAAGGTCATCTTTTCCTGCGTCATTACATCCAATTCCCCTCCTCTCTGCTATCTTTTGCTTAAACATTTCAAATAAAATATCTCTTGCCTACATTGAAAAAAGAAAATCAATTCAGCAATATCAATGTTGATGTTTCCTAAAACATCATTTTTTTGCAACGTTATTTTTTCCTTCGACCATTTTTTCTAGAACAAGTGGTGACCATTTTCTCCACTAGTTTTGCTATAGTCAAGTTGAGAAGAAGGTGAAGGAAAAAAATCATATTGATAATATACATGTAGTGCTTTCCAGTAAGCAGTTCCAGGAAAATAGATCGGTAAGCATGTAAGCACTCTGTATACTAAGTCATATTGTGTTGCCAGCTTCTGGATGTCATCATCTACTGTAATGCTAAACAATCTTTTTGCCATTATGCACAAAGAAAACTGCAAGAAATTGTAACTTGGATATAAGAACACATACTTGTATATGTCTAATATCCCAAAATAAATTATACTTCATATTTTTACCTTAGTTGACACCTCCTTAGCAGAAATCACATCACCATCCTTCCATGAGCTTATAAGCTCCGAAGCAAGAGTATCTGCATCTTGAAAAAAGATGGACCTCATCCTCTCAGGATGTAAAAAATCAAGGACAGTCATTCTTACATGTTTATGCGCATCTCCAGACATCAAATTTATTGAATTATCACCAACTAATACCTTCTTAAAAGCATATGGCATGCCATTCTGAAACAGTACATCATTGTTCAATACTAGTCTATTTAACTTGGGGTTTGCTGATATTATAGTTGGAGCCCAAAACAAATGGGTAGAGAAGACATTTCCAAACCTGTAAGAAGTTGAATAGATTGATGTTCCCAATGCAAGGTTATGGAGTTGACATAACACATATAGTGAAGAAGAATAGATTCTACCTTGATAGGTGACTTTTCATGTATTCCCCAACTGAATTTTGTGAGTGAGACTTCAAGAAAGATAAGCTTTCTCCAATAAGAGGCAGCCCACTACTTCCTGGTGGCAATTTTCTTGATTTTTTTCCGGTTCCATTTTTACTGAAAGCTAGGATTGCAATCACAAAAATAAACGTTGCCAGTATCGTAGTAAGTTGTAAAAATAAGGCCATCAAGTTCACTCTCGCTCTCACACACTCTTTCTTTGTCTATGTGAGTAAGTTTATATAATGACACTGTTATATGAGTTTTGTAAGCTGACTTGCAAGAAAGAAGATTCATACGGAACTTCAAGTAGTTTGCTCATTAAGTTTGATCATTAATTCTGGGAGATCTCACGATTAATTCTGGGAGTTTGCTCATTAATTCTGGGAGTTTGCTCATTAAATTTGCTCATAATGAACAAGAAAGAAGTTTGCTCATTAATTCTACGATTCTCCTTAGTTCTATCCGGATATTTTATCTTGGGGATTGTTAAAGGGACTCCACTTTTGGTTAAGGGGAGTACCATTTTCAGTTTATTTTAAAATTGTTAAGGTGAGTTAAAATAAATTAGCCTCCCTTTAAACATATTAACAAAATTTCCAATACTAACCCTATACTTTTCATTAATGCAACCTTAAAAGATAAACCCTAATTTAATTCAGCACATAGAAAAATAATAATACATGAAACATAAACGTTCCGCACACATGAAAATAACATATTCAAGCATTGTTTACTTTAGTTTTGACTATCACAGTAAGCATGGAACACAATAACAACAAATAAACACATACAAAACACACTAGCCACAAATGAAAAAAAAAGAGTAACAACATACACATATGCTTAAAACAACATAAACATAAGCATAAATTCACTTAATAAATGTTTGTTTAATGTTGGAATATGTACACTGTTTTAATGTAATTACTTTTGACAAATCATCTCACAACGAGGATGTTTTTCTTATCAAACTATAAGATCTAAACCATAATACACTGTATTCACCCTGGAACAAAATCCAAACTTTGCATGGCGAACTGTATTCATCATTCGTGCAAATGAACGAAATTCATCCGCTTTCTGCAAATTGTATTCATCTTTTTCAACAAAAACTAAAATTTCAAAAAGGGGATTTATCAACGTTTAATTTTTTTTATCTTGCGGCGTGTTTGGATTGAACTGAGATTGAATTTTGATTGATAGGGTTTAAGGGATGATGAGGGCGGGGGTACTTTAGTCTATATTTTAATTTATTTTTAAAATTCAAAATCTCCCTTAACAAATAAAAAATAAGATGGAGTCCCTTTAAATTTATCCTCCCCTTAACAAAAAATGGAGTTCCTTTAACAATACCCTTTATCTTATCACTTTACACTTATTTACTAACTCTCTTCCATCATTTTACTGCTTCCGTCATATTACATTTTATATTGGACTTTTTAATTTTTTTGCAATTATTTACAAATAAATTAACATTTAGTTCCTAACATTTCATATTTAAAAAATAAAAAATACTTTTAAGTCGAAATGTTCAAATTAATTTTGTGATTTTGAATTTGACAAATAAATTCAACTAAAAAATTAGTGATAATTCATATAATTAATGCTAGATATGATGTTTTAAAATGTATCTCATGTTCATATCAATAAAGAAGACAAAATTAATTTTAATTTTAATATGAAGTTAACAAATAATGCAATTTAAATAATATTTGTAAATAATAATAATAAATTTAATATATTATACATTTTTTTGAATAAATTCATCATAAATTGAAGAAAACAATTTCAGCTTCAAATTACAGTATTTTAGTATTTCTACTATTATTCGCTGAACTCCTCGTGTTAAAGATATGCAACATAATATTTGGCTTACTGATTAGTTCACTAATTGATATTGTAGGAAATATTAGATTTGCTTTAGGAAGAGTTGATTATGCATTTATTTCTCTCTCAGATCCTATTTTAAGGAAACAAATAAATAAATATATGGTCATGTAACAAACCAGTAATTTCGTCCAGATTTTACTTTAAAAATAAATAATTATATTTGTAATTCAGCTATGGAATCGAAATATAACTTGTTTTCAAGCTACTTAGAATATAAACTCTTCGAATACACGGAAGTTAAACCATTCTGAATAAATATAATTTCCGAAATATAAGTCTTATAATATCGTTAAGAAAAAACTAATTTGTTTTACTTTGAAAACTAAATTGAAGCTTAACGTTTGTTCCATATTTTACCCATTTGTTTTGATTATGACTTGTATAAAATCTTGTAGTACAAATTAAATTGTTATCTCTAGTCAAGTTTAAGGTTATGTGCATTAAACTATTTATTCATTTTAAAGATTCGGTTTACGAAATGAATTGTCGGCTATTTAATTTAATTGTTTGACGAATTCTGTAAGATTATTTCATTTACAACAATTTGATCGTAGACAATTTATTGAAAATATAATCTACTTTACTTTAAAATTTGATTTCGAATGGAAAGCTTGGATTTTTAAACAGTTAATTGATTTTGTTTCGAATAAAAAAACCATTTAGTATAATCTGAAATCCGTACGACTTGATAAAACAAAAAAATGAATTGCGTAGGGAAATACGCGTGTTATTGCGTTCACATCAGTTTAATTTATCATTTGGGTTTTTCTTTTTTTGAAGTTTAAATTCATGGAAACAAACAACGTTGTCTCCATCAGCTGTGTGTAGCCTAACGTTCGTTCAACGGTGCTTCCTATTTCAGCCTAACATTTCGTTCAAACCAATATCTAATAATGTCTTGACTCAAAGATTTGGTCTGAACACCTAAGAATTTTGTGCTGAAGATACATGCCACTTGCTTTCACCTTTCTAAAATTTATACATCTGTCCTTGTTTCTTTGAAATGATTTACACTTTGTCGTTTGCATCTAGTGCGGGTTCCCTCTCTTCTTTGTTAAAATGTGTACCTCCCCTTTGTTTCTATTCACAAAACAATTCATTCCATCCTCACAAAAACTAAATCCCCAAAAATGTTTCTTCCCAAATCAAAGAAGCCTGGTCACTGTCCTCTTCGTCGACCTTCACCACCTGACCTACGCATTTTTTGTCTTGTTCACGGCTGAAGATGGTCACCTCGGCAAGACACGAGCTCACTCTCCTCCTTCATCGTCCATCGAAGACAACTAGGCGACTTGGAACTCACCGCCCCCTTCAGATCCGCGTGCCATGGGGAATGCGAGGCCTCCTCTCCCTCTCAAATCGAGGTTGCCATTCGATACTCCAGGCTCGGTTCTCTTTTCCCTCTCTAGACGCGCCGGTCCCCAGAACCGCCTCTGGTCTAGTCCACTAAAGCCGCGCAAGCCATCAGTGTCTCGCCCAAACCTTGCAACCCTCTTTCGAGCCGAGCCATGATTTTCCATGTTCTTAGTTGCCTACTATTCCTTTTCTTTGTTGTAACAGTATATATGTATATATATATACTCAAATATATATAAATATATATAGGTGTGTGTGTTAAGCCGCTAATTGTGTCAAAGTGAAACCGTCAGCATACTGTTGTATCAACAACTCGCGTACATATCCCAATGTCTTGGAATTCCGACTTGTCACGATCAGTACTCCAGGTGCTTGAATGACTGCCTGAAAGGCCATTTTGGTGAGGCTGGGAAAATACGTTTGTATGTTTGATGCTACCACAGCCGGGTTGGTCGAGCTACATTAAGTTACCTTGATTATACCTACATTCTGCCTTAAACCTGGGTATAAAAATTTATTTTTCAATTTGAAATTTATAAATAAAATATAAATCGAGCTTGTATCTTAAACCTGTCATTGGTGGGTATATTTGCAGTCACGAATTTAGGTTGTTGGTCATGATTTCTCAAATGGCAAAGTGGATATTGTGCTTGTATAACTCTAATCGTAGATGCACATATATACGTACTTATGTATGTGTATATGTACATGAATTCATTTTTCTCTGTTGCCATTTGATAAGCCGGTCAAGCTTGTATTCACCCAAACGTCTACTCATCTTGTGCTACCTACATCTTACCTCGAAAGGAGAGTTTTCACTCACTCATAGACTAACTTATGATTAAGTGAATTACAGATTTGAGATGTTGAATGCAATGTTAGTTGCTCTAGAAATTGTCTGTTATGAGATTGATGAACATGTGACACGTACACTATCATCATATATGACACATTTGGATGCAGTGTATGATATGCTATGTTTGTATTTCTCTCACCTTGCAAGTTCCCTATAGATTTAGAGAAAAACATCATTGGGCTGAAATGATATACACTCGAATGAATTGTACAGATTTAAGAAATTCGAATCGATTTGGGATGCCGGTTGACATGATATATACCCGAGATTCGAATTTTCCTTTAAGACGGATTGAAATGATACATATCTGTATCACTTGACCATAGGATAGAAAATTATATACGGACGTCATGGTCAATAAAACTATTTTGTGAAATACTATAAGTATGTATCAATTTTTATAAATGGTTTTTGAAATAGGAATTTTGAATTAAGGGAAAATGTTGAGAAAAATCTTCAAACTAAATCTTGAATTCTCCTTAATAGACTTTGATTTTGAAATTTTAAGTACTTTGAATTTACATTTGTTGAAAAAAGACTTTCAATATATCGATTTTGCAAATTTAAGATTTTGAATGAATGCTTGTTTAGAAAGATTTTTGATATTTCAATTTTATAATATAACGAAGGTTTCCTTATTTAAATTGACTGATTCGATTATAGATAAAGATTGGGTTTAAAAGTCTACAACATTTCCATTGATATAAGCTTTGAAACACCCCACCCTCCATTAAGGTCACTCACAAAGGGACTGCCTTAACTTTGGTGGAGGTTTGTAAGTAAAAGTCACAGATAAACACAAGACAGATACATAAGCACATATATATAAGCGGCGGAAAACAAACAGACTTTTATTTCATCAAATATTTGTTCATACAAAACATTGTTTCACAATAACCTCCAAAACATAACATCATCATTTCTGTCTTGGTTATTAAATAAAGAAGCATATAACATAATTAAAACTGCATAAATCCCCATGATTGTCCAACAGCCATAGCCTAGAAGAGAGAGTCCAAACCGTACATCTATTATCTTGAAGCTTGCAAGAGTCTGACTAAGCTGAGTTGTTTCCTCCCTGTGGACCTTAGGGAGGGGGGGGGGGGAACGGAAGAAAAGAAGACAAAAGAAAATAGGGTCAGACATAAAGTCTGGTAAGTCTAGTGACTCTTCAGTATGAGAATGAGAATAAGGGCTTGATAAGTATAAACTGGAAATAGGAGAGTGTCATAAACAAAGACAAAGCAGTTTGAATCGAATATACTATCGCACCCCACACTATATCTCTGAACCTACATGCATTAGTTCTAAACTGGCACCCCATGCTGAGGGTGAAGTGATCCCTTTTTTCTAAAGATCGGCTCCTACTCGCATAATCATCTGTGTCTTACGGCCCCCAAAGATTTGTAGATACCTATGCTGGCCCCAACATGGGGTGTATCAAGTCCCATAGTGGCGACCCGACACGAAACTAGAAATGCATAGGTTACACTACTGGTGCCCCCAGTGCCCTGTTTGTCTGCTCCGAAGAGTGTGCACGCCCACACTCCATTAGAACCCACACTGTTGCACCCACCGCCGTCGCTTTTGACCGCTTACAATCAGCCCAGTAATCGTGCCCCACCTTGCCTAGTTTCAGGGTACCATGATACCTAATTGGGTTACTGCTGAAATTGGTCCCCGTTACTAGGGTTTTCTAGTCAAACATGCTAAACGGTTAAGTGTCTGTGTTTACCTAACCCCACCCATCAATTTCATTAACATGTTGAATTGGTTAAGTTTTTTAGTTAACTTAACCCTACCATCCTGACAGTCTGTCCTTAGCTTTTTAAAGCACCAACCACTCACATTAGACAGGTATTGTTACGGTTACTGAATGTGTCGGTCGGTTCCGGGCAGATTTACACCATAACTCAGTCTAACCTTGGGTCCTTATTGGGCTCCATGCTTAACCACCCACATTGGATAGATATTGTTGTGACTAATGGACAGCCGGGCGGGTCTGGGCAGGTTCACATCACAACTCAATCCAACCTCGTGTTAAGCATATTCGTATTTTCTAAGTTTACATATTTGTCTTTATTACTTAATATATGTAAATTTGTCAACAATTAAATGTTGTGGCCCACTTTCCAAGTTTAACATTTTTGGTATAAGAATTTGTACCATTCAAACGCCGCCAATTTTGGCATGTGGCAAACATGCCAATTTCATATATTTTTACCAATTTATGTCAAGTTTTACCAATATTCCCAACGTTACCCCGTTTAAATATTAGGCTAACAATCTTAGCCTAATTTTCGTTCGCATGATTTTAACATATGCTATTAGGCTAAACACATAGCCTAATTTAGCGCATACAAAATTGGCATAAGGGAATTCATAAACATGAACATGACATAGGAGTAAACTTGGCATTTTTAGCATAGTCAATATGAACATCATAGGTGTAAACTTGCAAAATAGACTAGTCAACATGAATGTCATAGGTGTGAACTTGCAAAATAGACTAGTCGACATACATGTGAATTTTTCAACATAGCCTAAATCAACTTTCATATATGTGAACTTGCATTGAAATAGAGATCTAACCAAATAGGTGTCACATAAATTAGCATATGATTTAGACAACATAAGCCTAAACATGTTTTTGGATCTAGGCATAACATCGAACATAACTAGCATATGACAAGAATGTGGCGTTTTCATAAACATGTATAATTTTATGACAAGGGTGTGAACTAGATCCAATCATATATCTAATTACAAAATGAAACATGTATTAAAGTGGATCTTGACATGGATCCAACTAACTTGCAACTTTCTTACAAACATACTAGCATGAATGTATACATAATCGTTTAGGCATAAAGGTTCTAGCAAATATATACATGAAATCTTAATCACATACAACCTATATAGTCACATAAACATATAGGTGTCGATTACAACATGAACTATACAACTTGCATGTGATTATACATGTACAACAGGATCAATACCAATTCAACTATACCACAAACATCACAATACCACAATCATTTCAATACATATATGTGAATTACACAATTCCATTTCCATTTTACATCGAATCAATTCCTAACTTTTATTCACATCGGAAAATTCACTATACTTACAACAAATGACAGTCTTGTTTTCTGATTTCTGAGTTCTGAATTTGATACGCTTTCCTTTCGGTAGGCTAACATTGATTTGATTCGTGTTTTAACTCTAATTTGGCTCGTCTCTAAGCTTTTCTACAAGTGGAGGCTCCTCTCACTTTCCTACCGACAGCAAGGCAGTTCCGTCTCTAATTTCTTATGTGAATTTAGGTTGAAGTCTTAGGTTGTCTATATAGATTTTCAGATTGATTTGAGCCGTCAGATGATCATAGACGAATCTAGACCATTCACTTCGAAAGGAGCCAACCAAAATGCGACATGTCAGCCCTAGTGACACAGCCAAGCCTCAGAAATCGACCAAAACCCGACCAGGCCAGCCAGGGCCAAACCAGGTCGACTGGGCAGGTCGACCCCCAAGTCGACCTTGTTGACCTGGTGCCTGGGCGGGAATTTTCCCGACCAGCCCAGTTTGGGTCTGAATTCGAAATTTTGAACTTCATTTGAACTTTAATTCGAATTCTGAAACTTCCGGAGGTCATAACTCCTTCATATGGAGTCTGATTCCCGCAAACTCGGACTCTATCTAAAGCAGAATTCTGAGACGAACGCAATAGCGTAACCCATTTCCCTTAAATCTTTCATTAAGGATTAATTATACTTTAATTTGTGAATATACAGTTAACATAAAATTCGGGGTGTTACAAGCTTGATATTGTAAACTTATGAATTTTAGTTGGAAGGACCCAATGTAATTTTTTTTTTTTGAGCAAAAAATGTGTGATCTTCCTATAGGAAGAGAGCACACATATATATATAATAAAAATGAGGTAATACAATGTAACCAATACAGACCCAGTACGAAAGACTCACATAGTCAAGTATGGAATAATAGATAGATGAGTTCCGGCAAGGCCACCACCCATCATACTTCCTTATCGAATTCCGGCAAGGCCACCACCCGATAAGAAGTATATCTATTTCCATACATATAACTGTCTATGAGTAAAAAAGATGTGTACAAATCACAAAAGATACAATCCTCCCTACTCCACATATACTAAATATCCAAAGCAATAACAGGATGAACAATCCGAAAAGCAACTTCAACAGCTCCACAGTTATATCTACAACCTGTAATCTGAAAAACTGAAACAGATTGTCAGTAGATAACACATATATATGAGTGTATACCTATATATAGCAAGTAATTATATATATAGGCATATAATCATATATACATGTATTAAGAGATAAGCATAAGAAACAAACAAAACAAGAGGAAATATCAACCCATATCTGGACTCAGCATCCCAGCCGCAGCCAATTGTATCTAAAATAACTACTAACACGAATGAATAAACTCAGATTAAATCTTACCTTTGACAAAAAATGCCCAAATTGCAGTTTGCCAAATAGCTTATAGTGTGAATTGGACATCCACAACAAACAGAAATTAACTATATTAATGATTAAAATATCCTTTGATACAGAGATTGAATGAAATATCCTCTGATTCCTCTCAACCCAAATAAACCAACTTATGAATATTACCAAAGAATCCAAAATGTATTTCTGACTAGAATTGTATCTAAATCTATAATAATTCCAATAATCAATACAACTATTAAAGGAATTAAAACCATCAAAAGTAAAAATCCTAATGATCATATTAAAAATAGAAAAGGTAAAATAACAAGAGAAAAATAAATGATCTACCTCCTCCACTCCAGTATTACAAAAACAACATTTTAAATCAAAAATAACTTTTTTCCTTTTTAGCAACTCAATCGTATTTAGTTTCTTATGAATAATCAACCACATTAAAAACTTTGCTTTAGGTGTTGAATTAGCTTTCCATAGAAATTTAAAAGGGAATAATGATATCCCGGAGAAATTTATAAAATTATACATTGAATTAACGGTGTAAACTAGACTCTTATCCATACCCCAACTAATAGAATCGCTATTTGAGTCTACATGGTATAGTGCTAACTTGACTTTAAGTAGAGCCAATTGTCTTAAGGAATTATCATCCAGTATATTATCAAAGGAGAATACCCACGGAGGGTCTAATTCAGCTATGTAAACATCCTTAATTAAGGCATTCTTAAATCTACAGATATTAAAGAGCTTACTAAATTCAATTTTTAACGGTACTCTAGATATCCAAGCATCGTGCAAAAAATAAGTAAAATTACCAGAATGAACTAACACTTTGCATCCTATATTAAAAAATTCAAAACAACATAAAACGGACTTCCAAAAATGTGATAAACTATGCTCCCATCTACCACCATTACCAATAAGAAACTCTCCTCTAGAATAATAAGATTTGAAAACGATAGATTTCCAAGAAGCCTTTACCTCTGGGCATCTATATTTGCATAACCATTTAGCAAGTAGAGCGAAGTTGAAATTATGAAGATTTATGATTCCCAAACCCCCCTCTATCTTAGATTTACAGCATATTTCCCAATTAACTAGACATTTATAGCTACTACAACTAGAATCACCATTCCAAAGATAATTACGTCTAATCCTATCAATTTTCTCAATGACCCATTTGGGAATTCGATGAACCGCCATCCAATACGAGGGAATAGCTGATAAGACCAAATTAACTAGAACCAATCTACCTGCTCTGGACAGGAATCTATTATTCCAGTTAGATAGTCTACTACTAATCTTATCAATGATGACTATCCAGTCCTCCTTTTTAAGCTTTGATGGTCTTATCTTAAAACCTAAATAATCAAAAGGAAATTTCATAATCGAACAATTCAAAGTGCTAGCCACTAAAGTCTCAATATTGTTAGAATCATTGATGACCATCACTGCGCTCTTTTCAAAATTAATACTTAGACCAGATAACATCTCAAAACCGTAAAGTATAAATTTAAGAGCAGTAATATGCTCAGGTAGATGAGATGAAAATAATAAAGTATCATTAGCAAATTGAAGAATAGATAATTCATTGTTAAATTCCTCATTCCCTACACTCCCTAGAATACCTAAACTCCCAGCTCTCTTAATAATTTTTGAGAAGACATCAACTGCTAGATTAAATAGAAAAGGCGATAAAGGATCGCCTTGCCTAAGTCCTCTCTTGGATTGTATCTTCTTACCCATTACACCATTAACAATAATGCTGGAACAACCAGATCGAAGTAACAACATGATCCAGTTAGTCCATTTAACAGTGAAACCCCTAGCAAGGCATAAATCACATACAAAGTCCCAATCGATTGAATCAAAAGCCTTCTCAAAATCTAGTTTTAAGATGGCACATGTTATATTGTTCTTACAACAGACATTAATGTATTCCTGCACCGCTGCCACACCATCTACTATATTTCTACCTTTAATAAAAGCTGTTTGGGAGTCATCGATAAGGTCATTCATCTTGCTACTCAATCTATTCGCTAAAACTTTAGATATGATCTTAACAGAAACATTAATAAGAGAGATAGGTCTAAAATCCTTAAGGGTATTGGCCCCCTCTCTCTTATGAATAAGTATGATGTTGGCAAAATTAAAACTACCTAAACGCAAATCACCACTATAAAATTCATTAAATAATTCAATAATGTCAAACTTTAAAACATCCCAAAAATGCTTGTAAAAATTAACAGAGAAACCGTCAGGTCCGGGAGCTTTGTCACTAGGCATATCGTTGATTGCCTTCCAAATCTCCTGTTCCGAAAACGGTTTATCCAAATCCACAATACTTACCCTAGTATCGGAAGGATATAGGTCGTTCCATCTAACATTAGTTCTTCTCTTAATCTTAGAACCGACGATCTGATTATAATATCTAGTGAAAGCTTCATTTAAATCCTTCTGTAAAGACAATTCAACATCATTTACAATAATCGAATGAATCATATTATCTCGTCTCCTCTTATTAGCTATACTATGAAAAAACTTGGTGTTATTATCCCCTTCCTTAATCCATTGTATGCGAGACCTTTGCCTCCACATGGTCTCTTCTTTTTCTAAAAGCTGTTTAAGTTCTTGTTTAAAATTACAGTATCTATCTTTCTCAGTGGAATTGAGCATTCTGATTTCACTAATTTTATCTAACTCTAACAGTTCACACATGATCTTGTCTTTTTTAAATCTTACATTACCAAAGATATATTTATTCCAACGCTTAAGAAAGAATCTCAACTTACCTAACTTCGCCACGAAAATCTTAGCAGAGTTACCTCTATATATATTATTAAAATAAAACAGTGCCTTCCATTTCATGGAAACAAGATTAGTAAAACTTTGATCCAGTAACCACATCTTTTCAAACTTAAAACTACTACTAATAGAAATGTTCGAATTACACGTAAGAATAATAGGACAGTGGTCAGAATGAATAAAAGGAAGACCCTTGACTGTACATATCGAATATCTATCTTCTATCTCAGAACTAATGAAAAATCTATCCAACAATGCAAAGGAAGGACTATCGCGAACATTCGACCAAGTGAAGAATCTATTGCCAAGAGGGATCTCTATTAAGTTATTGCCTAATATAAAGTCGTTAAATTCCTCCATACCAGAGAAATCACCTTCACGCGGTGATCTCTCCCCTAAAAATCTAGTGACATTAAAGTCCCCCCCCCCCCCGATCCAAAAATTAGGAGAAATATTTCTAAAACTAGTACATTCATCCCATAGGACTCTCCTTTCCTCTTTATTATGGGGACCATACACATTTGTGATGCCCAAAAATGAATTATCGGAAAGGGATTGCAAGATAATATGTAATGAGTATAGTTTTGGATACTCAAGTACCAGTCTGTATTGGTTGTCTTTCCAACCAATCATAATTCCTCCGGCAGTGCCAACTGCCGGAAGGCAAGACCAGTTACGGAGAAGGGACCCACCTAATCTAATATAAAAACTAAAATCAGGACATTCAATTTTTGTTTCTTGAAGTAAAACGATGTCAATATGGTTATCTCTAAAAAAAGATCTCACTTTGGCACATTTTTTAGGCTCATTCAAACCCCTAATGTTCCAACTTAATAACCTCATCTACCCAAGGAAGTAGCCCGTTCTAATTCTCTACTCCTAATGTACTCGGCATCAACCTCAATATCGGTAAAAATAAAAGTAGTATCATTAGCTATTTGAAATAACTGGCTAGTAGTAAGACTTCCTAGTGCAAAAGGCGTATAATCACTACCTAAAGTCGTAGAAATACCTGAGCCCCTGTCCGTGCTGCTACTACTAGCAACCGGAATCGAGGACCTACCTCCTGGAGAAGATGATCCATATCTGATCCTGGCGCTACGACGAATCATACCGGAACTGGGAATCTCTCTCCTGCGCCTCTTACACCTGGGTGAAGGAGTGGATACGTCCCTACACTGGAAATGTCCTTCGGAATTTTCTAATCTCAAATTCATGAAAGAAGAGGAACTGGAGCTGGACCGCTCACTATCAACTGATAAACAAGAATCACTCCTGCACTGTCCTGAAGATTTACTAAATATTATCTCTCCAACATTTATCAAAAGACTAGAAGTAGCATCCGTGTAAGAGCCTGAGCACCAAAGCATATCCACACCACTATAAATATTTACTGCTGGTCTCAAGTATAAGCGAAAAAGCTTCGAATTCTTCACACACAATATCAGAGAACAGGGATAAATGTTCCATAAAATAGTAAGTCCATGAATATTACTATTTAGCGCAGTGAAAACAGCAAATTCATCAACACCTGATACCCCACCCTTACTAACCATCATCAGAGCGTCTGTACCATGCACACTAGATTTTTCCACCACTTGTCCATGATGCCCTTCCATCATACTCACCCATTCATCACTGCTAATAACATTACCTGACCGTCTACTCACCATGTAATCAGGATAAACACCTGATCCCTTGTCATTGTTTGCGATAGCCTCCATATTTATTCGCCTGCCATACTTAATCCTATCAACTTTGAAACCTCTCTTTAGCCTAGTGGATAATGAACCAGTCCGCATGTTATCATGCACCACCGAATCCGCTTCTCAAACCATAACATTCCTCTGTTCTCTAATCTTCTCACTCAAATAACAATCTGCCTCTACCTCATTATTAGTCAAACTGTCATCACAACTCTGTAGCAGATCAAAACTATTCGAGAGACTAATATCTTGTGCCACAATATAGTTCATTTGTTTCTTCTTATTCGAAAAAACATCTTCATTCATCGACATTTCAACACTATTGCATAGAACAGCATCATCATTCGTCTCTACACAGTTCACCTGCTCAAACACACTTGACTCTGGATATGCTTCATTCTCATTTTCATTCACAAAAATATAGTCTCCCCTGTCATCAACAATAACATCATGCAAGTCCTCCTTACCTTTTGCATTAATATTCATCTTATTACCATTAGAACCATACCGATCAGCTTCATTCAACCCCATGCATTGTCGAACACAAGGATCTAACAACATCAGATCAAACAACAACGCGCTATACCGATCTGAGTTAACCATCATCGCCCCTTCCAAGCAATCGCCACCATTATCAGTCAAGACTGAGTTAGTTACCACCGGTTTTTTTCACACATTAGAGGCATGTATACCACTTTCAGTTATGAATTCACATGGCTCACAGTTTATAGCAGTGTTTATGATGTCGAAATGATCTAATATCTTCTCTAGACAACTAAGAGCCAGCCTCTTGTTTCCCAATGTCGAATCAGAATACATTCTTCTTAGCTTAACTAAGCACAAACAGAACATAAAAGCATGTTCCTTCCTTGTCTTAGGAAGAGGCAATGGAGGATGTACTTCCACAATATCAAAGCACCTCTTCCAGAGGATTCCGTCCACCAAACCTTCCAAACTCCACCCCATTAACAATAGTTGGTAAGCACCATCATTGTCACAGTTTGCACAATCAGCAGGATACATATCTAATAAATCAGTCATTCTTCGACATATCATCAAACAGTTGTGGCGCAACAAATCCTTCACCGTATTACCTGAGAATCTCTCTGGACAGCTAGTTTTGCGGTGCCCAATCCCACCACAATTAAAACAGCGTAGTCCATTTCTACATTCATTCGCTGAATGATAAAGATCCCCACATTTGAAACAATAACGCTCACCCACATTAATCTTTGAATACAGCTTTTTTGATGTTGAATTCCATAGATCCAAACCAGACAATGGCCGCTTAAGTACATCTGCAAAGGAACTGGATTGATTCACCGTGTCCCTCACCATATCACACTGTCTGAAAGTCAAATTGAGTCTGCCATCTTTCAAGTTAGTCCTCTTTTTCAACATCTCCGGAGCCGAATCTTTATATATACTAGTGATGCCATGATAAATCCCCCTCGATTTACCACCAAAAATGAGAACATCACCCGATTCAAGAATAATTTTCCGAACAGATCTAATGGAACCCTCTTCCCTGAAAATAAACTCAGCCGCATCTCCTATAGAAAATGAAACCACCGGCAACCCAAGAGAAAGACTTTCAACACTCTCATCCTTATCTTGATGTAAACCCAACTTACCCTCTGAATTATAGTAGTTTAAAATGCATACATCAGGAGTCATCAATGGTAATTCTTCGGATTTACCCCCATTAAGCAAAATTTCATTTTTCGCAACCATTAAAGAATAACTGACCAGCTTCTTGAAATCGACAGGAATATCTGGAGGCGAGGCACCATCAATTTTCCTCCTATTTTCATAACCCCTAGATATGGGATTCCAATGTTTACCCAAGCACATCATAAGAAGATTAAGGACCGCACCATTGTCATAGCCCGGTTTGTAGAAACCACCCTTCCCCAAACCCAATTCATGACATTTATTTGCAATAAGAATCTGATCCTCTGTACTTATAAAGTTCTTTAAAATGATCAATCCCGATCCCAGAATTTGGTGGTTCGGTTGCCCCTTAATCCGCCACTCACTTTGTGGAATCGATTTACGACCTAATTGGCCACCAAATTGGGAATCACAGTTCTTCGCTATATGATTTCCTTCCCCACAACGAAAGCAACGTTTTTGAAATCGGACAGAATTCAGGTCTGGACGAGGAGTAAATCTCACCCTACTGCCCTTTGCTTTTGGCCAAAAAGATGATGGATTCCGTCGAGATCCATTAATCAAGAAAGAAGATAGAATAGGTTCCGCCATTCTCCCCAATATCCTTTTTTACTTGACTGACCGTTCATATCGACCCAATGTAATTTAAATATTGTTTAAACGGGTTTTCTCGAATTGACTTAAATTTGGTAAAATTAAGAGAGATTTTGTTTTAATAAAGAAAAGTGTTTGAAATATTTTGCAAACCTTTACATTTAAAGTTATGGTTTAAACGAGACTTTATGAAATTGATTTTCGTATAGATTTATGCACTGAAAAATTGAAGGTGTTGGATTTCTTGAAAATGAAATGCTTAATAAGATTAATAAAATCTTACTTTGGTATATTAAGATCAGATTTAATTTTTATGAATTTTTGTTTAAAGGAAATAATGTGGAAATGTTCCTGTTTTAAGATGGATTCGAGTTCAAACCAATTAACGAGGAATTTGATCGGATATTTAAATACAAATTTGTGTAAAGAGTTGACAAATAAATAAATATATGGTCATGTAACAAACCAGTAATTTCGCCCAGATTTTCCTTAAATGATTATATTTGTAATTCAGCTATGGAATCGAAATCTAACATGTTTTGAAGCTACTTAGAATATAAACTCTTCGAATACTCGGAAGTTAAACCATTCTGAATAAATATAATTTCCGAAATATAAATCTTATAATATCATTGAGAAGAAGAATCTAATTTATTTTATTTTGAAAACTAAATTGAAGCTTAACGTTTGTTCCATATTTTACCTATTTGTTTTGATTATGACTTGTGTAAAATCTTGTAGTACAAATTAAATTGTTATCGCTAGTCAAGTTTAACGTTATGTGCATTAAGCTATTTATTCGTTTTAAAGATTCGGTTTACGCAATGAATTGTCGGCTATTTAATTTAATTGTTTGACGAATTCTATAAGATTATTTCATTTACAACAATTTGATCGTAGACAAGTTATTGAAAATATAGTCTACTTTACTTTTAAAATTTGATTTCGAATGGAAAGCTTGGATTTTTAAACAGTTAATTGATTTTGTTTCGAATAAAAAAATCATTTAGTATAATCTGATATCCGTACGACTTGATAAAACAAAAAAATGAATTGCGTAGGGAAATACGTGTGTTATTCCGTTCACATCAGTTTAGTTTATCGTTTGGGATTTTTTTTTGAAGTTTAAATTCATCGAAACAAAAAACGTTGTCTCCATCAGCTGTGTGTAGCCTAACGTTCGTTCAACGGTGCTTCCTATTTCAGCCTAACATTTCGTTCAAACCAATATCTAATAAAGTCTTGACTCAAAGATTTAGTCTGAACACCTGAGAATTTTGTGCTGAAAATACGTGCCACTTGCTTTCACCTTTCTAAAATTCATACATCTGTCCTTGCTTCTTTGAAATGATTTACACTTTGTCGTTTGCATCTAGTGCGGGTTCCCTCTCTTCTGTGTAAAAATGTGCACTTCCCCTTTGTTTTTGTTCACAAAACAATTCATTCCATCCTCACAAAAACTAAATCCCCAAAAATGTTTCTTCCCAAATCAAAGAAGCCTGGTCACTGTCCTCTTCGTCGACCTTCACCACCTGACCTACGCATTTCCTGTCTTGTTCACGGCTGAAGATGGTCACCTCGGCAAGACGCGAGCTCACTCTCCTCCTCCATCGTCCACCGAAGACTACTGGGCGACTTGGAAGTCACCGCCCCCTTCAGATCCGCGTGCCATGGGGAATGCGAAGCCTCCTCTCCATCGCAAATCGAGGTCGCCATTCGATACTCCAGGCTCGTTTCCCTTTTCCCTCTCTAGACGCGTCGGTCCCCAGAACCGCCTCTGGTTTAGTCCACCAAAGCCGCGCAAGCCATCGGTGTCTCGCCCAAACCTTGCAACCCTCTTTCGAGCCGAGCCATGATTTGCCGTGAGTTTAGTTGCCTACTATTCCTTTTCTTTGCTGTAACAGTATGTATGCATATATATACTCAGATATATATAAATATATATAGGTGTGTGTGTTAAGCCGCTAATTGTGTCAAAGTGAAACCGTCAGTGTACTGTTGTATCAACAACGCGCATACATATCCCAATGTCTTAGAATTCCGACTTTTCATGATCAGTACTCCAGGTGCTTGAATAAATGCCTGAAAGGCCATTTTGGTGAGGCTGGGAAAATACGTCAGTCTGTTTGATGCTACCACAGCCAGGTTGGTCGAGCTACAGTAAGTTACCTTGATTATACTTACATTCTGCCTTAAACCTGGGTATAAAAATTTATTTTTCAATTTGAAATTTATAAATAAAATATAAATCGTGCTTGTATCTTAAACCTGTCATTGGTGGGTATATTTGCAGCCGCAAAGTGGATATTGTGCTCGTATAACTCTAATCGTAGATGCACATATATACATACTTATGTATGTGTATATGTACATGAATTCATTTTTCCCTGTTGCCATTTGATAAGCGGGTCAAGCTTGTATTCACCCAAACTTCTACTCATCTTGTGCTGCCTTCATCTTACCTCGAAAGGAGAGTTTTCACTCACTCATAGACTAACTTATGATTAAGTGAATTACATATTTGAGATGTTGAATGCAATGTTAGTTGCTCTAGAAATTGTCTGTTATGAGATTGATGAACATGTGACACGTACACTATCATCATATATGACACATTTGGATGCGGTGTATGATATGCTATGTTTGTATTTATCTCACCTTGCAAGTTCCCTATAGATTTAGAGAAAAGCGTCATTGGGTTTAAATGAAATACACCCGAATGAATTGTACGGATTTAAGAAATTCGAATCGATTTGGGATGCCGGTTGGCATGATATATACTCGGGATTTGAATTTTCCTTTAAGACGGATTGAAATGATATATATCTGTATCACTTGACCATAGGATAAAAAATTATATACGGACGTCGTGGTCAATAAAAATCTATTTTATGAAATACTATAAGTATGTATCAATTTTTATAAATAGGTTTTGAAATAGGAATTTGGAATTAAGGGAAAATGTTGAGAAAAATCTTCAAACTAAATCTTGAATTCGCCTTAATAGACTTTGATTTTGAAATTTTAAGTACTTTGAATTTACATTTGTTGAAACAAGACTTTCAATATATCGATTTTGCAAATTTAAAATTTTGAATGAATGCTTGTTTAGAAAGATTTTTGATATTTCAATTTTATAATATAACGAAGGTTTCCTTATTTAAATTGATTGATTCGATTATAGATAAAGATTGGGTTGAAAAGTCTACAACATTTCCATTGATATAAGCTTGATCTTGTAAACTTATGAATTTTAGTTGGAAGGACCCAATGTAATTTAAATATTGTTTAAACGGGTTTTCTCGAATTGACTTAAATTTGGTAAAATTAAGCGAGATTTTGTTTTAATAAAGAAAAGTGTTTGAAATATTTTGCAAACCTTTACATTTAAAGTTATGGTTTAGACGAGACTTTATGAAATCGATTTTCGTATAGATTTATGCACTGAAAAATTGAAGGTGTTGGATTTCTTGAAAATGAAATGCTTCATAAGATTAATAATATCTTACTTTGGTATATTAAGATCAGATTTAATTTTTATGAATTTCTGTTTAAAGGAAATAATGTGAAATGTTCCTGTTTTAAGATGGATTCGAGTTCAAACCAATAAACGAGGAATTTGATCGGATATTTAAATACAAATTTGTATAAAGAGTTGACAAATAAAGATTTGATTTCGAATGTGATTAGAACGAAATAAAAGAATGGTGAAGTGAGATTTCCTGGTTAAATCCGAGTAAATGTCAATATAGCAAAGAAGCTTGACACGAGATTTTAAATACGAGAAAATTGCAAGTTCGAAATTTATTAATAGTCAACAAAGCTATTTGAAATCCATTAGAATGAGCAAACTCGGAATTTACTTAATCTAACTTGAAATAATGATTCAAGTTACAAGATGAATTCAAATTCAAAACAATAAATGGAAAATTGATTTGAATTAGAAAATGAATGGTTGAAAGATGGATTTTTAGAACATGGATTTGGAAATACGATCGGATTGGATCATGTGGTTTCGAATCATACTATATTTTATAAAAACAAGCTTTCCTTATTACTTGGTTTCACAAATTACTTATAATAAATAATCTTAAACTATTTTGACTCTATAATTATGTTATAACCATTTCGTAACTATTTTCAAATTTTAACTTTCCTAACCATATAAAATTTATAACTATTTTGGAAATTAAGGATTTTTATACTATTTTACAACTATATACAGTATTTTCAAATTTGTACATTACATTGTTTCAAATTACTACTCTAATTATTTTATAAATTTAAATGATCCTTGGCCAATCCGAGCTAATGAATCCGAAAGGATAAAAATGAAGATTCCAGGCGATAATGATATTTTGAGTAAAAGTGAAATCCAAATTTGAATGGTTTTGATAAGTGATTAAAAATGAAGATTATAAGAAATTGAGATTTTGTGGAAATTGAAATCTAAACTCAAATGGTTGACATGGAATATTTGTAAATGTTGGATTTGAAATCCCAACCAAATCAATAATGAATATTTGATAAATCAATTTTGGGGCAATGCTTGAAATAAATCGATTTGCGATACTTGAAAATATGATTTCGTATCTAATGACATGGTGTGGAAAATGGAAATGTTTGGTTGTTGAAGTGACCGTGGTCGGTAGATGTCATTCTCTCTGCAAATGTCGACACCACTTTGACTACTGTGTACGTAGTGGAGATTCCAGAATGAAGTAGGATGGTATAGAGGCGATTACTGGATTTGAAGAAAGAGAACGCTGATGGATTGACCTTTACCTTTGGGTCATAATTAAAGTGAGTAAAACAGGAGCTATACCATGACTAAGTGAGGTCGTACCTCTAATCAGACACGCATCTTCGATACCATCTCTATTACTATTGTGATTGATTTGGGTGCACCCTTTTGATTATGGGAGCGTGTTCCAAGATGGGCGGTAGTTGCCACTATGCGTTACCATCAGTTTGGGAGTGCAACTGGTAGAACCCTACCCTGGGTATTGCTTCAAGTGCCTTGTCATATTTATCATGATCGAGCCCCTACGATTTTGATTTGGCGTTGTTTCCTATGGAGTGCCCTCTGATAACATCAGTACGGTGAATTTACGGTACTGTATAAACTATAAGGCTTATAAATGGCGTTAGGGTAATATCCGCTTAAACTTTTTTGATATATTTATTTTACTGAATAGACACTATTATAATAGCGTATTATACTATATGTATTGGTTTCACGGATCCTTAAATGATGGGAAATCCCAATCATCTTTTGAGTTACTGATGCATTCCATTTGAACATGTCACTTGAGTTAATTCACTTATATGAGAATGTTAGTCCTGACTTGGGTAATTTTTTTTGTTTTATTCCTTGCAAAATGCTTGGGTCAGACCGAGTATTCTAGCTTGGAGATTTATCTATTAGATCTTGAGATTCGTTGGAGATCCAGTCACTCATCTATTACACATGTGCAGTTATCCCAACTCCTGTTAGTTATTCATGTTTTAGTAAGTTTCCATATTCAGTCTTCCGTTGTATCTACATTCATTTCTATACTCTGATATCAAGTAAATTTAAAGATTTTGTAATATTGTATAAATTTTACTTCTGCTATGAGATATTTTGTATTCTGTGTTTGTGATTATTTGTATTTGAACTTCAGAAGCAATAACAAACTATCATTTTGAACGGTTTGAGTTGGTTTAATTACTGACTTGAGGCGGTCAAAAAGCCAGGTCTTACAGGTTATAAATATTTATTTATTTGACTAATTATAAGAGATATATTATCAAATTTATCTCGACAATTCTATTCGTTGATAGATGCTATAAATATGAATGTTGTGAGAGTTATTTCATTGAGGATTGGGACTGGTTCTCAATTTTTAGGGTTTTCATGTAATCTTTTGGAATTATTAACAAAGGTTTTATTTGGAGGAACTTTTTCTGTCATTTTTTTCACTTCTTATCCTTTATAAATTCAAATTGTGTAGTTATCCTAGGAAAATCCCTAATTGTTGGTATCAAAGCTTACTACACAATTTTTTTTGAAGAGAGTTTGTTTATGGAGAAGATAAATGTGGAGAAAATTAATGGAAGGGAGCTGTGGAAAGCGAAAATGGAAGACCATCTCTATCTTAATGATTGTACTAACCAGTATTCTACGCATCGGAGGATCGTAAAATATTTGTTTATTTTGATATGAAGTCATATGGTCGTGTAACTTTGGGAAAAGACTATTGGGGTCATTTCCCACATTCACGATTTTTGCCGGATTTTAAAATGACCATTTTACCCTTGGAGAATCTTGTTTTGCCTATAACTTTTGATTGGCAAGGAGTTTTGATCTGAAACCACTTCTACTGGATTCAAATGATGGTTTCCCATTCCGTAGAGTGGTCTCATTAGTCAATCGGACTTACCGTTTGGGAGATATGGCTGAAATAAGATTTGAAGATGGAAAAAACAGCATAATTGTGCTTAATAGGGTGATTAGCAACTAAGCCTGTTAACGTCAAAAGTTAGTCACTAGTGACAGTCAACCCCCAATCGTGTGATGAACACACGAATAATGATTATAAAATTCAGAAAAAGTAAAGAGAACGGGGAGCACACACAGAATTTTTATAGTGGTTTGGCAAAGACTGTGCCTACGTCCACTTTATATATTATTTCTCTTTTTTGGATTACAAATACAATGCTTTGTCTATTTGAAGAAGAGAAAGAAGGCGGCTATCTCCTCTTCCTTTTGGAAGAGATTGAGATAGATGGACTCCAGCTGAGAGAAGTCGAAAAAAGGCCCTCTTTCCTTTTTTTTCTCCTTAAGCTTAGAGGTATTTATAGGTGGGGATTGCAGCTTGGGCTGTTGTGATTTTGTTCGGCCATTCCGGGAAAGCCCGGACACGTGGAGTGTATTTCTTGGTTAGAATAGCGGCTGGAAGATCGATTCCACTATTCATAAATAGTATCCTCGGAAGCTGCGGCTGACGTGGCATCCACGTTGAGGTATATCAAAAGTAGAGCTTTGTCCGGATATGGTTGACCACTTTAATTGCCTTGAGAGTCGGGATATACAGTAGAATAGCCCTATTGAAGATTTCCACGCTGTCCTGAGATATTTGGTCGATGCGCTTTAATATGGAAGCGTGATACTCGGTCGACTGGGAGAGCGATTCTTCCGGAGTGAACTGTCAACTGATAAGGCTGGACTTTGGCCGATATGTGACAGCTTTGGACCGTGCATCTGCTGGGCTTCCTGAAGCGCGACATATATCTAGTTGTGCGTTTGGGCTTCGATCTGGCTCGTTGAGGCTCTTTCCAAAAAAATAGGGTTAACACTTTGCCCCTCAGAATGCATCTTCATCGATAGAGGGAGGTGTGTTCTGAAATCTGAACCGAAGCACAAATGCTCGTGCAACTATGGTCACGCCGGACCATATTAAGGCCAGAAAACTGACGGTCCCGATGTTGTATTAAGGCCAGAACCGACGACCATACTAGGTCGTATTAAGGCCAGAAAACAGACAACTGCGTATTAAGGTACGGTCGAGATGATGATCGCTACCTGTATGAGAGTTAGTTCCTGCAAATACAAAATAAGCCATTCTCGTTTTTGAGAAGGCTAATGGGTCGATCATTTTATTTCACTCGTTTTTGGAGGGTGGCGAGCATTAACCATACTCGGCTTAGTGGCGAACATTAACCATGTTCAGCTTAGTGGCGAGTATTAGCCATGCTCGGTTTAGTGGCGAACATTAACCATGTTCGGCTTAGTGGCGAGCATTAACCATGCTCGGCTTAGTGGCTACCATTAACCATGTTCGGCTTAGTGGCAAACATTAACCATGTTCGACTTAGTGGTGAACATTAACCATGTTCGGCTTAGTGGCGAACATTAACCATATTCGGCTTAGTGGAGAGCATTAGCCATACTCGGCTTAGGGAAAGTGTTTTTTATGCTCAACTCATGTTAAGTTAGTTTGTACAGCGAGCCATGAATGCTCGTGGTGTAAAAAGAAAAGAGAGTATAATCCATACTCGTATTTAGAAAACATGATCCCACTCGGCTAAAGGAGTATGTGTTTAAAAATGGTGGTGGGATTTCGCGCTGACCACAGAAAAAAGGGGGGCGAGCATTGTAATGACCCGGATTTTTAGGGACTTTGGCTATCGACATAAGAACGATGTCGATAACCAAAACATCGAAAAATCCTGGTAATTAATGAAAGAAATTAGAGGGTGAGGATAGATAAGATAGAAACTTAGAATAGAAGAAGAGGAAGAACACAACATCAGAGTAACATGAACCTCACAGCGGAACGAATAACATATAACATAACTTTGAAACATAACAGTTATGTATACAATAGCACTTATCAGAGTACATCACTTACAACACAGCGGAATTAAACTATAGCTATATGATCTTGAAGCCTCCTGCTCCAAGCTCTCCAAGTATATCTGTAAAATCCTGACTACTTGACTGCCCGTACAAAATTGGGCACCCAAGAGTTTAGGGAAAACAACAAAGTAAACTCCGGGTCAGTCATGGGACTGGTGTGAGTAAAACAGTTTAAACATGTATATGAACAAGTAAACGATATCTCATAAGACCACGCCGCAGAACGGAATGGGTTTTTCCCTTATGAGAATCCAAAATATCTTTATATCAAAAACCTTTTGATATTATAATAATGTCTATGTACAAATAGTTATCAACTAGCAGAAACGCTTTCATCTCACGTTCTACATATATAGTATACAATCAAAATCGCAAGCACGTATTGGATAATGGATTTCCAACTATGACAAGGTATGGAACCACCTTCCGATCAGTGTACTCTAGGAACGATACACTGGAGTTCAACAAGAACATCTTGCAACTCAACCACACATGACCGACCACTCATTTTGCTTGAGTGTTTCGAATGTATATCATCAACGGTTGGGATCAACAACCGTTCCCGTATATATATATATATATATATATATATATATATATATATATATATATATGGGACAACATTGATAGATTAAAGAAGCAAATGAATATTCTCTAGATAGGTGATTATACACCCTACTTCGGTGCGACCGACTTAGCCATGCTGCCTGCCCGATTTCTGTCATTTACCAGTTGATGAGGCTAGAAGCTACGCTTTATCATCACATCAGATTCACTTCGAATGCCACATTGTCGGATCCATCGAAAATCACTAATTGACGTCTACAACCATACATTACGTGTCAGCTAAAAGAAGTTTCCTTCTCCGCTTCCACTCTTGGTACGGTTGAAGAAATCGATGTACGTGACCTCTCTGTAAATACTCTGTCAGACATTCATCAACACAAGTCATCCTCATTCACTTAGAATGTCACATCGTCATACCCGCCAAATCACAAATTGATTTATCCAAAAGTAACATGGGTATACAGCTTAGAGAAACGAATTCCTCCGCCACTAAACGTGAATACGTTTGAATAGATCAACTTACGCGATCCATTGGATATACTCTGTCAGACCTTCATCCATACAAGTTGTCCTAGGACCGGACAAACCGAAGGCACTATTCAGTATATCCATCTTAGTCACTGTTATCTAAGACTTGTACAACAGCCCTTGCATTTTACTCCGTCTTTAATTATCTTTGGCATATATGATTCGCAACGCTTATGCCAATATAGAGTGGTTCTTTGGATAATAATCCAACCGGTCTCTCCATATTAACAACGTTAAAATGGTCAAAACTTCGATAGTCTGTGATTTAACCATCAAAGAAAAACAAGTGTGCAAACAACGATATTATTTCCAGATGGAAATTATATCGAACAAACATCATTTAACATTAATCTCTTTAGTTCATTTATTTACTTATCTCCTGGTTCCCTATATTCTAAATTCTTATTTTCTTTTATCAGAAAACATTTCTGATTCTCGTTTGGAAAACATTTCCAAAACTTCTTTACGATCAAACCTTACCATTTTTTAGTCAAGAAGGAAGTCACTCAAGTTGGGGTATAATTACCTCTCAGACCTTAACTGAACAACGTTATAACTTCGAAATGGTCAAAGCTTATCTTTTAATCTTTAACAACTTCTTTACGCCTTTCTCGGATTCAATTTTACTAATCCACTTCTATATTTAAAACATTGGTTATAACGATAACGTTATAATCCCTACTTTCGAATTATCTAACTTTAATTATAACTTCTATTCTTATTAGTGAATAATTAACCTAACACTTATTTATTTATAAATAAATAAATCTCTATTTAAACACTGGAAAGTATGAGTACTTTCCCGAATTCGATATGATCGAATTCGCCGATTTACTCTCTTCAAGAAGTCTCTATTTGATTAACTCTTCTTCGAATAGCCTATATTCGATTAACCCCTTCCTTTCGAATATACTATATTTGATTACTCCTTCTCGAATAAACGATATTCGATAATCTCTCCTCGAATAACTAATATTCGATAACTCTTTCTTTTCAAATATCTCATATCTGAAAATCTCACTTTCGAATAAACTATATTCGATAAATCTCTTTTCGAATAACTCTTATTCGATAAATCTCACTTCGATCAAACTATAACCGATAACTCCTTTCGATGAAACTAACATCGATAACTCCTTTCGATGAAACTAACATCGATAACTCCTTTCGATGAAACTAAGATCGATTAATTTAACTAGATGAACTTAACTCGACTAACTTAAATTGACTCGACTAACCCGACTTACTTGGTTCAACCAATTCGATTCGATTAACCTAGGCTAGACTAACTTGGTTTTATTTAACTCAACTTGATTAACTCCTATCGAATAACTAATATTCGATTTAACTCCATTCGTTTGACTCTAGATCGCAGCGATCACAAATGGTTACACCTGATTCCCTCAGTAAACATGCGACCGCCTTAGGCTATATGTAGCCCTACGAATTTCGCTAGCAGTCGTACGAGATGACAACTTACCCTGAATAGTATGTTATGGTATTCAATCATATCAAATCACGATGTTCAATATCGTCCAAGCACATATAATCGCCCACAGATTTTATATCACATCATATAACAATATATGAAAAACAATAAAATAACTGTTGAGGAATCCAGTCGGATTCCTCCAACCTGTCTCCCTGCATCCACAGATGTTACACAGTATGATTATCATCACTTTCAGTTTAATATAAATTATTCTGATAGCAGAATCAATATATAAATATTTAACGGTTTATATATATAATTACATATATATATATATATATATATATATAATTTTCACTAACTGACTAGCAGTTCAATCAACCAACACACAACAATCAACAGATGATTAACAGTTCTAAAAATACATTGTAAAAATATAACTGTTCAGAGTTGTTGAGTTTTACTCACTTTGGCAGTTCATCGTTAAATAACAATAAACTGTTGTTTGATTTGAATCAAACAGTTTATTTCGCCATAAATTCATACGAGCCCCAATCCACTTCCAGTCAGCTTCACTGTGAAGCTCTCGTCCATACGGTCCCAACGTGACTGACGGTTCGAATTTCTGATACAGTATGATAAAGATACGATATCAACAAGTTTATACACTTATAATTAAAAATAAACTTTAATTAATTTCATTTCCTTTTGGGCTTAGCTTTGAAATCTTGGCCCAGTACCACTCAGACCCGCACCCGCTCCACTCTGTCTCTCCCAAACCACCGTGACTCCCAGGAATTTTCCCATGGCCATTTCCTCTTCTTTAACCGATCATTCCTCCCTCTCCCATTCACTTAAATCCCAACAAAAATCACAAAGCACCCTCTCTTCAAGTACCGAACAACCCAAGCCAAAAATCAACACTTTCGAACTCCTGAAATACCTCGCGTCGAACAGGATAAACCCCCCCCCCCCCCCAGCATTGATACTTGCGACACTTTCTTTCTCGAAAATTCCCAAAAAAAATTGTATATGTGCTAAATTCAACACCGAACTCGAGTACGAACTTAGATTCAGCAATTTAAGCGCTAACACTAGGATTTCGTGAACCCTAGCCTCACGTCTAAAACAAAGTAGCGAACGCACCCATTCTGGATCCCTTCGAAACCGAGATGAAGATGAAGAGGACCCTTTTCTGATTCTAAATATATACCTATTTTGATTTAAACAAATTAAGAGGAATTTGTTTTGATTTTTAAACACTCTCGTTTTGATTTTCCTTTGAAGAAAGCTGGCGGCTCGTCTGTTGACCAGAACAATGAGGAATTAGGTTGTTTAAGGGTTAGGAGGGGTTATATAGGAAGTTTTAAATATTATTATATTCAACCGTTGTTTTTATCTGACCTTTAAATTTTCTGTGATCACATACGATACCCAAAAATCATGAAAATTGTCATGCAGCTACAATTCGACATTACGGTCCCAACGAAACTGGTTTCGTCGAATGCCGACTCCGTATGCTCACACAACGTATATTTAAAGGTCGATTTACTGACTGTTTTACACTCTAAAAATCCGTACGGCCACACAGTCGCTCTAAAAACCACGAAACTGGAAATCTAACAACTATTTGATATTGCGGATCCAATAAAACTGGTTTCGTTGAATTCCGACTTCGTTTGCAAAACCGGCTATTTTTAAAACTCTGGATGACCTATTTAAATATATAAATATATATAAATTATATTAAAATATAAATAAATTTATATTATCGTATATCTTCACATATGATTTAGTACAGCTCCAGAATATCATATCAGAATTTATAACTTGATTATGCAGAATTCCAGAATAAATCGATATTCAATTTATATCGAAAATCCATTTATAACGTAATTAAAGCATCGCAGATTATAAAGGAATTCCACAGCGACTTTTCTGAAATTTGATTTGGACATAAATCAAAATCTACACGACGAAATCCCGATTTTTCTCTTCCACCAGAAAGATATACTCCACCAGCTCCAAACGTTTCTTGTTTCACAGAAATCTGGCTTAAAATGAATCCTGTACATTCAGTTGAAGTTCAAATCACTAAATCGCGAATTGCAGCGCCATTTCAAGTTCGATTTTAATTATAATATAATTATACAATTCAAACTGACGTCGATTGAATATATTCGTCAATATGATTCAACTCTAAGCTGAATTAAATCTTGGGGATGACCCTGTTCACCTTATATAGTGATTTCCAATATTTTTGATTATTTCTGAATTAAATATATTATTTAATTTAATTAAATATTCCATATTATTTAATTAACGACGATTAAATTCCCTATATCACTATTTTAAACAATTAAATAAATAAATTATACCCCTGGAAAATGCGGGTCATTACAAGCATTATCCATGCTCGGCTTAGAGATTTTCAAACATGATCCATGCTTGCAAAAGAAAACTCATAACTACTAAATAATCATCAGAAAGAAAAGAAATTCTAAGGGGACAACAGTTGATTCCAGAGCATGCCTAGGAGTTAAATCCTAACCCTATGCATGTGTACATCAAGGCGTCCTTATTATTGAAAGAAATACATCAAAAGGAAAGATAAACATCTATTTAATGATAATGCCATGAGTGCTAATCTCAGGGTCCTTTCCATTTCTAGGAGCCCGAGGACCAACCTGAGGAGCTTGGGCAGAAGGTCGCGTCGGCATGGCCGGGGCGCGATTTTTGACATATTCGGGAAGCTCTTCTTTTCTGACTCGTCCTTCAATGAGATCACGTAGATGTCGGTATTCATTTGTGTTATGTCCAGCTACGTTGTGGAACATACAATGCTTGCCGGAATCGAGTTCCATCTGGGTTGGTTCTCGTCGAGGTGGTCTTGGAGTGGGCAAGGACCCTCGTATGTCGAGATAGATATCGAGCAAAGAGGAATTGAGCTCGGTGTACTGGTCGTACTTATTTTCATTTCGAGGTCGCACATTGCGCTCGCTCTTCTCCGAGGCCTTTCCTCTTCCTTTATTCCGGCCGTTGCCATTGAATGGACCTTGTTGTTTGGCTATTAAAACTTCGAGGCTCTCCATTTCAAGGCTGGCATCCTCTTGTCGGACGAATCGCTCAGCCTTGGAGTAAAAGTCATCTATTTCCTTGGGAGGATCTTTGGTTAAAGAGATTGAGAATTCTGATCATTTTTAAACCCCTGCGATGGTGGCCATGAGCACCATTGATGGCTTAGGCCGATCGACAGATGCTACGGCCGCGTTGAACCATTCAAGGAAGGATCTGAGTGTCTCTCCGGATCGCTTCTTGATAGTAGATAGGAACATAACACTTTTCGGTTGAGATATATGTACTTGGAATTGCTTGATGAAGCGGGTGACCAGAGTGTTCCAGCTGCTGATCGACTCCGTTGTCAGTTGTCGAAACCACACGCCAGCTATATCCGTGAGAAAGAGGGGGAAGCACTTAGCAATGACATTGGTGGATGCACCAAGTACTTCCAAGTGTCACATGTATCGCATGAGGTGGATAATTGGGTCAGTGCGACCGTTGTATGGCTTGATAGCTGGGAACTTGAAGTCTAGAAGGTTTCAGGAGTTTCTGATTTCCCTGGTGAAGGGGTTGCAATTGACATTATTTATGGCTTGCTGAGAGGAAGTGCCCCGAGTAAAGCGTCAGATGATACTTGTAACAACCCGAATTTTGATAACATGTTAAAACAAGAAATCAAGGCAGAATTAAATTTTAAATTAAGAATTAAGAGAAACGGGTTGCGCCATTGCGTTCATTTCGGAATTCTGCTTGAAAATGAGTCCGAGTTTTCGAAAATCGGAGTCCGTATGACCAAGTTATGGTCTCTAGAAGTTTCACGAAAAATTCAAAAACGAAAACAATTCGAATTCGAATTTTGAATATAGCCCCAAACAGACTGGGCGGGAAAATTTCCCGCCCAGGACCCAGGTCGACTGGGGAGTCGACTAGGTAGTCGACCTCCCCAGGACCAGGTCGACTGGGCAGTCGACCTGGGTGTCGACCTGGGTGTCGACCTCCCTGGTCGGGCCAGGTTGGCCTGGTGCACCTGCTTGCTTGTGTGGTCTGGTTGGTTGGCCTGTGACGATTTTCAGTAGTCCAGATCTAAACTAGGATTAATCTAAGGGCCTAAACTAGTCCTAACTTCTATAAAAACACCCTAAGACCTAGCCTAATTCACTACAATTCATTCTAACAACGAAGTGCTGCCAAAATCTCTCTTGATCATGGCCTCCATCTCCAACTTCAAAGGCTTGAGCATTCAAACTAGATCCATGAAAAAGGAGCAAGCTTTCTACATCAAATCAAGAGAGTAGATCAACGTCGCTACAACGATTCTATGACGATTCTTGCTCCTAATTCACTAGCCACGATTTGTAAGTTCTAGATGCTTTTAGATTGAAACGATAACTTGAATATGACATGTGATAATGTTGGAATTGGGTTTATGCATGATATTCAATCCATGCTCATTCTTGTTCATTTTGGATCTTGAACTTTGGGGATGTTGCTATGACATTAATTTGAACCTATGCATGTTGCAAATCACTTTTTCATGTTCTTATCTTGCATGTAATGATGATTTTCTCTCGGATCTTGTTTTATGAAAAGTTTCTACCTTCCCCTATTTATTTTCTTTTGATGAACCTTGGTCGATTTCGGACCTAGGCCTAAACTACGATTTACGTGCGATTTGTATACGGGGGAATATTGGGATTTCACCTATTTGGATATAGGTGTGGGTGGTCGAATTTGTGCATAACATGAAAAAGGAAAATTTGGGGTATTGCCAATATTATTTGCAAGTTTGGGCATACATGAGTTGTCATATGAATTAAATCACGGGTTTTGGGACTATGCAAGTTAAATCAAGGGGTTGGGCTTACGTTAACTAGGCATAAGTAGAATTGGAAACATGAACCATGATTTGGGTTTATTTGGGCATGAATTTGACAACATGTAACTTTGGCTAGAACTTGATAGGGTTGGGATGTCATAAACTTGGCATACATGCAAATAGGCGAGAATTGGACGTATGTAAAGTGGCTAGAATTGGGTACATATTTTCATGGGCATGTAATGTGGAACTTGGGCATATGTTTAGTAATATGTAAAGTGGGGATTTTGACTTAGATGACACATACGTAATTAACAATATAACGGATGCCTTCGACACGAGGTTGGACTTGAGTTGTGGTGTAATTCTGCCCGGAACCGCCAGGCATATCCAGTGACCACAACAATAATAGTCCAACGTGAGAGGTCGTAGGAAAAGATTAGATTGTGGTAATGCTTGAACCCGAGGTTGGAATGGGTTTGCGGTGTAATTCTGCCCGGAACCGCCCGGCGTATCCAGTGACCGCAAACAAGTCCAATGTGAGAGGTTGATGCATTAGTAAATAATAAATGCTAATGACATGGACGGGTGGGTTAAGTAAGTTGATTAGGCTAATGACACTTAACCAATATGACATGGACGGGTGGGTTAAGTAACTTGATTAGGCTAATGACACTTAACCAATATGACATGGACGGGTGGTTTAAGTAACTGGATTAGGCTAATGACAATTAACCAACATGACGTGGATGGGTGGGTTAAGTAAAACCGGACTTGATTACTTGATGACACTTAACCATATAACACGATTTGAGGATGGGTTAGTTTAACCTGAATGGGTCGATAACACCCGACTAGTGTAACGCGATGCATGGTAGGGTTAAGTAAACTTATGAGGGTAACACTTAACCATTATAATATGACTAGTTGATGGGGGTTAAGCTTGAATATACTTAACCAATCTAACACGGTAATTTGATGGGGGTTAAGCTTGAATATACTTAACCAATCTAACACGGTAATTTGATGGGGTTAAGCTTGAATATACTTAACCAATCTAACAAGGTAACTTGATGGGGTTAAGTCATGAATCACTGGAGTATACTTAACCAATCTAACACAGTAATTTGATGGGGTTAAGCTTGAATATACTTAACCAATCTAACAAGGTAACTTGATGGGGTTAAGTCATGAATCACTTCAGTATACTTAACCAATCTAACACGGTAATTTGATGGGGGTTAAGCTTGAATATAGTTAACCAATCTTACCTGGTAATTTGATGGGGGTTAAGCTTGAATAAACTTAACCAATCTAACACAGTAATTTGATGGGGTTAAGCTTGAATATACTTAACCAATCTAACACAGTAATTTGATGGGGTTAAGATTAAACATACTTAACCAATTTGACACGATGATTTGGATACGGTTAAGTCATGAATCGATGGAATACGCTTAACCAACTTGACACGTGATTCGTAGGGCTAAGTCATGAATTTGAATGACAACACTTAGCCAATTTGACATGACATGTAGACGGGTTAAGTCACGAACTTGAATGAACACACTTAACTAACTAGACATGCTAGACTGATATGGGTTAAGTCTCTACACTTAACCTGCTGGACGGAAACCCTAGTTACGCGGTCCTTTTCAGCAGTAACCCTCTTAGATGTATCACGATACCCTAGGGACTAGGCTAGGGTGGGGCACGATTACTGGGCTGATTGTAAGCGACCCAAACGACTGCTGAGTTTGGTGCGCCATTGTAGGTTCAGGCGGACTATGGTCGTGCACGTAGTCCGGAGTTGAAAAAGCAGGCGTGGGCACCAGTAGTTGTACACTGTGCGTGCTTGGAATGGTGTCAGTGGTTGACACCCTAGGGCTTGATACACTCTAGGGTGGACCTAGCACAGAGTAGCTACATTCGTGATTGGGCCGTATGATACCGACACACGACGAGCTAGGACTTGTAGGGAGCCGATCGATTAGATCGTTATGTGGAAAAAGGGCGTAGTCGATAGGTAGCATAATCCCTAGTGGTCCTAGGTGGCATAAACCCTGATCGAATCTAGAAAACGTCCAATAGATAGCATAATCCCTAGTGGTCCTAGGTGGCGTAAATCCTAGTTGAACACGCAATAATTCGTGATAAGGAAAACTGGCCAAATCAAGTGTGGCAGTCCGAGCGATTTCAAGGATGGTGACACTACGTTGTTGTAGTATAGAATAACGCGATGAAACCCGTACAACATACGACAAGGGACTATACATATACATAGAAAAGATGATACAAGTTAGGATGCTAGTACTGTTGGTGCATAGGACGTTAGACATGCAATTCTATTCCGAGTTTATCCTGTTACCTTGAGTCTATCCTGTCACCTTGGTTATCTTGTTACTTGAGTTTATCTTGTCATCTTAGTTTAATCTGTTTATCTTGTCATCATGCTTATATTTACTTTCGGTTTATACATGTCATGTTACTCTTACCTGTTTTTAGGCTGAAAGTAGCTAGGACTTACCAGTCTTTATGACTGACCCCGTTTTGTTTCGCCTCTTTTTCTTTCGTTCCCCCCTCCTAGGTTTACAGGGAGGAAATGTTGCTACTTAGTTCGGATTTTCTGCTGCAAGACCATCATCTATGGCTTGGACTTTTCTTGGCTATGGCTATTTTACTGTTTTACTTGGGGAATAATTTATGACTATGGTTTTATGCTTCTTTATTATTGCAAGACAGGTTTCGATGTAAGTAATTTAATGGCACTTTGATGTAAAAGGCTTTAGACCTTAGTACTTTTATAAAGTAATGAAATCATGTTTTCTTCCGCTGGTTTTATATGTTCTGTCTTGTAATATTTCTGTGCATGTTTACCTAGACAACACCCCTCCAAAGCTAGTGCATTCTCTTGTGAGTGACCCTGGCGGAGGTGGGGCGTTACATTTGGTATCAGAGCAGAAGGTTACCGGACTGGGCAAAAGTTTTTAAAACCTTCTGAAACTATTTTCAAAGCCATTTTACAAAGAAGCATTTTTCAAGAAAAGTTTTAAAGAAAAAGGCTATTCCCCAAAAAGCCATTATCACTATCCTGTGATCGAATCTCTTTTCCTTTCTTTCCTCCACCTGTAGTCACAGTAGTTTTAACTATGACTAATCCTTTTCTAGCTACGTAAATGTTTTCCGTGTGATGGAGGAAGTTCTCAAGAGACCTGTTACCGCGTTATACAAGAAAGGATAGGAGTGGTTTAGGCGAATGAGGCTCAGAACAAGAAGGTAGTTAAGTACTATAGATCAAGGACATGGGCAAAGAACAAGATCGTCGAGAGGGCAATTGTATGCTCTCACTACTAGCATGCCTAAGAGGGGTGGTAACGTTTCTGGTAAAAGTTTAGCTTTTCCTTTCTATCATTCCGTTAGGACTTTGTTTTGTACATCACATCCTTTTTAAATCCTGCTTCGATAGTTGGATCTCTGCACCTTAGTACTAGCACAATAGAGGGTCCCGTTTTTTGTCTCAAATCTTGTTGGGGAATCATCCCATTTATTCATGACTTGTTTGGATTTGAGGATATCTATAACTTTTGGGAATAATGCTTATGTTTTTGAGCTATGGGTTGATTCTAGGAATGGAGTGGTTATCCGGTAAGGGTGCCATTCTCGGTTCTGAGAGGAGGGTAGTTAGACTCTTGACTTGCCTCGGTAATACCCTCGAAGTCTCGTGTAACCTTTAGGGTTCTGTCATGATTGGTTACCTAGAATCTCTTGATGCATTTGTTGGTAATCCGTTCGAGTAGAGTTCGCCACTAAGGCGGATGGTTCATTTCGCTTGTGCATGAGATATGGAAATCACTCTCGTAAGTACGCTTGGTAACATGGTTGGCATCTGTTTGTTTTCAAGAGATAAGTTCTTCTGCGTGGAATGCCATAGAGAAAGTAAACGAGATCCATGATTCACTAGTGAATTTTGGAGAGCTTACATGAAACCGTGAGTACACGGATATAGTTGAGCCAAGTATACTAGAGGGAGAATAAGTAAAAGTGGAACGAGAGGCAACAATGAAATGAGTTCCAGCTTGTATTTGGAAATAGGAATTAAGAAGCTACGGAATCATGAAGTTAGAGACAGCCAAAGCAAAATGGAGTTAAGCTCAAGGAAATGCCACATAGAAGACTGAAGACTAGATACGCGCATCATATCTCTTTTTAAGAGTATATCCTTGATCCCTGTTTTTCTGTAGAGCTTACTCGCATGCTATCTTTTATGCATATCCTCTCGGTCCTATTTTCGATCTTATTTCTGTTGCAAACTCCATAGGGGGTATGACTCATCGGTTAGTAATACATGTCAGGGTTTGAAGGTGTTCGTTAGGTTGACTAAACCTTTTGGGCTTTATAGGATATGGGTTGGCGTTTGAAAGGGATTTCTTGTAATCCAAAAAGGAGTTTATCTTGCTTATCTTCTCGATCCTATCTTGAGAACCTTAGGTAGAACCCTATGGATGCAAACATGTATTTGAAACATGTTATGATTGATGTTTGCGAAATGGTTGCAAGTGGTCGCAAGTGGTTGCTCGTGGATGCATGAATACACATTAGGCACTAGATCGGCTCAGACACATTTTCATGTTGCATATGCATGAGTGTTTATACTTGTTTATGGATGAAATTGAATGTGTTATCATGTGAATATTGCATATGGATGAATGTTTGTGCACACATATAGTGTTTATGTGACTAGGACTATTTGCATACATGTGGATTCATGGCACTAAACATATTTTGCATTGAGGAGATCAATCAGGCCTGATCATTTTCATTAGATAAGGAACATATACATACACTTTCTGCATATGTTCATGCAACAATAGAAATCGATTAAGGACAATGGTTGCCTGTGGATGATGTTTTGAGTAGATGGATGATGGATGGTAGGATATGTTCTTCCTGACTTAGAGATTTCGGGGACGAAATCCTTTTAGGAGGGGAGAATGTAACAAACCGAATTTTGATAACATGTTAAAACAGGAAATCAAGGCAGAATTAAATTTTAAATTAAGAATTAAGATAAACGGGTTGCGCCATTGCGTTCGTTTCGGAATTCTGCTTGGAAATGAGTCCGAGTTTTTGAAAATCGGAGTCCGTATGACCAAGTTATGGTCTCTAGAAGTTTCACGAAAAATTCAAAAATGAAAACAGTTCAAATTCGAATTCGAACTTCGAATTTAGCCCCAAACAGACAGGGCGGGAAAATTTCCTGCCCAGGACCCAGGTCGACTGGGGTGTGACTGGGTAGTTAACCTCCCCAAGACCAAGTCGACTGGGCAGTCGACCTGGGTGTCGACCTGGGGGTCGACCTCCTTGGCCGGGCCAGGTTGGCATGGTGCACCTGCTTGCTTGTGTGGTCTGGTTGGTTGGCCTGTGACGATTTTCAGTAGTCCAGATCTAAACTAGGGTTAATCTAAGGGCCTAAACTAGTCCTAACTTCTATAAAAACACCCTAAGACCTAGCCTAATTCACTACAATTCATTCTAACAACGAAGTGCTGCCAAAATCTCTCTTGATCATGGCCTCCATCTCCAACTTCAAAGGCTTGAGCATTCAAACTAGATCCATGAAAAAGGAGCAAGCTTTCTACATCAAATCAAGAGAGTAGATCAACGTCGCTACAACGATTCTACGACGATTCTTGCTCCCAATTCACTAGCCACGATTTGTAAGTTCTAGATGCTTTTAGATTGAAACGATAACTTGAATATGACATGTGATAATGTTGGAATTGGGTTTATGCATGATATTCAATCCATGCTCATTCTTGTTCATTTTGGATCTTGACCTTTGGGGATGTTGCTATGACATTAATTTGAACCTATGCAAGTTGCAAATCACTTTTTCATGTTCTTATCATGCATGTAATGATGATTTTCTCTCGGATCTTGTTTTATGAAAAGTTTCTACCTTCCCCTGTTTATTTTCTTTTGATGAACCTTGGTCGATTTCGGACCTAGGCCTAAACTACGATTTACATGCGATTTGTATACGGGGGAATATTGGAATTTCACCTATTTGGATATAGGTGTGGGTGGTCGAATTTGTGCATAACATGAACAAGGAAAATTTGGGGTATTGCCAATATTATTTGCAAGTTTGGGCATATATGAGTTGTCATATGAATTAAATCACGGGTTTTGAGACTATGCAAGTTAAATCAAGGGGTTGGGCTTACGTTAACTAGGCATAAGTAGAATTTGAAACATGAACCATGATTTGGGTTTATTTGGGCATGAACTTGACAACATGTAACTTTGGCTAGAACTTGATAGGGTTGGGATGTCATAAACTTGGCATACATGCAAATAGGCAAGACTTGGACATATGTAAAGTGGCTAGAATTGGGTACATATTTTCATGGGCATGTAATATGGAACTTGGGCATATGTTTAGTAATATGTAAAGTGGGGATTTTGACTTAGATGACACATACGTAATTAACAATATAACGGATGCCTTCGACACGAGGATGGACCTGAGTTGTGGTGTAATTCTGCCCGGAACCGCCCGGCATATCCAGTGACCACAACAATAATAGTCCAATGTGAGAGGTCGTAGGAAAAGATTAGATTGTGGTAATACTTGAACCCGAGGTTGGAATGGGTTTGCGGTGTAATTCTGCCCGGAACCGCCCGGCGTATCCAGTGACCGCAAACAAGTCCAATATGAGAGGTTGATGCATTAGTAAATAATAAATGCTAATGACATGGACGGGTAGGTTAAGTAAGTTGATTAGGCTAATGACACTTAACCAATATGACATGGACGGGTGGGTTAAGTAACTTGATTAGGCTAATGACACTTAATCAATATGACATGGACGGGTGGGTTAAGTAACTGGATTAGGCTAATGACAATTAACCAACATGATGTGGATGGGTGGGTTAAGTAAAACCGGACTTGATTACTTGATGACACTTAACCATATAACACGATTTGAGGATGGGTTAGTTTAACCTGAATGGGTCGATAACACCCGACTAGTGTAACGCGTTGCATGGTAGGGTTAAGTAAACTTACGAGGGTAACACTTAACCATTATAATATGAATAGTTGATGGGGGTTAAGCTTGAATATACTTAACCAATCTAACGCGGTAATTTGATGGGGGTTAAGCTTGAATATACTTAACCAATCTAACATGGTATTTTGATGGGGTTAAGCTTGAATATACTTAACCAATCTAACAAGGTAACTTGATGGGGTTAAGTCATGAATCACTTGAGTATACTTAACCAATCTAACACGGTAATTTGATGGGGTTAAGATTGAATATACTTAACCAATCTAACAAGGTAACTTGATGGGGTTAAGTCATGAATCACTTGAGTATACTTAACCAATCTAACACGGTAATTTGATGGGGGTTAAGCTTGAATATACTTAACCAATCTAACACGGTAATTTAATGGGGGTTAAGCTTGAATAAACTTAACCAATCTAACACGGTAATTTGATGGGGTTAAGCTTGAATATACTTAACCAATCTAACACGGTAATTTGATGGGGTTAAGATTAAACATACTTAACCAATTTGACACGATGATTTGGATACGGTTAAGTCATGAATCGATGGAATACGCTTAACCAACTTGACACGTGATTCGTAGGGCTAAGTCATGAATTTGAATGACAACACTTAGCCAATTTGACATGACATGTAGATGGGTTAAGTCAAGAACTTGAATGACCACACTTAACCAACTTGACATGCTAGACTGATAGGGGTTAAGTCTCTACACTTAACCTGCTGGACGGAAACCCTAGTTACGCGGTCCTTTTCAGCAGTAACCCTCTTAGATGTATCACGATACCCTAGGGACTAGGCTAGGGTGGGGCACGATTTACTGGACTGATTGTAAGCGACCAAATCGACGGCTGAGTTTGGTACGCCATTGTAGGTTCAGGCGGACTATGGTCGTGCATGTAGTCCCGAGTTGAAAAAGCAGGCGTGGGCACCAGTTGTTGTACACTGTGCGTGCTTGGAATGGTGTCAGTGGTTGACACCCTAGGGCTTGATACACTCTAGGGTGGACCTGGCACAGAGTAGCTACATTCGTGATTGGGCCATATGACACCGACACACGACGAGCTAGGACTTGTAGGGAGCCGATCGATTAGATCGTTATGTGGAAAAAGGGCGTAGTCGATAGGTAGCATAATCCCTAGTGGTCCTAGGTGGCATAAACCCTGATCGAATCTAGAAAACGTCCAATAGGTAGCATAATCCCTAGTGGTCCTAGGTGGCGTAAATCCTAGTTGAACACGCAATAATTCGTGATAAGGAAAACTGGCCAAATCAAGGGTGGCAGTCCAAGCGATTTCAAGGATGGTGACACTACGTTGTTGTAGTATAGAATAACGCGATGGAACCCGTACAACATACGGCAAGGGACTATACATATACATGGAAAAGATGATACGAGTTAGGATGCTAGTACGGTTGGTGCAGAGGACGTTAGACATGCGATGCTATTCCGAGTTTATCCTGTTACCTTGAGTCTATCCTGTCACCTTGGTTATCTTGTTATTTGAGTTTATCTTGTCATCTTAGTTTAATATGTTTATCTTGTCATCATGCTTATATTTACTTTCGGTTTATACATGTCATGTTACTCTTACCTGTTTTTAGGCTGAAAGTAGCTAGGACTTACCAGTCTTTATGACTGACCCCGTTTTGTTTCGCCTCTTTTTCTTCCGTTCCCCCCCTAGGTTTACATGGAGGAAATGTTGCTACTTAGTTCGGATTTTCTGCTGCAAGACCATCATCTATGGCTTGGACTTTTCTTGGCTATGGCTATTTTGCTGTTTTACTTGGGGAATAATTTATGACTATGGTTTTATGCTTCTTTATTATTGCAAGACAGGTTTCGATGTAAGTATTTTAATGGCACTTTGATGTAAAAGGCTTTAGACCTTAGTACTTTTATAAAGTAATGAAATCATGTTTTCTTCCGCTGGTTTTATATGTTCTGTCTTGTAATATTTTTGTGCATGTTTACCTAGACAACACCGCTCCAAAGCTAGTGCATTCTCTTGTGAGTGACCCTGGCGGAGGTGGGGTGTTACAATACTTGCAAGCTGGTTTCCATCTCTGAGGAGTCATTTCCTTGAATTTAGCTCTGCGTTCAGAAGAGATTCTATGCGGGGGTCTGGCAAAAGCATGCTCAGAAGGGCGGCCATTGACGGGGCTCGACCTCCGAGAGTTGAGTGAAAGTGTGAGGGAAAATGGGATGTGGTAGGTGGTTCTGGGTAGAACGACCCCTCTTGAACCTGATTAGTAGTGGGACGAGCCGTACCCGTAATAGAGGGCCTTGGCTGATCCAGCATATCGTGTGATGTTCGAAGCTCGGGGTTGCCCCTGTTTGGAGCGAGGTTAGTTGGGTCTACGGTAACGTTCTCTTCTGTCGCTGTGAGGACCGGAACAGTGGGGTGGCTTCCTTGGTTCGAAGGGAAGGTCGCACCAGCTCTTCGTTGAAGGTGAAGAGTGGTTAGACTGGTCTGTGTTAAGATTCCGTATTGTAATGGGAATGGCGTTGATTCTGAGGGACCCGGTGGCTGCTCAACTGGTTCGATAGGTCGACCTGTTCCCAAGAGTGGGGGCAAAGTATTCGACCGATCTAGATCTTGATCGGAAGCCTCCTGAGGTTCTTCTACTAGCAGCTGTGTTGGTTGCTGGAAGTGATACTCTCGGCTGGGGTTGATCGGTTGGTGGGACCAAACTAGGATAAAATAAAGGTGTAGCCTGATCAGTAGCCTGATTCTGTGCAGACCAAAGATCAGTTGTTGCCCTAGTCTCGGACGGTGAAGGAATTGATGTTGAAGCGTTCAATCCTGTCTCCAGTCGACTGAGAAGGTGATCCATCAACTGCTGGTGTCGTTTGAGGAGTTTATCCTGAGATGTCGTATGGTCTAACTCGACCATGATTTTATCCATGCCATCCCTGGTAAGAAATCGAGACATATCTTCATGAGAGGAAACTTTGTGACTGGCTTCTGTTGCATTAGTATCGGCTGGATCGGTGTTTGCGGGACGAGAGGATGTTGTATCTTTCTTTCGTTTGCTCGCCACGGATTAAGGCAAATCTCCCCCTTTCTAGCACGCCAAAGTGTTGACGTCAAAAGTTGATCACTAGTGACAGTCAACCCCCAATCGTTTGATGAACACACGAATAATGATTATAAAATGCAGAAAAAGTAAAGAGAATGGGGAGCACACACATAATTTTTATAGTGGTTCGTCGAAGACTGTGCATACATCCACTTTTTATATTATTTCTCTTTTTTGGATTACAAATACAATGCTTTTTCTATTTGAAGAAGAGAAAGAATGCGGCTATCTCCTCTTCCTTTTGGGAGAGATTGAGAGATGTGAACTCCAGCTGAGAGAAGTCGAAAATAGGTCCTCTTTCCTTTTTTCTTTTCTTTTTTTCCTCCTTATGCTTAGAGGTATTTATAGGTGTAGATTGCAGCTTGGGCTGTTGTGATGTGATCCGGCCATTCCGGGAAAGCCCCGACACGTGGATTCCATTTCTTTGTTAGAATAGCGGCAAGAAGATTGGTTCCACTATTCATAAATAGTATCCACGGAAGTTGCGGCTGACGTGGCATCCACGGTGAGGTATATCAAAAGTAGAACTTTGTCTGGATATGGTTGACCACTTTTATTGCCTTGAAATTCGGGATATACAATAGAATAGCTCTATTGAAGATTTCCACGCTGGTCCAAGATATTTGGTTGATGCGCTTTAATATGGAAGCGTGATACTCGGTCGATTGGGAGAGCGATTCTTCTAGAGTGAACTGTCACTGATGAGGCTAGACTTGGGCCGATATGTGACCGCTTTGGACCGTGCATCTGCTGGGCTTCCTGAATCGCGACATATATCCATTTGTGCGTTTGGGCTTCGATCTACCTTGTTGAGGCTCTTGCCAAAAAAGAGGGCTAACAAGGCCCATATCCCATTTTGGGATTAGGTTTATGGGAGGGCTGAAAGGAGTTGGAGAATCATTTCCTTTCATTTTTCTAGCCGCCACAAAAATTTCTCTAACCCTAATCATGGCTTCCATTTTCCAAATCTCCCCTAATCACTTTCTTATCACTAATTAAGCAGATCAACATCAAATCAAGCCGTTTTATCAACAAATTCGAGGTAGGGCTACTGTACCGCATTGGAATCCGAGCCAAAACAGTAAAAGATTTAGATATATCAAGAATGATTGGTTAAGGTGAGTGGTTAACACGTTTATTCACTAATTATGGCTAAATAGGGGTGACTAGTTATAATTAGCGAATTAATGACTCAGAAAAATGTGGAAAAATATGTAAAAATTCTAGAATCATATTTTATGTCACATATATAATTTTGAGTAGATTTGGGTTAAGTTTGCTAATCCCAAAATTTAGGGGATTAAGGGGAAAATCATGAATTTGGGTATGTTTGATATAAAATAGCCTGTGTGATTGATGTTTTAGTCTTTTTGATTGAAACTATATGTTGATACTGTTGTTTGGGATGTTTTATGATTGTTTAGTAAAGTTAGAATGGTTGAAAACGCCGTCGTATAGTGAGAATGGACGATACAAGCTTGTTGGAAAATCTGCGGAGTTTCGGATCGGATCGGATGGGGCTTAAACTAAGCAGGAATAGCCGAACCGAACCAGAGCTTAAGAATGAGGGAGCTTGATGAGAAGGAAGGCCACTTGCATTGAGTCGGAGTTGGGATCGGACCAACGGTTAGCATGGGATCGGATCAACTGGAGGACAAGAGGACTGAACATAACCCAAACAGAAGGACCGAATCGAACCTAGATAGAAGGACCGAACCGAACCAAGGACCCCGAACCGAAACAAAGTGAGGGACCAACGATGACCCGAGCCGAACCAGGTAACGAACTGAACCGACTGGATTTGAGCTTCTACTTCTACGTGACGACTCTTCTGAAGACCAACTCCAATTCGACCAAAACCCGAGATGCAAAGGAAGTCCAAGTGGGAAGTTATTACTAAGGATCCAGATGGGAACCAACGAGTTAATTTCTAGAGTTGGGCTTTGCTACGGGACGTGTGCAAAGAAGTTATCGATATTTATAACTTTGGTTCACCATTGAGAGAGGGGGCATGCCGACGAACCAGAGCCGGGGCTGTGTGGATTGGTTGGCCCGTAACCTTGAGCCAGGGCTGTGTGGACTAGGTAGGGTTATTGACTATACACTAGGGCAGTGTGGTCATAACAATAGTTGTACAGAGTTGGACTTTGTCATGGCCCCCAATAGATTTGGTGATCAAAGCGGTGGATATCGTATGCTTTGCGCACTGTATAACACCCCACATTTTGTAATAATTAAATAATTAAACAATGCATATGTGTATATATATATATGCATTGACATATATATTTAAAAGAAGAAAATAGTAATGCAAATAAAAATGTAATTTATGCATAGAAAAAGAAAGAAAGGATAGGTTGCATGCAGTGTAAATATGTTGCATGCACTGATTATGCATTAATAATAAAAGAGAAATAAGAGAAAAAGATTGATGCAATGGTATAATTGAAATAGTGTAGCAAACATGAAAAAGAGAAGTAAGGAGAGAACAATAATTACCATTGTTCTAGGGCCTTTTAAACAATAAAGTTAGTAGGCCAGTTGGTTAGAGCATGTGACTTGCATACAAGAGGTACAAAGTTCGATCCCCGCGCCGTCGTATTTTTGTTTCAAGGGAACGACTGAAATAACATGTGATCATCAGAGGAAATGTAACGACCTGCATTCTACGTTATTGGGCTTAATAGGGTGATTAGTGGCTAGGCCTATAACCCATTTCGGGATTAGAGTTATGGGAGGGATGAAAGGAGTTAGAGAGTGATTCCTTTTCATTTTCTCAGCCACTACAAACATTTCTCTAACCATAGTAATGGCCTCCACCTTCCAAATCACTCTTTAATCACCTTTCTAATCACATATTAGCCAAATCTACATCAAATCAAGTTGGATTAGCAACAAAATCATGGTAGAGCTGCTGCACTACATAGGAATCTAAGCCAAATTAGTTAGAGTTTTAGATCTATCATTTATTGGTGGCTAAAGTGAGTGATTTGCATGTTTTTACACTAATTACTGCTAATTAGGGGTGATTAGTGATAATTAGCGAAATTATGCATCATAAAAATCTGGAAAATATGTAAAAATTCTAGAATATTATTTTATGTCGGTGATATAAATTTGGGTTAATTTCAATTAAGTTTGCTAATCCCGGAATTTAGCCGATTGAGGGGAAGACTATGGATTTGGTTATGTTTAATCCTAAGTAACACATGTGATTGATGTTGTAATATTTTTGGTTGATTTCATATGTTCCTACTACTGTTTGGTATGATCCATGATTGCATAGGAAAGTTAGGACGATCAAAAACACCATTGAGAGCCAATAATGGTTTGCAGGAAATTGGTGTAGGCTATGGGTCGAGCAACCGAACCTTATGTCCGAACCAACCCCCACGTGTATGTTCGACCGACCCCTATGGGTCGAGCGACCAACCCTTACATGTATGTTCGACCGACCCTATGTGGTGGATGTTCGATCGACCCACTATGTGATGTTCGACATGACCCACTATGTGATGTTCTACCGACCCAGAGGAGCTTCTACTATGCATCGACGGCCGTGAACTCTTCTGAAGAATGATTACAATTCAACTAAACCCGAGATGCAGAGGAAGTCCAGATGAGAAATGATGGGTCAACATCCAAATGGGAATCGACGGGTTAACTTCTAAAGTTGGGCTTTGTTGTGGGACGTGTGCAAAGGGGTTATCGACATCTATAACTATGGATCACTGTTGAGAGGGAGGCATTGACTATGGACCAGTGTGGCGGGGTCAGAGGTTGTATGGAGTCGAACCCCATCAGGGCCCCAAAGGAAAAGTGGTCGTAGTGTTAATTGGACGGGGTGGGACTCCGTTGTGGCCCTAATAGTTCTGGTGATCAAAGTGGTGGATATCGTATGCTTTACGCACTGAGTGAGAGATGTGAGGAAGTTTGCCATGTTTGATGTTTGCTATCACCATGACATGCACACCCCTAGTTTTACACTTTATGTTATTGTTACCATAAAGTACTGTACATCTTGTTGCGCTAACTCTTTGGTTGCAGATCCTAGTTCAGGTATGATTATTTATAGTTGTTATTGCTTTATTTTACTGCTATCGCTCATACCAGACTTTTGTCTGACCCAGAGTTTTATGTCTCTTCTTATTACTCTAGGTTCTCCTATACGAGCAGACTAGAGACAAGTTAGGTGGTTATGCACAAGTAATTGTCCGGAGACGAGCAGGAGGCTTCCACGTACTATTTACATATATTCTCCCTTTTTTGTTGCTGGTCACTACTTTGGGCATTAGTAGTGTACCTTTTCTATTTTTCTTCCGAGACAGTATTTTGAAGTTGTAATAATGGTTTGGATCATAAGCTGTATTTTGGAATCCGCTACTCTAATGGATATGGTTTAGTTTTCATCTTATGCATTGTCTCGCCTATTTTATATCAAGTTATGTTACTATTATATTTTATTCCATGCGCTGTGAGATATACTACAAATTCTTGATGATTCATAGTTACAAATCCCTTTCTTTTGACGACCGTCCCGTGCTAATTGGACATTGGCACATCGCATTTCAAAGAAATGTTGGCTGGTGCGGGGCGGACCGTCATACTTGGTATCAAAGCCTAGGTTGCGTAGTTTAACCTAGGGGAAGACATCAGGGAGAGGCAGTATGCGTATATGAGAGCGCGTATTTGTGATATTTTGGTTTTCAAAAGCTATATATATATACTACTAGTATATCTAAGGATGGAGTCGCACTACACTGGCACCCCTAAGAAAAAAGGCTAATCGTTTTCTCTTTACAGACTGAACGATGAGCTGAAATACGAGGAGTACGGTTTCCGGGGTCAACAATGAGAATGTCCCTGATATAAGGACGATGTTTACTGCCTTCATGCGAGGAATGCTTGGGAATTGTAACGACCCGCATTCTATGTATCGAAGGATCGTAGAATATTTCTTTCTTTCACATTTGAAGTCTTATGGTCATGTAACTTTGGGAGACGACTATTGGGGTCATTTCCCATGTTCATGATTTTTGCCGAATTTAAATGACTGTTTTGCCCCTAGCTGATCTTGTTTTGGCCATAACTATTGATTGGTAAGGAGTTTTGACCTGAAACCACTTCCATTAGATCCGGATGATGGTTTATCTTTCCATAGAGTGGTCATATGTGAAAAACGGACTTACCGAGTGGCCATAACTTTTGATAGGTGGTTCGACTAGCCTTTACATGATTTGTTGTAATGTGGTTTTATAGAGTCATGGATGTATGTTTGCTTGTGATTGCTTAGTTTCTTTGCTAGTATCATCTCACGTAGATTGTCTGAATTCAGAGGAGACGTTCCTTGAGTGCTTGTCTGATATTGATTTAGGCCTTTGGGGCTTGTGCTTAGGGAATGTCGAGTTCGATTAGGTTGGTTTGCGTGAGATATAAGTAGTTGTTGTGATTTCCATTGAATGATATCTCGGCTTACTCGAGGAGTGATGTGCAACCGTGACATGGTAAGACTGTTTAATGGTATGGGCTGATGCGAGTTAGACTCGATAGGGTTATAAGATGACTCGAGTGGGACTCGAGAAAGATGCAAAGTAATGGATTGTTTAGGACCCTATGTTGATGTTCTTTTTAAAGGAATAGCATGTGTTCGTTGATCATGGAAGATGAAACGAGGGTTTGGACGACTCAAGTTGGACTTGAACTCGTAAAAGAAAATAGGTTTTCATTTGATCTTGGAGATGCAACGAATAGGGAGATGACTCACACTGGATTAGAGTTTTTTGGTAATGGATACTCAAGACTGGGTCTTGGTTTATGGATAATAGATTGACTCGAGTTGGACTCGAGAAGGCTGCAAGGAAATGGATTGGCTCGAGTTGGACTCGAGAGGGCAGCAAGATAATGGATAGACTTGGGTGGGACTCAAGTGTTTTAGGCGGACTAGAAGTAGGGGTATCTCGGGACGCCCGTTACCTTGGATCCATTGGACGTGATCTAGTTATCCTTGGAGGATAAACGTACGTTGGACGTACGGTAGTTCGTATGGAGGCGGGGCTTCCATTAGCCTTGGGATTGGTTGGCCAGTCAAGTAGGCATCGACGTATGTATGGAGGCGGGGCTTCCGTTAGCCTTGGGATTGGTTGGACTAGTCAAGTAGGTATCGACGTGTGTATGGCTTTAGCAGGTGATAGATAGGACATGCTTGATGGATGCTATGGTTGCTATGTTTGTTCATGTTTTATTCCCTTGAGTAGACTATCACCTGTAGGATTCTGGTAATAGAGAACGAAGAGATGACGATATACACAGATGCATGTGGTACTATACTAGGTGCTGTACTGATGCATTGAGTAGGAGACATGCCAATTTAAGTGCTATGTTTCTTGAATGAAAGTAACTAGAGTACATCGTGGGATATGATTTCAGACCTAAGTATGGTTTGGATCCAGAAATGTTAACAAGTTTGTCGATCAAACCGACTTTGATTGGGAGGATCGGTTCCAGTCAGAGGGAAAATCCTAATCTATTGGAAATCATCTCCAAGGTAGAGATGGGCATCGACAGTGAGAAGATGAACAAGTATGGACTTGATCCAGGAAGATGGCTTCGAAAGAATGATAGACTAGTTGTACCCAATGTCAGTGGATTGAGAGATGAAGTTCTTAGAGAACGTCATCACTCAAAACTGACTATGCACCCTCGGTGGTAACAAAATGTATCGAGACATGAAGCAGACCTACTACTGGAAAAGGATGAAGAGAGACATTGGGAAGTTTATCACCAACAGTATGAATTTCTAGTTAGTTAAATCTAGGCAAAGGAAGCCTAGTGGTTTGTTACAACCGTTGAAAATTCCTGAATGGAATTGGGAATAAGTCTCGATGGATTTCATAGATGGTTTACCTAGGATTAGACTGGGCCATGACAGTATTTGGGTGATTGTGGATCGATTAACCAAGAATGTAAGGTTTATACCAGTCAAGTCGAATAGAACGACATCTAATTTAGTAAAACCGTATATGTGGTGGGTAGTTAGATTTTATGGAGTGCCCAAAGGCATTGTGAGTGACCGAGATCCATTATTTACTAGTGGGTTTTGGAAAAGCTTACAAGAGGCTTTAGGATCAAAATTACATCTCAGTACCACGTATCATCCTCGAATTGATGGTCAAACAGAGAGGGTGAATTGAGTATTAGAAGTTCTCTTGAGAGCTTGTATATTGGATTTTGGTGGATCATGGGATGACCATTTGCACCTAGTTGAGTTTGCATATAATAATAGTTGTCAGTCTAGTATTGAATTGGCTCCATTTGAAGCTTTGTACGGAAGACCGTGCAACTCACCATCATGTCGGTTAGAAAACAGTGGGAAATTTGTGATTAGAGTAGAAGTAATAAGAAAAACTTCAGATAAGAACAAGGTTGTCCAACAGCGAATGAAGGCTCCCCAAGGTAGGAAGAAGGGTTAGGCTGATAGAAGACAAAGGGATTTGGAATTCTTCGTTAACGACTTGGTATTCGTCAAGATCTCTCCATTAAAGAGCATGGTACGATTTGGTAGGAGAGGAAAGTTAACACCAAGATTTGTTGGTCCATTCCCAATCCTCGAGGAAGTTGGGAATTTGGCATATAAAGTTGAATTACCGGAGAAGATGGCAGGAGTTCGTAACGTATTTCATGTTTCCCAGTTAAGGAAATTCGTGCACGACCCCGATATGACTATTTCACCTGATCAGTTCGATGATATCGAAGTAGAACCCGAGGCGGTTGGGAATCGCAAGCCGATTCGTGTTGTCGAGCAAGATGCGAACCAACTTTGAAGGAAAGCGGTGGATCTGGTCAAAGTTCTGTGGGGCGAGAATGAGAATGACTGTAATTGGGAGACAGAGGAGAGCATTAAGAAGACGTATTCAGAACTCTTTGCGTGGTAAGATTTTAATTGGGACTTAGTTTTCCGCATGCTAGGATAGACTTGTTTGTTGTTTTTTTATGTTTGATTGTTGTGAATGGTTGGTAGGCATGCGAGATCCTTTGCTTGTTTCTTAGTTAAGGAATTTCGGGGGCGAAATTTCTTAAGGGGGGAGAATGTGACGACCCGCATTCTATGCATCGAAGGATCATAGAATATTTATTTCTTTCACATACGAAGTCTTATGGTCATGTAACTTTGGGAGACGACTATTGGGGTCATTTCCCATGATCATGATTTTTGCCGATTTTAAATGACCATTTTACCCATAGTTTATCTTGTTTTGGCTAAAACTTTTGATTGGTCAGGAGTTTTGACCTGAAACCACTTCCATATTATTCGGATGATGATTTATCTTTTTATAGAGTGGTCATATGTGAAAAACGGACTTACCGTTTGGGAGATATGGCTGAAATAAGGTTTGGAAGGCGAAAAATAGCTTAATTGGTCTTAACCGGGTGATTAGCAGCTAGGCCCATTGGGGAATTTCGGGATTAGAACTATATGAGGGCTGATTAGGGTTAGAGAAACCTTTTCTTTGCCATTTTCCAGCTGCCAATTACCTCTCTTCAACCCTAACAATGGCCTCCACTTTCTAAATTCATCCCAAATCACCGTTTAATCGCGTATTAGCTTAATCTACACCAAATCAAGAAATTCTGGTGGCAAATCAGAGTTAGGGCTGCTGCTAAGCATTGAAATTCGACCTATAATAGTAGCAAAGTTCAAATCTAAGATTAATTTGTGGCCAAGGTGAGTGATTAGCATTGTTTTTACACTAATTGTAGTCAGTTAGGGTGATTAGTGTTAATTAACGAAATTATGCATGTTAAAAATCTGGAAAATGTTTATAAATTCTTAAATATTATTTTAAGCCTTTGTTAGAAATTTGGGGTAATTTGGTTATGTTTTGCTAATCGTATGGTTAAATATGATTAAGAGGAAAATATGGCTTTTGGGTATGTTTGATCCGTATTGACATGTTAAATTATTGTTTTGGTGTTTATGGTTGATGTTGTATTTTACTATGACTGTTTGGTATGATTTATGATTGCTTAGAATAGTTAGATTGGTCGAAAACGCCGTCGTGTGGCGTAAAATAGTCGTTGGAAAGGTTGTAGAAAATGATGAAGGAACCGGATTGGATTGCCTACCTGTTCGTGACCATGGTATCACAACCCCGACCCAATCGTGATCACTCCACCCCTCACGAACCGGAATGATTATCACGAGCGGACCAAAGCATGCTCCACTTCAAAGACTACGAGCCACCTAGGAGCAAAGACTACGAGCCACCTAGGAGTATCATCACGAGTCGATAGCTTGGAGGTTTGACCACGAACCGGAGTTTGGTGCACCACCCACGAGCCACCAGGGAAGTGTTGCCACGACCCGAGCCCACCATCACGACCAGGAACCACGAGTGGAGCTCACGAGCAACGATCCTGTCGAGGAAGGGAGGTCATGAACCAGAATAGGACCTACGAGTCGGAGATGGAGACCACGAACTGTGCCAAGAGGAGGACCCACGAGCCGACCAGGAAGGGGGTCCACGAGCAGGATCTACGATCCGATCTTCGAGCTTGGACAGCGAAGAAACTGAGAGGAAAATGAAGTGCGAACGGGATAGTGACCGAAACCCGAGATGCAAAGGTAGTCCAAATAGGAAGTAGAACTCAGGATCCAGTTGGGAACCGACGAGTTAACTTCATGATTGGACTTTGCTGCGAGATGTGTGCTAAGGGGTTAACGATGCCTATAGCTTTGACTCACCACTGAGAGACGGATTAATGGCTATGGATCAGTTCAGTGGAGCCGTTATGACTCCATGGGGCAGAGTGATCTTAGCAAAGAACTGGGTAATCAAAGTGGTGAATATCGTTTGCTTTACGCACTGAGTGAGAGATGTGAGGATGATTGCCATGTTTGGTGTTTGCTATCATCATTACCCCCACCCCCATTACTTTTACACTTTATGTTAGTGTTACCTTAGAGTACTGTACATCTTGTTGTGCTAACTCTTTGGTTGCAGGTCCAGGTTCAGGTATGATTGGATTATACCTGTTATTGTTCTATTTTGTTGCTTATCGCTCATACCAGATTTTTGTCTGACTCAGAGTTTTATGTCTCTTCTTATTACTCTGGGTGCTCCTAAACGAGAAGACTAGAGACAGGTCAGGTGGATATGCACGAGTAGATGTTCGGAGACGAGCAGGAGGCTTACACGTACCATGTATACATATATTCTCCCTGTGTCGCTGCTGGTCACTACTATGGGCATTAGTAGTGTACCTTTCTTATTTTGCTTTAGGGACAGTTTTTTTAAAAGTTGTAATAATGATGATGTGGAGCATAAGCTGTATTTTGGATTTTGCGCTGCTATGATGGTTTAGTTTTCAGCTTATGCACAGTCTCACCTGTATTATGTCAAAGTATGTTATTATATTTTATCCCGTGCATTGTGAGACATTCTACAGGTTCCTTGTTAGTTCAAATTCCTTTATTTTCCTTTTTTGGCGACCGTCCTGTGCTAGTCGGGTATTGGCGCAGCTCACTTTCATTTGAAATGTCGGCTGGTGCAGGGAGGGCCGCCACAGGGATGCTCAGGGTTCAGTTCCTAATGATGCTAATAGTGGTGGTGTAGTAGTGCAGGTACCTAGAGCCAATTTCGCTAAGATCAGCAAGGACTGCACTAATCCTGGTATAAAGCCATTCCATGGATCGGAATCGGCTACGAATGTTCAAGATTGGTTTGATAGTTGTGAGCGCATCCTCAAGGATTTGGGAATCAATGATGCAATGAAAAGAAAGTTAGCACTGCATCAATTTCAAGGACAGGATATGAATTGGTGGAATGCTATTAAAGCGGCTACTCCCAAGGATCAAGCTACTTGGAATCAGTTTAAGACTCGTTTCAGCGATAAGTTTATTCCAACTGCTCAGAAATCAGAATTGTTTAGGAAATTCTTGTAGCTTAAGAAGAAGGTTAGGGCAATCTCGGAATATATTGCTGAGTTCGATATATTATCGAAATATGGATTATCTCTTATCAATGCTATCGAAAAGAAGAATGAGATGTTCATAACCGGCTTAGATGAGTACTTACGGGAAAGACTTATAAACCACATCGAGGAGACATTCGAATCTATTATGGGAAACGCATTAAGGTTGAGGAACCTTTACCTAATCAAAGACCGAGGTTGCTATTGCAACTGTAGAGGAGCCAAAGCCACAGGCAAGCGGTGAAGGCAAGAATAATTCCTAGAATAAGAAGAAATAGAACCAAACCAAGGATGGCAAGAAAAAGAAGAATAAGAAAGATATCGAGTGCTTTAGCTATGGCAAGAAGGTCCATTATGCCAAAGATTGTCAAGCAAAGCCAGCGAACAGGTAGTGCTTCAATTGCGGCCAAGTGGGACATTACAAGGATAAATGTCACAACCTCCTAAAGAGAAGCAGATTGAGAAAGCATATGCTATCAACGCCGTTCCTTCTTCGTCGAATGCCCCAACTGTGGCGGAGAAAGGAAAAAGGGTCGCCATTCAAGGTATGCTTTCCATTTATTATGTTCCTGTTCGAGTACTGTTTGATACCGGGGCTTCCCATTCCTTCGTGTCTAGTGACCTGGTAGATAGGTTGGAATTGGAACCCGAAATTGTCGATAGACCTTTAGTTGTGACCAATCCGATCGGTGGTTCGACTAGACTTAGTATGATTTGTCTTAATTTAGTCTTATCGAGTCATGGATGCATGTTTGTTTGTGATTTCTTTGTTTTGGGCTTTAATGGGTTTGGAATTATTTTGGGAGTCGATTGGCTCCCATGGTGTGGGGTGGTGGTAGACTATGAGGGGTCTTCGGTGACCATTAGTGAGAATGATGGGTGGAGGGTACTGTTTTGTTGCCTACCTAGTGATGGGGTGAAGGCTATTTTTTGAAATTCCCTCGACATCCTACATGATGAGTTGTTAGATGTACCTATTGCTGGCGAATATTCGGACATCTTCGAGGAAGTGACCAGACTTCCACCACACAAAGAGACCAAGTTTCGTATTGATTTAGTGAAAGATGCAAGGTCTATCGTGACGCCTCTTCGTCGTTTTGCGCCAGGGCAGCAGAGAAAGCATGGAATGCAAGTAAGCGGTCTTTTGAAGAAGGGTTTTATCCAAAGATGTGTTTCCGAGTGGGGATGCACCAGTTGTATTTGCTACCAAGGTCGATGGTTCCCTTCGATTGTGTGTGGACTACCGCGAGTTGAATATGGTGAAGAGGAAGAATAAGTTTCCTCTTCTACGAATGGACGATTTGTTTGATCATTCGAATGGAGCGAGAGTGTTCTCCCAGTTAGATCTCGTGATAGGTTTACATTAGTTCCAAGTAGAAGCTGAGAGTATACCTAAAACGGCATTTCCGACGTTGTCTGGATTCTATAAGTAGTTGGTCGTGCCATTCGGGTTGACCAATGCACTAACATATTTTATGGATCTTATGAATAGGGTATTCAGGGATCAATTGAATAAGTTTGTTCTTGTGTTCGTGGATGATATCTTAGTTTATTCGAGGACAAAGGAAGAACACAAGGAACATTTGAGGACAGTGAAAGAGGTGTTGAGGAAACACCAATTGAAAGCGAAATTTTCTAAATGTCACTTCTGGAGCAAGGATGTGAGGTTCTTGGGCCATGTTGTTTCAAAGAATGGTATTGCCGTGGACCCTTCGAAGGTGGCAACGGTGCATGATTGGTCTACGCCCAAGAATGCAATGGACGTGAGAAGTATCTTTGGGTTACCTGGATATTATCATAGGTTTATCCAAGACTTCTCCAAGATAGTAGCATCGTTAACTTAGTTGACCAAAAAGAATCAAGCTTTTGCTTGGGACGGAAGGTATGAGAATGCATTTAAGAGCCTAAAGTAGAAGTTAACGTGTGCACCAGTACTAGTTATTCCTAAGGGGAACGAAGAGATGACTGTATACAGGATGCTTGTGGTATCAGACTAGGTGTTGTACTAATGCAAGGAGGTAGGGTTGTAGCTTATGCTAGCCGGAAACTGAAACCACATGAGAAAAGATATCCTACCCATGATTTGGAATTGGAAGCGATTGTGTTCACATTAAATATGTGGAAACATCATCTCTTGGGAGAAAGATTTGAGTTGTTTACCAATCATAAGTCGTTAAAGTATTTTTTCTCTCAAAAGGATTTAATTCTACGTCAGCAGAGATGGTTAGAGTTCTTGGCTTCATATGATTTTAATATCGCATACACACCCGGGAAAGGCAATGCGGTAGTTGATGCATTGAGTAGGAGACATGCCAATTTAGGGGCTATGTGTCTTTAATGGAAGCAACTGGAATATATCGGGGTGTATGATTTCAGACCTAAGTGTGAATTAGCTCCAGAGATGTTAGCAAGTTTGATGATCAGACCCATTTTGATTGGGAAGATCGGCTCCAGTCAGAGGGACGATCCTAACCTACTGGAAATCATCTCCAAGGTGGAGATGGGTACCGACGGTGAGGAGATGAACAAGTATGGACTTGATCGAGAAGGATGACTTCGAAAGAATGGGAGACTAGTTGTACCCAACGTTAATGGACTGAGAGATGAAGTGCTTTGAGAATGTCATCACACAAAACTGATTATACATCCCGGTGGTAACAAAATGTATCGAGACATGAAGAAGACCTACTACTGGGAAGAGATGAAAAGAGACGTTGGAAAGTTTATATCCAAATGCAAGAATTGGCAGTTAGTTAAAGCTGCGCAAAAGAAGCCTAGTGGTTTGCTACAACCATTGTAATTCCCGAATGTAAATAGGAACAAGTCTAAATGGATTTCATTAATGGTATGCCTAGGACTAGATCGGGTCATGGTAGTATTTGGGTGACTGTGGATCGATTGACCAAGAGTGCAAGGTTTATACCAATCAAGTCGAAGGGAATGGCAGCTAAGTTAGCAGAACTGTATATGAGGTGGGTAGTGAGATTTCATGGAGTAACTTGAGGTATTGTGAGTGACCGAGATCTGTTATTTACTAGTGGGTTTTGGAAGAGCTTACAAGAGGCATTAGGGTTAGAATTACATTTCAGTACCGCGTACCAACCCCAAACCGACGGTCAAACACAGAGGGTGAATCGTGTATTAGAGGATCTCTTGGGAGGTCGCATATCATATTTTGGAGGGTCATGTGATGACCATTTGCAATTGGTTGAGTTCGTATATAATAATAGTTATCAGTCTAGTACCGGTATGACTCCATTTGAAGCTTTGTACGGAAGACCGTGCAAATCACCATCATGTTGGTTGCAAACTGGTGAGAAATTTGTGCTTGGGCCAGATGTAATAAGAGGAACTTCAGATAAAATCAAGATTATTCAACAGCGAATGAAGGCTGCCCAAGATAGGTAGAAGAGTTATTTTGATAAAAGGCGAAAAGATTTGAAATTCTTCGTTTGCGACCTGGTATTCGTCAAGATTTCTCTTTTGAAGAGTGTGATTCGGTTTGGTAGGAGAGGTAAGTTAGCGCCAAGGTTTATTGGTCCATTTCCATTTCTCGAACAAGTTGGGAATTTAGCATATAAAGTTGGATTGCATGACAAGATGGCAGGAGTTCACGACGTATTTCATAATTCCCAATTAAGGAAGTTTGTGCACGATTGTGATATGACTATTTCACCAGATCAGTTGGATGATATCGAGGTAGAATCCGAGGCAGTTAGGTGCCGTAGGACGATTCATATTACAGGACACGATACGAAACAACTTCGAAGGAAGACGGTGGAACTAGTCAAGGTCCACTGGAGCGATAATGAGAATGACTATACTTGGGAAACAGAGGAGAGCATAAGGAAGTCATATCCAGAACTCTTTACCTGGTAATATTTTAATCGCAATATAGTTATTCCCTTGTTAGTAAACTGCATGCTAGGATAAGCTTGTTGTGTTATTTTGTATGTTTGATTGTTTTTAAATGGTTGATAGGCATGCGAGGCATCATTGTATGTTTCTTGGTTAAGGAATTTCGGGGGTGAAATTTCTTAAAGGGGGAGAGTGTAACGACCCGCATTCTACGTATCGAAGGATCATAGAATATTTATTTCATTTCCATACGAAGTCGTATGGTCGTGTAACTTTGGGAAATGATGGTCGTGTAACTTTAGGAAATGATTATTGGGGTTATTTCCCGCATTCACGATTTTTGCCGAATTTTAATGACCATTTTAACCTTGGCGAATCTTGTTTCTAGTATAACTTTTGATTGGTAAGGAATTTTGACCTAAAACCACTTCCATTGGACACAGATGACAATTTACCTTTCCGTAGAGTGGTCGCAATAATCAAATGGACTTACCGTTTGGGAGATATGGCTGAAATAAAGTTTGGAAGATGAAAAACAGCCCAGTTGGGCTTAATAGGTTGATTAGTGGCTAGGCTCATAACCCATTTCGGGATTAGGGTTATGGTAGGGCTGAAAGGAGTTATTGAATGATTAATTTTCATTTTCTCATCCGCCATAAACATTTATCTAACCCTAGTAATGACCTCCACCTTCCAAATCTCTCTTTAATCACTTTTCTAATAACATATTAGCCAAATCTACATCAAATCAAGTTGGAATTGCATCAAAATCGAGGTAGAGCTACTGCACTACATAGGAATCCGAGCAAAATCAGTTAGACTTTCAGATCTATCATTTATTTGTGGCTAAGGTGAGTGATTTGCATGTTTTTACACTAATTACTCCTAATTAAGGGCGACTAGTGATAATTAGCGAAATTATGCATCATAAAAATCTGGAAAATATGTAAAAATTCTAGAATATTATTTTATGTCACTGATATAAATTTGGGTTAATTTGGATTAAGTTTGCTAATCCTGAAATTTAGGGGATTAAGGGGAAAACTATGGATTTTGATATGTTTGATCCTAAATATACATGTGATTAATGTTATAATATTTTTGGTTGATTTCATATACTCCTACTACTGTTTGGTATGATCCATGATTGCGTAGAAAAGTTAAAATGGTCGAAAACGCCGTCCAGAGGCGATAATGGTTTGCAGGAAATTGGTGTAGGTTATGGGTTGAGCGACTGACCCTAATGTCCGAACCAACCCTCACGTGTATGTTCGACCGACCCCTATTGGTTGAGCAACTGACACTTACGTGTATGTTCGATCGAAACTATGTGGTGGATGTTCGATTGACCCACTATGTGATATTCGATCCGACACACTATGTGATGTTCGACCGACCCAGAGGAGCTTCTACTATGCATCGACGATCGTGAACTCTTCTGAAGAATGATTCCAATCCAACTAAACTCGAGATGTGAAGGATGTCCAGATGAGAAGTGATGGCTCAAGATCCAAATGGGGATCAACAGGTTAACTTCTAAAGTAGGGCTTTGCTACGGGATGTGTGCAAAGGGGTTATCGATATCTATAACTTTGGTTAACTATTGAGAAGACTATGGACCAGTGCAGTGGGGTCAGAGGTTATATTGAGTTGAACCCCATCAGGGCCCCCAAGGGAAAAGTGGTCGTAGTGTTAGTTGGACGAGGTGGGACTCCGTCATGGCCCCCATAGTTCTGGTGATCAAAGTGGTGGATATCTTATGCTTTACGCAATGAGTGAGAGATGTGAGGATGATTACTATGTTTGTTGTTTGATATCACCCTAACATGCACACCCCCATTTTTACACTTTATGTTAGTGTTACCATAGAGTATTGTACATCTAGTTGTGCTAACTCTTTGGTTGCAGGTCCAGGTTTAGGTATGATTTCTTATACCAGTTATTGCTTTATTTTGCTGCTATCGCTCATACTAGACTTTATTCTAACCCAGAGTTTTATGTCTCTTCTTATTACTCAGGGTGTTCCTAAACGAGCAGACTAGAGACAGGTTAGGTGGTTATGCACAAGTAACTATCTGGAGTCGAGCAGGAGGCTTCCACGTACTATTTACATATATTCTCCCTGTGTCATAGCTAGTCACTACTTTGGGCATTAGTAGTGTACCTTTTCTATTTTGCTTTAGAGACAGCATTTTGAAGATGTAATAATGGTTTGGATCATAAGTTGTATTTTGGATTCCGCTACTCTGATGGACATGGATTAGTTTTCAGCTTATGCACTGTCTCGCCTGTTTTATATCAAGTTATGTTACTGTTATATTTTATTCCATGCGATTTGAGATATACTACAGGTTCTTGATGATTCATAGTTTCGAATCCCTTTCTTTTGACGACCATCCCGTGCTACTTGGACATTAGCACAATGCATTTATAAGAAATGTCGGCATGTGAGGGGCGGGTCGTCACAGGAAATATGTATAAACGCATATGTAAGGAAAAATATACATATAAGGAAGTAAAGAAAATATAAGTATATATATATATATGAGAATATATATGTAAATATGTATATGAGAATATATATGTATATATGTGCAGGAATATATATATATATATATATATATATATATATATATATATATATATATGAGATGAAATTAAGGATAAGGTTACAATCGATGAAATATGGCAAGAACCAAATAAAGGTGCAACACTATTTGAATTTTGAAAACGAAACGAATGTTAAGTTTATATGTATACACGCAAAATGATCGTTAGAAGAATTGTATATGCATAAGAAGATTACATGTGAATATAACAGTTATATAAATTCCAGAAATTCAAACATTCGAAATTCATAAATTCAGACATTCGAAATTCAAATTTCCGTGCCAAAACAGCTTGTAGGATGCGGGGGGTCGACACCTCAGTCGATACTGGGGTCGACATCCCATTAGGGAGGTCGACAGCCCCGTAGATCTAGGTAGATCCATTAACGCATCTGGACCGTTTTCTTAACCAGGTTCAATGCTGACTTAGCGTTGCATGTACGATAAGATCCTGAACACCTATAAATAGGCTAGCAGAGCCTAGCCTAAATCTCACATTCTCTGAGACAACGTCTAAGTTCTACCATTCTTCCTCCTCCTCAAATCTCTTTAGAAAATAAGATAATTAGTTTAGGAAAATTCTGATCAAGTTCTGGAGGAAAAGAATGAAGATTAATAAGAAGGTGTTCCGAGTCATATTCAAAGTGAGGTAATTTTCTAGATATGGTCTATTTCAATTTTCTTCTCTTTCTTCCCATTTTCTTTTAGTAAGAATTGTGAATCCATGGTTACTAGGTTCTAAATTCAGTTAGGAGGACTATGGAATATTAGATCTGGACCAGATGCAAGATTTGGAAAGCAAATTAGGTGAGCGGATTTAAGTTTTATTATTTTTGATAATGATATATTATCAATTAAACATTCCCCGTTGTTATGCAATGTAAAGTGATTAAATGTTATATATGACATGTTGAAATATGATATCTTGAAATGTTTAAACATATGTTAAAAAGATTAAAGTAACGAATATGACATGTTTGAATATTAATATGCTGGAAAATTCATATGCTAAAATATAAACTTGTCGAAATATGTGTAGCGATTACTGTTGTTTCAATTCTGTGTTAACTTGTGACTTCTATGTACCTGGACCATTAGCGGTAGAAGTTGAGAAAATTACATGTTACTTTGTTTGATTTGAACAATTACATGATTAAACGATTACATGTTAGAACAGAATATATTGTATGTTAGAAAGAATATGCGACATAAAATGGGTTTAATATGATGACATGTAAAATATAGACCTCAAAGAATAGAGACGCCTAAATTATATAGAAAATTTCAAGTAAATAGAAAATTGTAACCGCACTTAGACATGAGGTTAGATTACACTTGTGGTAGAAGTATGCCCATAACCGCCCAGCATATCTAGCATCCACAAGTAGTAAATCTGATGTGAGGGGTCTAAATGCATAAATAAAACATGTAACAGTGCTAAGACACAAGGTTAGGCCAACTTGTGGAAGAAGTCTGCCTGGAACCGCCCGACAAATCCAGCATCCACAAGTGGTAGGCTGAATGTGAGAGGTCTAGTACATAAGCGCATATATATATATGTGTGTATATAAAAGGATAGAAATTAATGGCATTAATGGTAATGTGACAACCCAAATCCCGACCGACCGATTTTTTCTTCTCAAAAACTCCAATCTATCGAAACTTGGATTGAGTTGCTCTGGTATCCTGCAGAAAATACAGAGATATAAAATATGTTAGAGCTCAGAAAATATCTCACAGCGGAATGGATAAAATATAATATAATCAAAATATAGCCTTACCATATTAATAATACTGCCTAACCAGTATCCAAGGCTATCATGTCCATGCCACAAATCTAACCTGCGAGTATGTTATGAGGAGGGGGTCAGAACACAAGTTCTGGTGATTGGATTTAAACTATACACTTTGGATAATCCTACATATACCGTTCAATCATATTTTATTATTTATTAGGTTACTTGGGCTAACAACACTCAAGGCTTACACACACGTCGTACCCATTTACTTCCCAGTGGATTAACCTAATACAATACATGTTGTTTAGCTACACCAAATATTGAGGTACGCCCCATGGTACTCCACTCGCACGGTCTCCATCGTAACACCATCAGAATATACGCAGTCCCTCATCGTACGTCGTAGTGATGTACGGATAACAATATTACGTTCTGCATATATCTATCATTACTATGCTACGTAATCGTACCGATCGCCACCTTTGTTTGAATCAGACTCCATACCGGAGTAATGTCCTCAATTCTACGACACACCACCCAGAGCAGATATGCATGTATCTAGACTGTCCCTCGTACGAACTGTTAAGTGTAGCTTGATACCTTAGTCGCACGTCCTCTAATGTGCACCGAGTTCCGTGGCAGGCCGATACAAGAAAAAGGAACTCGGTCCGAAGCTTTTACATATCTGTACATGCCCGTCTATAAAGAGCTTCTATATACATATATACCTAGGGTTTGTTTTCATGGTGGCTAGGGCCCCACATCGGCCCCTCTCTCTACTAATAAAGACTACAAGAGCTAAGAGACTACCCCAGCGCAAACAATCTAAACATCCATGTGGCGTCTCCCCTCAACCCCTTACCCCGGTAGTGAAGGGTGAAATGGTATCTTGGGTTTAGCTATAGTCTTTCCGCATCCCACTGGCTGCCGATGACGGGTATCCGACGGTCCACTATTCTTGTTGGTCGTGACCCTCTGCCTCCTCGTGAGGCAACCGCTGAACTACCTTGGTGTCACCTCGTTACAGCATTCTGACTGTATAGCTACATCTGCAATCAAGGCCCACCTACCTAGTAGTTACGCGCAGATCCAACCTCCGCGAGCACAACCTAATACAATTGTCACCGCACAGAGGACTACTAGGAGCACCTAACGTACCTGAGTAAACCGTGAGCTTCCCCTTCCAGTCCTTTGGAGCCTTCAGAATAATCATATGAATGTGCGCTCCCCTCGTGCCTTATAACACCTCGATGATCTACCCCATTAGGTTATTCACCCTTGACCGTACGGACTGGTCTAAGCGCCTTCATGTGGGTCAACCCCCCTTAAAGGGGTCGACTCCCATGGTTACGGGGGTCCAGAATTGGTCTGTGCGATTCATGTTTCCTCTGACAGAGTTTTGCAGCCCATAACTTCTTCATACAGTGTCTGTTTTACGCAAACTCGGACTCTATCTGAACCAGAATTCCGAGATGAATGCAATACTACAATCCATTTTACTTAATTTTGAATATTTAATTAAGTTATTCTTAATTTATTATCTTAAGTTAAAAATGCGGGGTGTTACATTCTCCCACCCTTAAGAAATTTCGTCCCCGTAATTTGATAAGGGTAAAATCAATTTACCCCTCGCATAAAATACATTCATCATGTGTGCATCCAATTTTTGCAAACATCGTGCACTTGTGAAAAGTGAAATACAACATAATAATGCATGTATGCATAAGCGATACCTTCTATGTGTCTGCAAATTTTTCTGAAATCCTTTTAAAATATAATGCTCACATCCTAAATATACTGGCAGTTCTACATGAATGTAATATTTTGAAAATCAAAATGCTTTTTCATCCAAATTTTCCCACACTCTTACTGAGTAAGAGCATAGTTCATCGAATTGTTGCATCCATAATCCTACCAACCAACTTTATTTTTTGAATTTCAGAAAAATCTAATTTTCTAAATTCGGTTTCTTATGTTACAAAAAGGTGGAAAACGGAGAACTCCACATCTTCCCTTTTTCTTTTTCAACCTTTTTCTAACCATACTTGGATTTTTATGTAACTATTTATAAAAGATTCCCTATTTTTCTATCCAAGCATAACCTGCATAAGAAAATTTTCTTTGTTACTAATTCTCTATCCTGGAAATTTTTATTCTTATCCATCTTTTCTCATAATTTATCATGTTTGTTGCTTTGCTGAATTTTCAATTTCCTTCTTAGTTGTACCTTTTTTCTTTTCTTAGCTTATTTAATCATTTGATCTTAGTTTAAATTTAAATAAGCCTTTTAGGCTTTCAGCTAAAACAGGAGAACAAACACCCTACACAATTACCACTAAGAGCCAAGAATCTCGGGACTATGTCCCCCCTTTGGACAGAAAAGTACAAACTATGGGATCCATGACAGGTTTAGGTGTTACTCTAACTACCCAAAAAGAACAAAATAACGGAACGATCCCAACAGAAATGCAATACGGGTTTTACCCCTAACATGGAAATTAGCAACAAGATTTAAACACTTACTTGCCCTTTTACTATCTAGTAGTCACCTCTAACTCTAGCTATGTACCAACAATTATTTTAAGCAACACCCTAGGCTTTCCAATGCTTACGCATTCTACGGGAACTCATTGTTATTCCAAGATAATTCTCGCTATTTACTTTATAGCCTCAAAACTTTTCCCGTCTTCCCTAGGCACTAATCCTTACCTACTTCATACTTTTAAAACATGGTTTGGCCCTTTTCATTTAAATTCCCTTCCAAAATTTAAAACTGACAAAACTTTATTTTCCTCATGAAAACTTTCTTTTGCCAAACCATAGAAAAAACTTGTCATCTAAAAAAATTGTAAATCATCATTTTTTAATAAAATCAAAAAAACTGGAGCAGATACAGACAACTATTTTCTCAATAAGTTTATGACTTGTTCATTACCTATAAGGTCAGTTTAGTCTCTTACTATAAGGTGCAAACATCCACTCTATTCTTAATTCCTACACTTAATTTGTCCACCAAACAAAACTATCTTAAAATAATTTATCAAAAAGGGTTGTCATAAAACAAAGATTTAAAATCTTTCTTTTATAAAACTTCTTATTATCAAATATTACAAGAAACTAGCGGGCTATATATGCTCTATAATATGCACCTTTTTACTGAGAGAATTTATCTTTAAAACTCAATATGTACTTCTTTACATATTTTAAAACTATAACTTTTAAGATTAAAACTTGAAAACACCATAAACCATTTTCACAAAACTTTTATAATCTCAAGTTCTTAAAAGTTAACAATGAGGTTAGACTCAAAGTGGGTTTCCAATTTTCTAGGTTTTCCTAGACACTCTGCAAGGTCAATTCTCTCAACTATATATATATTCCTAATCCATTTTGTTTTTCTCTTTTTTAACCTTTTCCAATCTATAAGGTTTTACTTCCAAACCCACTAACCCAAAATACAAATCATGTGGGGTTTACCTTCCTTCCATACAAAATACATTGTACACTTTCCACCCAAATTACCTAAGGGTCTAATATTCATCCCTTTAGTGTGCAAAACAAACTTCCCACTTCTTACCACGTCACACTCTTTCTATTTAGTGGGTTCCTCTATGGATCTAGGTGTATACATAATATACTTATATTTTTAAAAATACAAATACATTCACTCGCTATTTATATAGAAATCCTAAACCTAAGCTCTAATACCAGATGTGACAACCTGAATTCCGACAGACTGTTTTTTTTTCAAAAACTCAAATCTATCGAAACTCGGATTGAGTTGCTCTGGTATCCTGCAGAAAAGACGGAGACATAAAATATGTCAGAGCTCAGGAAATATCTCACAGCGGAATGGACAAAATATAATATATTCAAAATATAGCCTTACCATATTAATAATACTGCCTAACCAGTATCCAAGGCTATCATGTCCCTGCCACAAATCTAACCTGTGAGAATATTATGAGGAGGAGGTCAAAACACAAGTTCTGGTGACTGGATTTAAACTATACACTTTGGATAATCCTACATATGTCGTTCAATCATATTTTCTTATTTATTAGGTTACTTGGGTTAACAACACTCAAGGCTAACACACACGTCGTACCCATTTACTTCCAAGTGGATTAACCTAATACAGTATATGTGTAGCTACACCCAATATTAAGGAACATCCCATGGTACCCCACTCGCACGGTCTCTAGCGTAATACCATCGGAATATATGCAATCCATCATCCTACGTCGTAGTGATGTATGGATAACAATATTACATCCTGCATATATCTATCTTTACTATGCTAAGTAAGCGTACTGATTGCCACCTTTGTTCGGATCAGACTCTATACCAGAGTAATGCCCTCAAGTCTACGATACACCACCTAGAGCAGATATGCATGTATCTAGACTCTCCCTCGTACGTACTGCTAATTGTAGCTCGATGCCTCAATCGCACGTCCTCTAATGTGTACCGAGTTCCATGGCAGGGCGATACAAGAAACACAGAACTCGATCGGGAGCTTTTCCATATCTGTACAGGCCCGTCTTTAAAGAGCCTCTATATACAGATATACCTAGGGTCTGTTTTTAGGTGGCAGTGGCCCCACCTCGGCCCCTCCCTCAACTACTAAAGACTACAAGAGCTAAGCGACTGCCCCAACGCAAATAATCTAAACATCCATGTGGCATCTCCCCTCAACCCCTTACCCCGATAGTGAAGGGTGAAATGGTGTCTTGGGTTCAACTGTAGTCTTTCGGCAACTCACTGGCTGCCGATGACGGGTATCTGACGGTCTACTATCCTTGTTGGTCGTAACTCTCTGCCTCCTCGTGAGGCAACCGATGAACTACCCTGGTGTCATCGCGTCACAACATTATGACTGCATAGCTACATCTGCAGTCAAGGACCACCCACCTAGTAGTTATGCGCAGACCCAACCTCTGCGAGCACAGCCTAAGACATCTGTCACCGCACAGAGGACTACTAGGATCACCTTACATACCTCATGAAGTTGCGTGCTTCCCCTTTAATTCCTTTGGAGCCGTCAGAACAATCAAATGAATGTGCGCTCCCCTCGTGCCTTATAACACCTTGATGATCCACCCCGTTGGGTAATTCACCCTCAACCATACAAACTAGTCTAAGCGCCTTATGTTGTTAGACCCTATGTCTTAACATTCTTGTGATGACCCGAACTTCCCTGTGAAGGAAAGCCCGGATTGAATTGAGAATAACACAAATCAGAACACAAACAGTAAAACATTTCATTGCTTACTACAACAATTTCATCAAAATACCAGAATATACAGAATATGAATAAATATTACACATTTACTAAACATCAGAGATTCACAAATTACAATGCAGTGGTAAAATAATACAAAACACAACTGAAAAGAATATACGGATACAGAGCTTTTCGAATATCATTCCAGCTGTAAACCAGGATCCTGTGAATATAAATCTGCAAAACCAAAACTACTAGCTGCCCGTGTGGAAAATAGGGGCACCCAGAGTTTAGGTTAAAACAATAAATTCCAGGTCAGTCATGTGACTGGTGTGAGAACTAAAACAGTTATAAATCTGATTTTAAAGTTAGGTAAATCAAGGGACCACGCCGTATAGCACGGAACGGGTTTCCTCACAAGAATACCAGTGTATAAAAACAACAGCGCAATGCTAAATAGAGCACAATAAAGCTATTATAAGACTCAAGTCTCATCACACAATGCAATTCAGAGGATAGAGTTTTTACCTTATAATAGCCAAGAATGTTTGGTACGTAAAATTTCATGTTTTATTATTACTATAAGTGTATAGTGTCAAAACAATTTCAATCATAAGTATCAATCATAGATGGCATAAGTGCCTCATACCACTATGTCGCCATATATAGGTTTACAATCAAAATCGCAAAATGTCCTATTGGAAGTTTGATTTCCATTTGTGAACCAAGGCAAGGGATCATCCTTACCGCTACGAGACGCTCTAGCCCGCCCCTCAGGCAAGCGCACAGGAAAGCCTTGGATCGTCAGGGCCGGTCCACACGGGGTGGATTAAAATGCCTGAGCATGCGCTTCCCCACCTTATGGGGCGTCAATGAGCCAAATGACTCCGTCGGTCCCGGATTGACCAATATAACCGAGGCGCCACGCTACCCAGCATCCACATAAGTATAATGTCAGGGCATGCAAAATACTGGCACCACTCCTAGCTAGAAGGAAACGCATGCCCTCCCTGATGTCATCTCCCATTTTTGGTTCACACTAGTGTGTGAGGCTCGCGAATTAACGCTACACAAAGCTACGCTATATTAAAGTCGTGCTTGATCATCAACCACAAGACTCTGCTTTTCAACAGAAGCCTTAATCATTTGCATCTCAGCATGCCACACAGGCAATTCACGCTACGCAACCGATGTCTATCAATCACAAAGAATGAAATCCGATGTCAGACACACATCAATTTACAAGTTCGTTCTGGGTCTGAACGAAACCGGAGGCACCTTATTCCTCCCCCATGTGTCCAATACAGGGGAAAGGCCCTTGCATATCCGGTCGATCTCCAAGTACTTCTGGACGATCACCACTTATTACCTTGCCTTGGGTGTACAACCCAATCAAGACATCAGTAATCATCCAAACGATGTGAAGACCTCCGGTCTTCCACTACAGTCTTCATCCTCGACACGACATGGAATCAGTTATTCAGAATGGGATAAACCCGGTCTTTCTGAATAACACACATATATAATAAACAAGTGTTATAAAAACATAACATATGCCTCATTCCAATCCAGAATATTCCTTTATTCAAATATTCTTATACTTTGGGTAATGTTCCCATTAATTTTATCAAAGGTAAATTCTTTAAATTTATTCTTTAATCTTCTTTTGAATATCATTTCAATCTAATTAAAGATGCGTTAAAACTCCACTTGGTTTTAATCTTCCCAAAAATCAATATTAACGATTGTTCAACTTGGGAAATCATATCCTATCTTTAACTGGGTTAAAGAACCAATATCATTTAAAACACGGTTTACGATAAACCCAAAACCACATTTCGTTCCATCATCCTTTAACCGTAAATTAGCATGTGAACAATTCCCTAAGTATTAACCTCGAGGGCTGAAACCAACATCAGATCAATACCCGGGAAACCATTCAACTTAACTAATCTCCAGTTGTTTTCTGATTTTCTTAACTCCATTGGGTCTAAGAACAGTATTATTAAAGATACTATTCACGACAACCCAAAATCACATTCCATTAACAATGGAATCTTCGTGTAAAACAAATCAATATATATAATTGACATAAACTTCCATATCCAACCGATAATATCAAATGAATAATGACAAGGTCTTTTAAATTCCATATATATTAACCGCCTTCCTCTATAGAAGCTTACTTCGATTATTACCAAATCGAATTCCATTCAATTTCAATTTAATATGTTAAATTGGAAAACTTCACTTTGGAAAATCTCCTTTAAATCTTAACAAAAGATTTATAAATTCCAAATCCTATTTCACTGTAAATCGGGTTAAAGAACAAATGTCGTTAAAAAAACAGTTCACAGTAAACCCAATTCACATTAGCCTCTAACCGTAAATTAGTAAGAGAACAATCCCCTAAGTATTAACCCCGAAGGCCGAAACCAACATCAGATCAACACCCAGGAAACCATTCAACTTAACTAATCTCCAGTTAGTTTCTATTTTTCTTAACTCCATTTCACGACGAACCCAAAATCCAATTTGATATTAAATACAAGGCTCTGAATAGAAAATACATCGGCTTATATTCAATATCAAATTCTGAAACCAACAAATATCGTATTGGAATAACGATATATATATCTTCCAAATTCCTCCACAATCTCCATATAATCACGAAATCCAATATCGAAATATTCCGAGCATAATTTCGATTTAAATCCATTCCGATTCATATATTAGAAATCCTGGTTATTTTTAAAACCATTTCAAATCCAATTTATTTATTTTAAAAATATTGGATTTATTATTCTATTTCAAAACTAGTACACTTATATAAAATCTAATTTTATCTTTTCAAATATGGAATTTTTCATCCCAAATCATTTCTTATGATTTTACACTAATTATTGATATTTTTAATAATTTTATCAAGGCTAGTACAGTCGATTTCCATAAGCGGCCATCGAACTGCACTTACAGCGAGCTTTTCCAAATTTAATTTAGACATGATTCCAAATCCAACCGTTAGATTTCAAATTGCTAATATTTGTTAGAAAGATCTTTTCGATACGAACTCAACGGTTTCGGTTTTAGGAAAATTCAACGTCGGATCTCCCGTAATGTCCATTCGAAGTCAATGGTCGAAATTCACTAACTGTTGCTGCGCGGCGCGTTCTATTCAGGCCATTATATATATATATATATATATATATATATAATATTTCGTCGATTCTTATTTAAAATGCATTTTTTAAATCATTTTGAATTTGTTTTCAAAACGATTTCAACTTCATATTCAATTTCAAATCAAAATTGAATATTCCATATCATTGATATATAAATAATAGTATTTTCACAACATTAGATTTCGAAATCAATTCCTTTTCGATATCCTTTGTAAAAATGAATAAAATCGATATAAATATCATTCACGTCAAAATGGCGTTAATCTAATCAATGCGGCTTTATATATTTAAATATATTCGTGTCCATCCCAAATTGGACATCAAAATCAAATTTTTATTCTTTTCTGAATACTGTTTTAAAATATTCGTTATTTTAAAATAAACGTTATTTCAACATATTCATTCTTTCTGAACTGGAATCAGACACAGTCAACTACCGCATAATGTGATTTATATGGATTTCATACACATATGTATACAACAACAATTAAACGCATTCAACCATCATCCAGAGTGCATCCTACACTGCATAAGCATTAAATATAAATATTCAACGCTTGCACAGCCAGTCAATCAATCGATCGACATACAACTAATTATTAGGACTAGTGTATGTCATATAACATCCCAATACCCGTGTGGGGTTTCAAACAACAAACACATATTTTATTTGTGCAGTTGGGCGATGTGTAAAATTTATCGTCCCAATCAATATCAGTCAAATGTGTGTACATAAACAAATCGTCCGATTTGTTTATAAATATTTATTTTATTCATATACACGTTAAAAATTATATTTTTAACTATAAAATATTTTATTTCAACACAATAATATCTTATTTATTCCATTCCACATCACACAATAAAATTTCACAACACAATCAAACAAACAAACAAGTCGTCCATGGTCTGTGGACGACGGGTGTCGGGTGCTGCTAAGCACCGTCTGCATCCTAGTATATATTTCTAAATAGAAAATAAAATAAAAGTGAGGAGTTCTCACATTTGGGATCCACCCCGCCATTTTTTATCTCTGAATGGTATGGATTCCATTTTGATTTCCGTCGATACCATCGCTATCTTTTCCCGCTATTCACATATAAAAATCACATTTTTATTTTACTATATATATAATAATAATCAGGTTTTTATCTCTCTACACATATAAAAATCGAATCTTCATAACTTTAACTTCATATGTTCCTTCCAACTGAAAACATATTTTCCATATGATAAAAAAAATCAAACCTTTTTCCATATATAAAAATTATATTTTTATAGCGTTTTATATATAATAAAAATCATATTTTTACATCGCCTTTCAACCAATAAAAATCATATTTTTATTATCTCTATAATATAAAAATCATATTTTTATTATCTCTATAATATAGAAATCATATTTTTATTATCTCGGTAATATAAAAATCATATTTTTATTATCACTATAATATAAAAATCATATTTTATTATCTCGGTTATACAAATTAAAAATCACATTTTTAATAATCCTAAATGAAGAAAAATAAAAGTAAAAGCTTACAAATAGTGTTGAGGTTGCAGGGAGGGGCACACGCGGTGTCTGGAGGTGGTGGAAGCCTTCGGATGGTCGGGGTGTTATTTGCAAACTTTATAAACAATAAAAATTGGTTTCTTTTCTCGAGATTGGGCCCCACAGCTGGAGGTGATAGCTGAGGAAGGGCGGCTCGGGTCGAGGGTGGTAGCAGGGGTCGGCGCTGGTCGTGGTGGAGCCGGAGATGGCCATGGTGGCGTGGTTTCCATTGATTTGGGGTTAGGGGATTTTGAGGTGGGGAAGGAGAAGAAGGAGGCGGCTCTGCGGCGGAGGAGGTGCGGCCGGACGTCTGAGGTGGGGGGAGTGGGTCGCGGTGGTGGCGCGGGGTCTTGGGGGCTAGACGGCGACGGGAAAACGAAGGGAGCGGGTCAATGGGGGGGAGATTTTGAACGATGGGGAGGGTTTTATTTTATTATTTTTTCCTTTCTGAAAATGTTGGCATTGTAAATATATATATATATATATATATAACTTCTCCATTCAACCTCTAAATCGAACCCACCGCCTGTCATCCCTAACTAAATACCCCTATCGCGGACAAAATGGGATATGACCGGTAAGCCAATTCGGTTGTTACGATCAGTTTTTTTGTCAAAATCAAAATATAAATCGAAATATTGAATTTGAACGCTAATTTCAATTTACCAAGGCCACATACGGACTCTAAAAATTCCTGAAAAATATTTTCTAGCTTCGTATTGACGATACGGTCCTAACAAAACTAATTTCATCAAATTTGGAGATCGTTCGAAAAATGGCCATTTTCTAGTCGATCCAAATTGATTGAAACTGTCAAAACACATTTTCATTCGCCACGCTCACATATTACCCTAAAAAATTATGAAAATTGGAATCTAGCAATAACCTGACATCCCGGATCCAACAAAAGTGGTTTCGTCAAAAATGGAGGTCGTTTGCAAAATTTCCATTTTTAAGGGCTATATTTTCTATAGCGACTATTTTGAATTTTCAACTAGGCATAACTTTTTATTCCCGCTATGAAATTTCAATTTTTCGGATTCGTTGGAAAGATATTTTTAAATAGATTCTAATATTTTTGGTTTCGCTAAAATCCGGTTTATTTTGAATCATGTACATTCATCTGAAATTTGAAATCAAATTTTCGAACTACCGCACCATTTTCAATTCTATTTATAATTAAAGTAAAATATTTATTTTCTAATGTCGATTCAAATAAATATATACATTCTAATTCTATTCAAACTGAATTTCTCGTCGTTATTATTTAAAATAAATCATATTAAATATTCAAAATTCACTAAAATTGCCAAAATAAAAAATTTAAACTGGTTCGGATATTTCGGGTTGTTACAATCTCCCCCACTTAAAATCTTTTCGTCCCCGAAAAGGAACAAAGCTGAATGTTGTTTTACAAACCAACTCAACTTTCATTATTTTTATTATGGCTTAAGTTCTTCAAATTTTCAGTTTCTAAGAACTTTTCAAATTTTTCAAAAATTTGGCTAACACCCTAAATTTTTGAAAAATTTCGCCATAACCACCCCTGTACGAGAGCACCGGGAAAATCCGAAATCGCCATACAGGACTTTCCAACCAAAAAGAAAAAGAAACAGCCAAGCGGTTAGCTAGTCGGCTCGTAAAATCATCAAAAACCCCAAGAAATACAATAAACATGTACCTGTTTGTCGGGCGAACAATTTTATTCCCCTGCTCTAGCCTCTTTTCAATGACTTGTTCAATATATACGCATGTACGTTTATGCAATTTCAAGAAATTTTCAATACAGTTCAATATTCGACACAATTTGGTTATATGTACCGTTCTTTTACATAATGGTTTTATTAGATAACAAATAATCATACAACACAACCATCAATCAATCAGTGAATTAATGTTTCAAATTCATAATTTGGACATATATACAGAAAACCTTGTTTTTTATGCCAATTCACAACGAATAAGCCCTATCTAGTTTTGGTTCTCACACCAGTCTAATGGAAATATATAGATATCCCACTTTCGAAACTCGAACACAACACTGATGATGGGTACCCATCATCAGAATCATTCCCGGGCGACTAGAGTATGATTCTATATCTATCCAGTATATTCGAGGCTTCGGATACACGTGGATCAGACGTATACTCAAAATCTCTATATACTTGATTGTCCAATTCAATATAAAAATAGCACTCAAATACGAATAATTGATTTAAATTTTCAAACAAAAATTTGTTTTCATTTTTATTTTTAAAACAACAATCTTCACACTCGTTCCAGGATACTACTGATCTTATCTCTAATGAGTCATTCTTATTGTATATTACTAATCTAATCTCTGAGGAATTCTTTCGTTTGGTTCTAACGTGCCTTGTTCTCCGAGCTCTGTAAACCAAAGCTCCGATACCAAACTGTGATGACCCGAACTTCCCCGCAAAGGAAAGCCCGGATTGAATTGAGAACAACACAAATCAGAACACAAACAGAAGAACATTTCATTTCTTATTATGACAATTTCATCAAAATACAAGAATATACAGAATATGAATAAATATTATACATTTACTAAACATCAGAGATTTACAAATTACAATGCAACTATAAATAATATAAAACACAACTGAAAAGAATATATGGATACAGAACTTTCTGAATATCATTCCAGTTGTAAACTAGGATCCTTTGAATATAAATCTGCAAAACCAAAACTACTAGCTACCCTTGCGGAAAATAAGGGCACCCAGAGTTTAGGTTAAAACAATAAACTCCAGGTCAGTTATGTGACTGGTGTGAGAACTAAAACAGTTATAAATCTGATTTTAAAGTTAGGTAAATCAAGGGACCATGCTGTATAGCACGTAACGGGTTTCCTCCCAAGAATACCAGTGCATTAAAACAACAAAGCAATGCGAAATAAAGAACAATGAAGCTATTATAAGAATTAGGTCCCATCACATAATGCAACGCAAGCCGAAGGATAGAGTTTTTACCTTATAATAGCCAAGAATGCTTGGTACGTTAAATTTCATGATTTATTATTACTATAAGTGTATAGTGTCAAAACAATTTCAATCATAAGTATCAATCATAGATGGCATAAGTGCCCAATACCAGTATGTTGCCATATATAGGTTTACAATTAAAACCGCAAAATATCGTATTGGAAGTTGGATTTCCATCTGTCAACCAAGGCAAGGGATTGTCCTTACCGCTTCAAGACGCTTTAGCCCGCCCCTTTGGCAAGCGCGTAGGCAAGCCTTGGATCGTCAAGGCCGATCCATATGGTGTGGATTAAAATGCTTGAACACACATTTCCCCGCCTTGTGGGGCATCAATGAGCCAAATGACTCCATCGATCCCGGATTGACCAATATAACCGAGGCGCCTCGCTATCCATCATCCACATAAGTAAAAAGCCAGGGCATGCAAAACGCTGGCACCACTCCTAGCTAGAAAGAAACGCATTCCTCCCTGATGCCCTCTCCCGTTTCTGGTTCACACCGGTGTGTGAGGCTCGTGAATTAACGCTACACAAAGTTATGCTATATTAAAGCCGTGCTTTGATCATCAACCACAAGACTCAGCTTTTCAACAGAAGCCTTGATCATTTGCATCTCAGCATGCCACAAAAGCAATTCACGCTACGCAACCGATGTATATAAATCACAGAGAATGAAATCCGATGTCAGACACACATCCATTTACAAGTTCGTTCTGGGTCTAAACGAAACCGGAGGCACCTTATTCCTCCCCCATATGTACACAATAGGGGAGAGGCCCTCGCATATCCGGTCGATCTCCAAGTACGTCTGGACGATCACCACTTATTACCTTGCCTTGGGTGTACAGCCCAATCAAGACATCAGTAATCATCCAAACGATGTGAAGACCTCCGTTCTTCCACCAATGTCTTCATCCTCGACACAGTGTCGAATCAGTTATTCAGAATGGGATAAACCCGGTCTTTCTGAATAACTCGCATATATAATAAACAAGTTTTATAAAAACAAAACATACGCCTCATTCCAATCCAGAATATTCCTTTATTCAAATATATAAGAAATTTCGGGGAATAAATTCTTTTAAGGGCATAGGAATGTAACATCCCATATTTTCTGTAGCAGATATTTATTTTATTTTATTAAATATTAATTTGGGATTTAAATAGATTAATAAAATATAATTCGTTATTAAAAATGAAGTTATAACATTTAATTTATATGTAATTATAAAACGAACTCGAAACGTCATGGTAGTTCGTAATTTACGATTTGAACTACAACTGAATACATTAGATTTGATATAAGTCAGAATTTTTGGAAACAAGAATCATATGGATCGATTAATTATACGTTTCTAATGAAAGAGAAAAATGTAGATTTCAGCTTATAGGTTGTGATTTATGTCCAATTCAAATTTTAGAATAGCCGCCATACAATCACTTATAAATTATAACGATTTATTATATAAAACAAAATTTTAACCAAAGACAATTACTGATTCAAAATGTCATTAATCATACTATCTACAATATTGTAAACTAGTTTACGTATGATTTTGGATTTGATTTACAAAAAGGCTTACAGAAATAATTACTCAAAAACAGAAGACAAAAGATTAATTATTTGATTAGCCATAATAAAATCAACAAACTTGCATATAATAAAATAAAGGGTAATATGTTCAGTTTTCAAAGAAAGTGCCCTATTGCATGATACCTTATAGGACGTTATCAATGTCAAGATAGGTAATGTATCCACGAACTCAATCTGCCAAAAAGTACATGTTTATCTCCTAACTTCTTCGCATGCACATGTTCATTATTCCTATAGAATTAAATACAGACTTACACAATGTATATCTTATTTCCTCCTTAAGTCTTCTGATTTGACCAAATAATACTATCCTACCCTAAGAATCCATCATGTCGACATTTCACCTGCCTAAGCCACTTCAAATACAGCTAAGTACCCAAACCTTCTGAGCGAAGGAACGAACTAGCACATGCACCTACTATTTCTTCATAGGTTATTTCTATCACTTACGCACGTGCACACGACAACGACTTTGATCCTATCCCCATCTTCCTGTCTATAAATAAGCTGCTCCTATCCCTTTTGTTTTCGAACAAACTGAAAACCTAAACTTCCTTTCAATAAGAAACAAAAGCCCCACCATTTCTAGAAAAAAAGATGACGATCTTGGGTGATGTTGTAATGGAATGATGCGTGAGTTGAGATGTTGATGTGCGATGGGGAGAAGGAATAAGAGTGGCAGCACGATAGTGATCAGTATGGTATGGGGGTTAATTCTATTCAACGGGGATATGTTGGTGCTCCGTTGGTCGTTGGCACAAGATTGATGAAGTCAAAGTCGTATACAAATGGTAGAGCTCTGGTGGAAGGGGGCATCGAAGAGCGGTGGCGTAAAGTATGAGTTGGAGCCGTAAGTGAGTGTGGAATGGAAAAGCTACATGAACGTAGGAGTGAGTGGAAACGCGGATTGAAATCAGGAAATAAGAAGCAGTTTTCGAAAACAAACAGGGATGGATGATGAACAGTAACGCATGGGGCCTATTTGATTTAATACATGAAAGAAGTAGCAGTTGAATTTGTTTTAGATCGCGCAATGATCGTCGCTTTCCTATGAATTAGAAAAGCGCGAATTTTGAAATAATTACTGCAAGCGCACAAGTGTGTAGCATACAGGTCGAACACAGGGAGATAAATTAAATCAAATTATTTATATAATTTCGTGGGCGAGTTAGACAAATCTTGGAGATGGGATAAAGTTGAAATTGCAATGTAGTTCAGAACAAATCTAATTGAACCGATAACTAAAATTGTAATTGTCCATAAAACAAGTAAAACTGCAATTGAATGAATTATAGATTTGAATCTAATCGAATCTATAATCAATTCAATGATTAAGAATAAAACAGATTGCTGGAAATAAAATTGCAGAACATAATTAAATTAACAGGAAAATAAAATTAGGATTACCGTTGAATCTAATCAGACGGTCAATCACTAATGAATATTAAAATTGCAATAGCAATTGTGTTCTAGCAAATCTAATTGACTAGACAACACAAATTTCCATGAAAATAAAAATTACAGAATTAAAAGAAAAGAGAGCTTTATTAATGGAGAAAAGGATACATGAAAAATGGATATCTGTTTACAATGGATAGAAGGTGTATTTATAGGAATGTAGTCCCCTTTCTATGAGAACAATTAGGCCAAGAGAGAATCCCTTGAATTAATTTATTTACAAATAAAAGAGATATGAGGATAAACTTGAGATATTTCATGCAGATTTCCCTCCTTGATTGTTGACATGTGGCAGCCTGACTGGATTTTATTTGGCAATAATTCATTCAAATCTTCTTTTATATGGAAGTTGAAAATGAATGATTTAATTTGAGAAGAATACGCTCATTCCTCAATTAAAATCTTTAATAGTGCATACATTATATATATACATAAGAATATATATATATATATATATATATATAAATATAACATATCACTATTCCATATATTCTACAATGCAAAGAAGTCAATGTGTGTATAAATCCATGCTCCCTTTTTCAGCAAAAATAAGGCTTGCCAAGGATCGAACTCAAGTCTCTTTGTTCAGATTTCCATGCCTTAACCACTGTGCTATAGCTTTCTTTGTGATTGAAAACTTGTTGAGATGGGAAAGTAGCTTCGTTTTCTTATCAAGTGTTCTTTAATAATTAATGAAGGAGGCAATTATTGAATCTGTGAAATACATGAAAAAAATACCCAGAGTAATATTTATTTATTTACAAAAGATAAGATATAAGAGAAAAAATAAACACATTTATGTGCTAATCAAATACCCCCACACTTATCTTTTACTCGTCCTCGAGTAAAACAAAAAAAATGAAAAACTACACAAGATAGGTCACACTTTCGTAGGAAACATGGTTACATTAAGCATATGCAACAAGCCGTTAAACCTCCAGGTGTCCCGAGTAGGACGAGTGATGTCTCGTGAGGGTTTTCAGTGGATACTACCCACAAAATCCAAATGCAGTATGTTGTGGTTCTAGTGCAACTACATGAATGCAGAGAACTTATGCAATTGAAAACAAAAAATGAAAACATGACTTGTTTTAGGAAAGTGGTACAACTAAATAAATTAACAATTTATAGTCATTTGATTTTTTTTAGATACCTCTACTTGTCACAAATTTTCAATATAAATGAAGTTTTCAAATGTTAAATTCCAGTTTGGCCAGTTAGTTCGGTCGATAACATAGTGCAGCCATGAAATAAATTCTTAGTTTGCTTGTCACAGTTTGTGAAGTGGTATTCTAATTTCCTTGTGTATGGCTAGTCAAATCAATAAGGTCAAGAAATGTTTGGGCATCATCGCTTATTCTCTATCTCTATAAAAATCGAAATTTATGATTAATTACATACACCTAACTTAAAGACCAAGGTATACCACCCATACACTGCTTTGCGGACTGACGGAGAGTTGGGACAGAGCTTGGCGGATTATGCAGACCGACACTGACTTTGTCAACAACATGTCGGTAACCCTTAGGTGTCCAATCTCATAAAATGAGACCAAGATATTCCAATGCTGAATTTGTCAACAACATGTCGGATAGAGCTTGGCGGGTTTGCACACCAATGCTAGAAATACAAGCAATGTTGGATACCTTTGGATTACTATTGTTATTATTGAAATTATAAGCACAAAAGAGAGTTATGCGAATTCAACTTAACACAACTTAGTTTTAAAGATTCGAAAAGCCAATATAAGTATTTTAAGTCCTCCACTAATTAAACAAAGACCACAATTTAGAATAAACTTCATAGCCATCACCTAAGAATCTCCCTATGTACCAGTTACACTATTATCCCTCAAAATTCAACTTTTCATTATATTTCTATTTCAATCTTAGCTGAGAGAAAAAAAATACTATCAACTGATTAACAATCCTTAACTTATTTTGTTGTATCAATCTAAAATGAGTCATGTTTCAAATTTTTTTTTTTTTTTGCATGTTACTACAATCTAAAATGCATGATGGTCCTGTTCAAATGATTGAAAATGAAAAGAAAGAAAAATAAAGAAAAAACGAAATGAATGAAATGCAGACTTCCCCACACACTTGAACAAAACAGTGTCCACACTGTAGCATGTTTCCTAAATTTGAAAGATCGTACCCAGAGGTGAATAGTTGCAAAATTATTTGAAGAATGAAATGCAGTCTAGCTATATGTAAGAATGGATCATATGTACAAAGATATATGTGTTTACGATGCAAAAAATGCCACCATCTTCTTCCCCCACACTTGGTTCTAGCCCGATGAATCCCATTCCCACTATATCTAGGCATGTTTTCTAATAAACAAAGGTTTTTGAAAACCATTTCATCTTTATACCTAGATTTATAGTCCAGCAAATAAATGTCCAGGGTCATCCTAACATGAAGTTTTTCAACCAAGCCAACATTCAAAAGATAATACATGTGTTCAACAAATTTATCAGTGTAATTGTTCAAAAATTTGTGATCTTATATAAATTCAGTGAAATTTGAATTCTGAGTGTTGTTCAAAACTATGTGATCACATTTCTCAGTTTCATTACTGGACAACATATTTTCGACATTGACAACATCAAGCTCGTTTGACACCTCAAAATCAAAATTTTCAAATTTGGATTGGTGTCTTGACTCTATTTTGTCCTCATTTGGAAACTCATCTTCATACAATCCAAAAAATTCATGTTCATTTAAATCCTTTTCCAATTCTGAGTTTTTGATAAATTCAACATTTTCATTCTGTTCAATTACAAAAATTTCAAGTTTCTCACAGCCCGAAAGAGCAAGATCAAAATCTGAGCTTAAATCTTTTTCCTGAAAATAGTTGAAGTCTAAATCATTTACTGAATTGTGAACAACTTCATTTAGATCGTTATTCTCAATTTCCAAAGTTTATTTGAAAATTTCACTATCAGTAAAGAATGGATTATATTCTGATTCATCGCTTGTTTGAGTTTGATTTTGTTGCTCGAGTTGTTCTTTAAAAGACGTCATTAAACAAAGAAGTTCATCAAGCCGTCTATCTTTTTCATCAAGTTGTCTATCTTGATTTTCTACCCTCTCTCTAAGAATGTTAGATTTCACGATTCTTAAAATTATAGTCCACATCAATTTCACAATCAATATTATTTCCAGTGTGGTGGTTGTTTGAATTTTCAGAAGAATGACAATGATATTGGAAATCATTTTGATTGTAAAAATTATGTTCGTAACCAAAACTGTTGAAATTCGAGGGAAAATCACAATTTTGGTTATTTTCAAGATGTTGATATGGTCTATAACTTTGAAAATTTTGATTTACAACCCCATATTGATGTGGATCAAAGCTATATTAGGATTCAAAGCTATTTTGATGAGGATATTGCTCATAATCGAAATTATTGAAGTTTGAATTGAAGTCGCAATTTCGATCATTTCTATGATTTTGAAAATGTTGGTCAGTTGGAAAATTTTGAAAATTGTTGGCATTGGGCTCACGAAATTTTGGAAAATTTTGCTTCATGAGTTGTAATTCATACTCATACTCTTCCAGGGAACGTCTACTCCGGTTATTATCCCACATTTCCCTCAAAGATTTTTTTGAATCAGACATTTGAATGAAGTTAAGGCCGAACAAAAATTATTCTTAGTTCAAAATAGTATAAAAGAATGAGTTGTGCTCTATTAATTAAATGAATCAATTAGAAGGGGGTAGAGGGCCTTATGGTCGTTCATGTATAGTATAAATACTAAGGGATACAACCAATGTTTTACGGGTAGTATGCAACCTCTTTTGCTAATAGTTCAATAAATTGAACTACTATATATCCACAATCCAATTATACGAGACAGTCAACTTCACAAAACACCACTTTTCAATTATATTATTTTGTAAATCAAATCAAGTTTTATGACAAGAGTGATGATTTTAATTATAAGAGTTCGTTCATTACCAAATTTATTCAGCAATTTTCAGTCAACACAACAGTCAAACAACAGTAATTGCAGAAAATTAAAATATTATACAAGCAAGCCGCTACCCCTGCAGAAGATTTTTACAAGCAATTTCTATATTTTGTAGCACCTGTAGAGTTTAGAAATTGTTACAGTGGGGTATTGGCAGTCTCTAAAGCAGTTAAATAACACTATTTGAACTCTTCTCTTTGCAGTCACTCGATCCTTGAAATTCTTGGTCTACTGCTTGAACGCTTTTCTCCTTTGTCTTGATTGAATTTGTTTTTCTCTTCGATTTTTTTTTTTGAGTTGAAAGAAAATTGAAAATAGAAGGAGAAAAGGGAAAAATAATAATAAACTAGATTAACAACTCAAACAAAAGCAAGTAAAACAATAGCTAAGAAAATGGAAAGGTTTCTCAAATCACAATGCACAAAAACAAACACATGCCCTATATGATTTCCAGGAGCAATTTAACCCTCTCACTAAAACAAAGGTAGCTGACCTATTCACACGGTTTCACTAAAATGTACAATTACCCAAAATAGAACAAGCACTCAAACCCCCGAAAAAAAAAGAATCGGAAAGGCGATCAAGCCCAAAACACAATCGCCCCTTTATTTTTGGGTATTCGGTTCTTTTATTCGATATTAGGATTCGCGAGTTGCTTCGGGTCTAGAGTCGGCGTTGGAGAATTTGGTTGAGGTTTCAGATCGATTTGTTAATTGCGAATTCGGTTTTCTATCTTGTCAATTTTGGTTTTCGATTGTGGTTTTGTGATTTTGAATCGAGTGTGATGTAAGGTTTGAATTGGCGACGGGTTTGTGATGAACGTATGGGATTGTGTGGTGCTGGAGGGATGTTGGGATAAGTGGTAGTGAACTGATACGTTGGAGGGAGCAGTTTGGTTTGTAGATGGGTGCTGTGTGACTGCGTTTGTGAATTTTGGGGCACTTCGGCTTCTGGAATTTCCAGTGATGACTGTGGGTTTGTCAATGGTTGGTTGGTGTGATTTTGGACATGGCGAAATGGTCTGTGTTGATTTGGTGCTTGCGTTTTGCTGCAAGTTTGGTATTGCGGGATGCTGAAGCTAGGCTTGTGGATGTGGGTGGAGAGGTACGAGAATTTTGGGCTCAGTGGTGATGAAGAGCGTGGAAGGGGTATGAAGATGGTGGTTGTGAAAAGAAAATAAGAGATGGAGATGTTGGGCAGTTTGTGAAGCAGAGAACCTCAAGACAGAAGAAACATATGAGAGGAAAGAAGAAAAGAAGGGCATTGTTATTGACACTCCAAATATTGTTAAGGGGAGGTCAAATTTTAAAAACACTCCAATCATAAAAATAATGTTAAGGGGGGTCACGCACTTAATCTTTTACGTTCCCTTTTACGCTCGCAATAATGTCTGGTAATAACATCAGTTATTATCACAAATCCAAATCAATTTCAAATGCAAAAAACCAAATCCCTAAATTATTTGAAAACAAAAAAAGGGATTGTTTGAGGAGAAATAATGGTATGAACAAAGAATGTAATACCATATTAAAAAAATAATTGTTCGATATATGTATTTCGATTTCCTATCAATGATATTTTTTCATCTAATTTGACAAATTAAATTGTAAATAATTTGATATAAAAATTTGATATAGTTGACTAATATACCATATAAATTTTTTTGATTAACAAATAAAAAAGAGATTATTGTAAAGAATGCTAATTTGGTAAAATAAAGTTTATTTGTTAAGGGGGTGCTCTCTCCATTGGTACTCCCCTTAACAAAATTTACTTTGAAAAAAAGATTGACCTCCCCTTAACAATATTTGGAGTGTCAATAACAACTCCCGAAAAGAATTGGGAAGCAATATTTTTTGGCTTTTTTTTGCTTGTAAAAATGAAAGAAATAAGGAAAATGCAAAAGTGGGAAGAAATCAAAGAAGATAATTAATTACAAGGCAAAGAAGGGAAATATTTCAAAAGAGGTTCTTGTTTATTTTATTTTTTAAATGAAAAGAAGAAATCAATGTATTGATAAGATGAGAGAATGAAAAGGAAAGAAATTAAATACCAGAATGGCACTTTTTTTTATGCAATTATAAAAGAAGAATGATACGTTATTTTATTGAAAATTAGAAAGGAGATTGAAATAGGGAAAGCAATAAAAGAGAAGACAAAAATAGAAAGATTTTTTTTCTTTTTGTAAAATTAGAAGAGAAAAAAAATGAAATATGAAAAAATTGAAAAGCGGAAAGAAATAAATGAAAAGGAAAGGAAATAAAATCAAGAAAATTTGGCAACTATTTTTTTTCTCTTGTTTAGAAGATTTGAGTACCAGTATATAATACCAAATCAACTAATTAAGATTATATATATATATATACACACGAAAACAACAGGAAAATAAATAAATAAAACTAACATGAATCAAAAATTAAATAAGTAGTAAAATTTAAATATTTCCTGCACGGCAATCGCGCCAAAAACTTGATCGTCTCTTTCCTATGAATTATAAAAGCGTGAATTTTGAAATAATTACTACAAGCGCACAGGTGTGTAGCATACAGGTCGAACACAGGGAAATAAATTAAATCAAATTATTTATATAATTTCGTGGGCGAGTTAGACAAATCTTGGAGATTGGATAAAGTTGAAATTATAATGTAGTTCTGAACAAATCTAATTGAACCGATAACTAAAATTGTAATTGTCAATAAACAAGTAAAACTGCAATTGAATGAATTATAGATTTGAATCTAATCGAATCTATAATCAATTCAATGATTAAGAATAAAACAGATTGCTGGAAATAAAATTGCAGAATAGAATTAAATTAGCAGGAAAATAAAATTAGGATTACCATTGAATCTAATCATACGGTCAATCACTAATGAATATTAAAATTGCAATAGCAATTGTGTTCTAACAAATCTAATTGACTAGGCAACACAAATTGCATGAAAATAAAAATTACAGAATTAAAAGAAAAGAGAGCTTTATTAATGGAGAAAAGGATACTGGATAAATGGATATCTGTTTACAATGGATACAAGGTGTATTTATAGGAATGTAGGCCTCTTTCTATGAGAACAATTAGGCCAAGAATGAGTCCCTTGAATTAATTTATTTACAAATAAAAGAGATATGAGGTGTAACACCCCGAATTTTCTATTAACACTAAAGTTGCTAAAATAATAATAAGTATGTAAGAGAGGGGATGTATCTATTATGAATATAAAAATATTAATAAGTATGTAAGAGAGGGGATGTATTTAATATGAATATAAAAATATTAATAAGTGTGTAAGAGAGGGGATGTATCTAATATGAATATAAAAATATTAATAAGTGTGTGAGGGAGGGTATGTATCTAATATGTATATAAAAACAATAATAAGTGTGTAAAAGGGGGGGATGTATCTAATGTGTACATTGTAGAATATATATATATATATATATATATATTGCTAAGTGTTTGCTGAGTCACTTCTGACTCATTGCTGAGTCAACAAGATAAACCCCATCTTGTCTGAACGGCTGCGGTTATTTCTAGGTTAAATCTAATGGCCTAAATGCATTCTAAAATCTATAAATAAGTGGGTAGACCCTAGACCTAAATCACTTGTAAAATTAGAGAAGCTACCGTCATGCTGCTGCCATGGAGTTCAGCGTAGCCGTCACAAACTAAGAAGAGGAAGCCTAATCTACTACAACTAAATTCTACTCAACAAAACAAATCAAACCAAAGAACTCTCTCTCTAATTCTCTTCTTTTGTTGGTGAGTATGATGATTCTCACAAGACTATTACAAACTAATTTGACTCAGTTATGAATGGATCACAAGAAAGTGACGTGATTTGTAATTGTAAATTCTATATATTGTGGATCTCTTATTATGTTATTATGTTGTCGTATGATGTAAATTATATATGCTATGTCATGCTATGTTGTAAATTCTCTTATGCTATGTCGTGCTATGTTGAGAATCATGTCAAGCTATGTTATACTATCATACTATGTCATGTTATAAATCATGCTATATTATGTTGAAAAATCATGATGTTGTTGGATCATGCTTAAAGTTATGTTTTTTTTCTTCTTAATTTAAATGGATCTTGTTTATGGGAATTTGCCTATTAGGTTAGGTGTACCCATAAACTTGAAACTATAATTAAATAAAACTTGATTATGGGAATTTGCCTATTGAGTTAGGTGTACCCATATAAAACCATGTTGTTAAAAAATTAGATGATGTTGATTCACACATGTTCATATGTAAGTTTATGAAAATTGATTGAGATTATATTAGGTGAATTTTGAACAAGTTGACACCTTTAGGTCCATGACATGTATAATCTATGCAAGTTGGACATATGCAAGTTACACCCCTTATTATGATTCATTTGGTCACATATACATGTTGTTATTATGATAATCTCTTTTATGCTATGAGTTAGGCTATTCGAGTTTAACATATATTTTGCGAATAAACGTTCAAACGTGGGGTAGGGGTAATATTAGGAATTAATAAATTGGGTGCAATTTTGTAAGATTTTGCATACCATGAATGGATGTCCATAATTGAGTCAATTATGGACATTGTTAAAAATTGGAAGTAATTAATAATTCAAGTAGGGAATTATTAAAATTGGGGGAAAGTGGATTATTATTAATAATCAATGCTTAGGACACGAGGTTGGACCCGTTTGTAATGTAAACCTGCCCGGACCCGCCCGGCAAATCCAGTAGTCACAAATGTCGGCCCAATGTGAGAGGTCCTAGGCCCAAACTAAAGCATAACAGTTGTAAAGACACGAGGTTAGACTCTTTTATGGTGTAAGACTGCCCGGACCCGCCCGGCAAATCCAGCTGCCATAAATGCCAGTCTAATGTGAGAGGTCTTTATGAGGTTATGGCCTTAATGAACTAAGAAATACTTAACCAGATAATCATGTAAGGTAGGACATGGGGGTTAAGTAGGTGCCTTGGGTGGCATGAGGAATCTGGTGGTTGCCTTTAGAGGCATTTGAAATACGATTAGACTTAACCAAACACACGTGTAAATGAACATGACTAAGTGGGTTAAGTGGGATGGACTAATGGGGACAAGCTTAGGTGGAATGCTTGTGGTAAATAGTGGGGGCCCATTTCAACCAGTATCCCAAAACGTATCTTTGTGGGCTCGACCCAAGTCGAGGACGGGACACACATACTGGGTTTGACTATAAGAGGCCAAAACAGGGAGCGGTGGCAACACAAGTCCAACGGGTTTCATATGCGTGTGTGGACCCGGGCTGGTAGGTAAGACGTTGTTGCATCGTGTAGGTATAAGCCGTGCATGTCCGTTGTATCAGGTTGCCACTTTAGGGGAGTGATACACCCCACTGTGGGGCTAGCACGGGTATCTACGAGTTAGGGAGCCGATCGAATAAGGGGAAGTAGGGTACACCTAGTGGAGATAGGGGCAGGAGGCACCTATGTAGTCAGCTAGGGGTACGTAAAGCCATTGGGAAAGTTTCTAAGTGAAGCTAAGTGGGATGAATCTTTAGGGTGACTGGTGTGGTGCAGTATAGTGTTTATCCTTTAGTATTTAGGAACGCCTATAACGTTGCCTTTAGTGATTGTCTATGTCCTTAATCTGCTCTTCATAGACATTTTCTTGTTTTCCAGCTTATGCCTTAGTCCAGTTATTTTGGTAATAGTATTGTAGAATTATCATATTCACCAGACTTTATGTCTGACCCCCTCTTTTCCATCCTTTTTCTCCCTTCAGGTCCGCAGGTTGGGCCAAGTTCTAGTGGATTCTAGTTGGATCGCTTATCTTCTGGAAAGCTTGGACTGCTGAAGTAAAGTCCAGCTTGTTATCTTTCTTTTTAATGGCTATTCATGTAATGGGATTATGTACTTGTTTTATCAAGATAGATATTGTACTTGACATTGAATATGGTGTTATGATGTAATCAAACATGTTTTGACTTCTGCTACAATGAAATAAAGTTTTTGAATTTCCAAGTACTATTTTATATCTGTCTTGTTGCAATTTTACTGTTCTATATTCACTTAAAACCTCCATGGAAGTTAATGCATTCCCTTTGTGAGTGACATTAATGGACGTGGGGTGTTACATGAGGATAAACTTGAGATATTTCATGCAGATTTCCCTCCTTGATTGTTGACATATGGCAGCCCGATTGGATTTTATTTAGCAATAATTCATTCAAATCTTCTTTTATATGGAAGTTGAAAATGAATGATTTAGTTTGAGAAGAATATGCTCATTCCTTAATTAAAATCTTTACTAGTGCATACATTGTATATATACACAAGAATATATATATATATAACATATCACTATTCCATATATTCTACAAAGCAAAGAAGTCAGTGTGTATAAATCCATGCTCCCTTTTTCAGCAAAAATAAGGCTTGCCAAGGATCAAAGCTAAAATGGAATGTGGCACATGGATTATTTTGAAGACAGTACAACACATGGAGGGAAGCATGGCGTGATGAGTTATTATGGGCAAGCGAGATAAAAAAAGAAGGTGGAGTATAATGGACAGTAACCAAATGATCTCGAGCCTGGGTAAATATCAAAGTTGACTCTATTTTAATTCAGAAGGATCAGTTGATATGCCTTATTAAAATGTAATTAAATTATTTAAATATGAACTAAGAATTTATCATATGGGTAGGATCATATATTAACAAATGGGAATTTGTTGCAGGGTTTGTTGGAGCATCGTGTAGAAACAAGACCGGAGAAGAGAAATAAGATCGACAGATAAATTATAATGTAATTAATATTATTATTTAGTAAATAAGGTTATTTAGGAAATTAATTAATTTAACTAATATATATATATATACACACACTAAGATATTAGTAACTTCTGATTTCATGGACATATTTTAATGAAATAAAATGCACTGGAATTGCAGTAAAGAACAAAACATTCTGGAACCAGTTTGGACAGACTGGAAGCAGCTGGAAATATTGGTTAAATTAATAACCACAATATTACCATTTCAACGAATGAAGTCAAAGTGATATACCCACTCCGTTTTATCCCAATTATATTTTATATAATCGGGTTTAATATTTGTGTGCTATGATTATTAATTGTTCGATGGATGCTATATATATATATATATATATATATATATATATATATATATGTGTGTGTGTGTGTGTGTGTTGTTAACTGAACTGGTTATATTAAACTTTCGTTTAATTTAATTTTAACCAATCGTTATTTTAACGATTATTTCCAAACGAGGTAACTTACCTTGTTAGTTACGTTTATAATAATATAAATGTTTTAAATTAAAATATTAATGATTGGCTTACTGTTATTATTTATTTATTATTAAATATAATGTATGTTTATTGGATCGAATAATATTATTTGAGATAACGTATTTGGATGCAGGGAAGACAGGTTGGAGGGATCCAACTGGATTCCTCAAATTTATGTTATTTTCATAATACCATTATATGAACTGTTTACCCAATATGGATTGGACAAATTGATTTTGTTGTTGATTGGAATTTAAAGTGTGTGTGTTTTAACCAATGGGAAGTATTGGTTGAGTAATTTGCATCAGGTGGCTTATAAATCAATCGTTTTATAAACATGGATTTACCATCGGTGAATCGATAGAAACAAAGTTATAAAATTTATTTTACAACTAAAATAGATTTTTAAATCTATTATTTTGGAATGGAAGTTTATTAAACAGCAAACAAATAATTAATATTTATTATTTAAATTATAAATAATTGTTATATGATTTTATAAAACAAATTCTTTTGTTAATAAGAATCCTAAGCAGATAAGTAGAAATTTATTATTTGTTTTAGTTAATAAAGCAGATAACTAATTTACAGTATTTAGAGCTTAAGTAAGCTTATTATTTAATTTAAGAGATTAGCTTTTATAAAAGGGGAATGATTTAAGTAAGAAATCGATAATGTAATGGAATATAGTTAAATTGTGAAAAGAGTTTATGATCGGGTGTATATATTAAAACCCGAGTTTTTGTGAACTAAGTAATGAAAGAGGTTGTAAGCGTATACGATGGTTTCAAATAAATGTTTACATAACATTTGGATTAAGTAAAAATGAATCAAGATATAAAAGGGATTTATATTAAACCTGAGTTAATAATAAGATTTATAAAAAAACGTGGAGTTAAAACGTTGAGGTTAATTTGGAGAGACTTAATACTAAAATTAAGTGAAGTAATAGAATCGAAATGAGATTTTCAAAGTGAAAAAGGATTGAATGAATTATAAGTGATATAATATGGTTTGATGAAGAGTTAAGATCAAAAATTAAATAATTGGAACTTAACTAGAGGTTGGTTGAGTTGAGTGATTTTCTGAGTATTAATCTGATGTTGATTTCAATCTTCGGGGTTGATACTTGGGAAATTGTTCTCTTACCAATTTACGGTCAGGAACTAAGGGAGGTTGAAGTAAGAAATGTAATGTTGTTTTCCAAATACTGGAATATTATAATTAATCATTTAATCAATTATTTATAATTAAATAAGACAAATGATGTTGAGTACTAAACCAGTAAATATATTTTCTATTTTATGGTTGAATGGTTTTTTATTTGATAGTTAAATAGCCGACTATCAAATTTGGCCAATACAATTGTTGGTACGAAAAGACCGAGATCGAATTTTGTATTCGAATACCATTCCGACCAGCAAATACGAAAATGTCGAAGATATCACGAGACGGAGCAATCAAGGACCATAAATCTTCATTAATGAAAGAACCACTTATAATCTTTGGGTCGACGCGGAGATAAACCGGGGTTCTATCATGGTTGAAATCTACGAATTGCAAGAACTACTTGCTACTGATCTATAGGGTAATACCTAGGATGTGTTATTAGGGTGCCTTCGGTTCATCTGTTCCTGGATGACTTATATGGATGAGTGTCTGACAGAGTATTTCTTAATAATCACATATGTTGATATTTACAAACATAATTGTTTTAGTGGCAGTGAAGGGCACTTCTCTTAGCTTAATGACTCGGGTATTTTTGGGAACGTCGATTAGTGATTTGGCGGATCAAACAATGGGACATTCAAAGTGAATGGTGATGTGATGTTCTAAAGGTAATATTAAAACTCAAGCCTCATTAGCTGGGAAATGACAAAAATCGGGCATGTAGCATGTCTAAGTGAGTCACTCCCAAGCAAGGTGTACAATCACCTATCTAAGGAAAATATATTTCCTTCTTTAATATATTTCGATGTTGTCCCTTTTCGGGAAATGGTGGTTTGAGCCCAACCATTAGTGATATTCATTCGATACACTCAAGAGAAATGAGTGGTCGGTCACGTGTGGCCTGGATGCAAGATGTTCTTGTTGAACCCAGTGTATATACCTCTAGAAATACACTATCGGCTGGGGGTTCCATAACTTGTCATAGTCGGAATCCAATCTCCAATAAGAGCCTGCGGTTTTTGATTTTATATTATATATGTAGAACGTGAGATGCAAGTGAACTTCTAGATGATTATTTATTCAATTTAGACACAATTATAATACCAGAATAAGATATGAGTTCTAAAATGTTTTGGGTTATCGTAAGGTAAAAACCATCCATGTTTTTGTGTGGACTGGTCTTACGATTATCTTTTCTTTTTTTTAGCATACGATTATCTTTTCTTTCAAAAAGAAATGTTTTGACTTTAAAATCAAGTTGGGTGTTGTTTATAAACTTAGCGAGTTTTCTCACTCTGGTTCACCATACTGATCCAACGTTTATAAAGGCTCGAGTTAGACCGGGTTGTTTCTGGTTCAGGTTAAGATGTTATGGATTCTAGAAGATGTGCTGGAGGTGTTCATACGTATATATCTAGTGTGTGTTCCGCTATGTATTGTATACGAGGACAGATTATTATAACTGTCTAGATGTGTTAATGTACTCTGATGGTTGTAAGTTTTTATTTCAAAGCTCTCAATAAAGTTTTGTTTCTATTATATTTTATTCCACTATGATGTGAGACTCTGATGTTGTTGTATTATTCTTCTTCTCCGGTTCTAATATTTCTTTCTTATCTCACCCTCTATTTGATTTCATTAACTATTCGGTGTTGTCAAAACTTGAGATCTAGCAAGTACTACGGGGTTTATGTGTTGCTGGAATTCGAGAATCGAAATCGCCGGATCGTTACAAGAGGAAATTAAAATTCCCGGTGTAACAACCCGGAAAATCAGAACCAATTTAAAATTTTTATTCTGGTAATTTTAATGGATTTTGAATATTTAAAATTATTTATTATTAAATAATAATGATGAAAAAATTATTTGAATCGAAGCTAGAACGAGTAAATTTATTTTAATTATATAACGAGCCTGAAATGGCGCGGCAGTTTGAAAATTCGATTTCTAATTTCAAATGAATATATAGAATTCAATATAAGTCAGAATTGGACGAAACAAGAAATATTTGAATCTGTTTAATCATATCCTTCTAACAAAATTAAGAAACCGAGATTTCGTTTTATAAATGGTAAGTTATGTCTAGTTCAAAATTCAGAAAAGTCGCTGTGGAATTTACATATATTTTGATATAATATATAGCCATTAAAAATAGCCATTTTGCAAACGACCTCCATTTTGGACGAAACAACTTTTGTTAGATTCGGAACGTCAAATTATTTCAAGATTCCAATTTTCACAATTTTTGGAATCAATATGTGAGTGTGGCAAAAGAATACGTGTTTTGACAGTTTCATTCAATTAGGATCGACCAGAAAATGGCCATTTTTCAAACGATCTCCAAATTCGGCAAAACTAGCTTTGTTAGGGTCGTATCATCAAAACATAGCTAGATTTATCTTTCTGGAATTTTTGGAGTCAGTTTGTGGTGCTGTAAATTAAAATGTACGTATAAATTCAATATATATTTTAATTTTGATGAAAACTGATTATAACAATCGAACTGGCTTACGAAACATATCCCATTGTGTCCGGAATGAGGGTATCTAGCTAGGAGCGACAGTCGTTGGGTTCGATTCAGAGTTCAAATGCAAAAAGGGATATTTTTGTAATTAAAATATTATATAAATAAATATATAAATAGAAAGGGGCTTGGTTAAAACCCTATTTTTTTTACATTCATAGTCAACCCATTGTTTGAGCCTCCAGCAAACATGAATGACGGATTTCATCCCGAAATGATCTACCAAATCCTCTTAATCGAATCTAAATTAAACTCCACTCCAAAATGAAAATTAAAGAAGAAAGTGTGGTCTTCGATTTTATGTGGAGTGGATGAACTATGATGGCAAGAGCTGTTCGGATTTGGCTGTCAAAGCCTTTTCATTCGCAACTTAATTCCGCCTCCTAGGGGAATTCGAGTTGCACCATGTCGCCACCGTGGAGAGAGGACTCGAAGAGCTTCGATGAGGGATAGGTTGATCGGCCCCTAGAGCCTGGAAGGACGTGCAATTTTGAAACCCTAGGTGTGCGTATATGGGTTAGAATGATTGTCTTCCTAGAGCGATGAAATTGAAGGGAGAAGAAGGTTGAGGGGTAAAAGTGTAAATATTATTTAATTAATTGTCTTCATTTTTTGTAATCAATGCAAACAAATACATATCTTTTACATACAAGGTCCAAATCGCGCGAAACTAGATCCATTGCGATCGTGGGTACGAGAGCTTCGCAACAAAACTGATGGGGTCCAATTTGGAGCACGTTAGAATTTCTGGCAAATTCAAATCCAAATTGTTCAGAAATTCAGATAAAACTGATGGAGTGGATCCCAAAGTGAGAACTTCTCACTAAAATTATTTCTGTACAGTTATTTATTTTATAACTGCATATATGAATTGCTCCCCGTCGTCCACAGAAAATGGACGACTTGTTTGATTGTATTGTATTGTGGAAATTGACTGTGATTGAGATATGAAATGGAAAATTAAATATTCATGTGTTGCATAAAATATTTGAATAATAAATATATCATTTTTATTGTGTAAATGAACTGTATGAAATATTCATGTGTTGAAATAAATATTTTATCATTCAAAATATAATTTTTAATGTGTATATGAATGAAAATAAATATTCATTTACAAATCGGACTATTTGTTTATGTACACAGGTTTGACTGATATTGATTGGGACGATATATTTTACACATCGCCTAACTGCACAAATAATAATCAGTGTTCGTTGTTTGAAAACCCCACACGGGTATTGGGATGATATTGGACATACACTAATCCCAATATTTAGTTGTATGTCAATCGATGGGTTGACGGTGAAGCGACCCGAACTTCTCGTGAAGGAAAGAACGAATTGCTTTGAGGACAAGACGAATCAGAACACAAACAAAGAACATTTCATTGCTTATTACAACAATTTCATCAGAATACAAGAATATACAAAGTATGAATAAATATTACACATTTACTAAATATCAGATATTTACAAGTTACAATGCAGCGGAAAATAATACAAAACACAACTGAAAGGAATATACGGATACAGAGCCTTCCGAATATTATTCCAACTGTAAACCAGGGCCTGTGAATATAAATCTGCAAAACCAAAACTACTAGTTGCCCGTGCGGAAAATAGGGGCACCTAGAGTTTAGGTTAAAATAATAAACTCCAGGTTAGTCATGTGACTGGTGTGAGAACTAAAACAGATATTAATTTTTATTTTAAAGTTAGGTAAATCGAGGGACCACGCCGTATAACATGGAACGGGTTTCCTCCCCAGAATACCAGTGCATAAAACAACAGCGCAATGCTAAATAAAGAACAATGAAGCTATTATAAGACTCAGGTCCCATCACACAATGCAACGCAAGCCGGAGGATAGAGATTTTACCTTATAATAGCCAAAAATGCTTGGTACGTGAAATTTCATCTTTTATTATTACTATAAGTGTATAGTGTCAAAACAATTTCGATCATAAGTACCAATCATAGACGGCATAAGTGCCCCATACCACTATGTCACCATATATAGGTTCACAATTATAACCGCAAAATGTCGTATTGGAAGTTGGATTTCCATCTGTGAACCAAGGCAAGGGATCGTCCTTACCGCTTCGAGACTCTCTAGCCCGAGCCTCAGGCAAGTACTCTGTCAAGCCTTTGGATCGCCAGGGCCGATCCACTCGATGTGGATTAAAATACCTGAATACTGCGTTTCCCCGCCCTATGGGGCGTAAATGAGCCAAATGACTCCATCATCCCCGGATCGACCGATATAACTGAGGCGCCTCCTATCCATCATCCACATAAGTAAAATTCCAGGGCGTGCAAAACGCTGACACCACTCCTAGCTAGAAGGAAACACATGCCCTCCATGAGGTCCTCTCCCATTTTTGGTTCACACCGGGGTGTGAGGCTCGCGAATCAACGCTACACAAAGCTACGCTATATTGAAATCGTGCTTTGATCATCAACCAGAAGACTCTGCTTTTCAACAGAAGACTTGATCATTTGCATCTCAGCATGCCACACTGGCAATTCATGCTATGCAACCGATGTCTACCAATCACACAGAATAAGATTAGTTGTCAGACACACATCCATTTACAAGTTCATTCTGGGTCTGAACGAAACCGGTGGCACCTTATTCCTCCCCCATATGTCAAATACAAGGGAGAGTCCCTCGCTTATCCATCGATCTCCAAGTATGTCTAGACGATCACCACTTATTACCTCGCCCTGGGTGTACATCCCAATCAAGACATCAGTAATCATCCAAACGATGTGAAGACCTCTGGTTTTCAATCACCGTCTTCATCATCGACACATCGTCGAATCAGTTATTCAGAATGGGATAAAACCGGTCTTTCTGAGTCACTCGCATATATAATAAACAAGTGCTATAAAAACATAATATACGTCTCGTTCCAATCCAAAATATTTCTTTATCCAAATATTCGTATACTTTGGGAAAGGTTCTCATTAATTTTATCAAAGATAAATTCTTTAAATTTATTCTTTAATCTTCCTTTGGATATCAATTCTATCTAATTAAAGATGCATTAAAACTCCACTTGGTTTAATCTTCCCAGAAATCAATATTAATGATTGTTTAACTTGGGAAATCATATCCTGCCTTTAACTGGGTTAAAGAACCAATGTCATTTAAAACACGGTTCATGATAAACCAAAAATCATATTCCATTCCATCATCCCTTAACCGTGAATTAGCAAGTGAACAATTCCCTAAGTATTAACCGCGAAGGCCGAAACCAACATCAGATCAATACCTAGGAAACCATTCAACTTAACAAATCTCCAGTTAGTTTCTGATTTTCTTAACTCCGTTGGGTCTAAGAACAATATTATTAAAGATACCATTCACAACAACCTAAAATGAAATGACCCGAACATCCCTGGTAAGGAAAGCACGGATTGCCTTGAGAACAAGACACATCGGGACACAAACGGAGGAACATTTCATTGTATATTACAACAATTACATCAAAATACAAGAATATACAGAGTATGAATAAATATTACACAGAAAATATCAGAGATTTAAATTACATTTAAATACGTCGCAGCGAAAAATAATACAAAACACAACTAGAAGTAATACACGGATACAGAGCTTTCCGAATAATGCTTCAGTTGTGAATCAGGATCCTGTGAATATAAATCTGCAAAACCAAAACTACTAGCTGCCCGTGCGGAAAATAGGGGCACCCAGAGTTTAGGTTAAAACAATAAACTCCAGGTCAGCCATGTGATTGGTGTGAGAACTAAAACAGTTATTAATCTTTATTTTAAAGTTAGGTAAATCAAGGGACCACACCGTATAACATGGAACATGCTTCCTCCCAAGACTACCAGTGCATAAAACAACAGCGCAATGCTAAATAAAGAAAAATGAAGCTATTATAAGACCCAGGTCCCATCACACAATGCAACGCAAGCCGGAGGATAGAGTTTTTACCTTATAATAGTCAAAGAATGCTTGATACGCTAAAAAACAAATCATTAAATACTATTATAAGTGCATGGTGTATAAAACAATTTCATATCATAAGTATCAATCATAGACGGCATAAGTGCCCCATATCACTATGTCGCCATACTAGGCTCTACAATCAAAACCGCAAAGTCACGTATTGGAAGTTGGATTTTCATCTATGAACAGAGGCAAAAGATAGTCCTCTACTGATTCGAGACGCTCTAGCCCATGTCTCAGTACCCAGACTCAGGTGGACCCTTAGAGAGACAAGGTCGGTCCACTGATGTGGATTAAAATGCCTGAACACTACGTTTCCCCGCCCTTTGGGGCGTAAATGAGCCAAATGACTCCATCGGCTCCACACAGTCACCGATATTTCCGAGGCGCCTCGCAACAGCAACAACCACACAGGTGAAAATAATATAAATGTCAGGGCTGGTAGGTCACTGACTCCACTCTAGCTAGAAAGAAACGCATGTCCTCCCTGAGGTCCTCTCCCATTTTTGGTTCACAACCGGGGTGTGAGGCTCGCGAATCAACGCTACACAAAGCTATGCCACACAGGTCGTGCTTTGATCATCAACAACAAGACTTTGCTTTTCAACAAAATCCTTGATCAATTGCCACTTAGGCATGCCACACAGGCAATTCACTCCATGCGATTGACATCCATCAATATATAACGCCTGAGCTCAAATGTCTCAGAGAAGGGCGTTAAGCAAGAGAATAAATTCTCCGCTGCCAAACAGATATATATTTAATAGAGATCAATCAACACAGAGTAAAATCTCGTGTCTGGCACACAGTCCATTAACAAGCTCGTTCTGGGTCTGAACGAAACCGGAGGCATTTTCCTCGCATATCCATCGATCTCCAAGTACCTCTGGACGATCATCAACTGATTCCCTCATCTTGGGTGTATGGCCCAATCAAGATCATCAGTAATCACCCAAACGATGTGAAGAATTCCATTCTTTAACAACCATCTTCATCTTCGACTTATCGTCGAATCGATTATTCAGAATGGGTATAAACCCGGCCTTTCCGAATAACCCGCATATATAATAAACAAATGTTATACAAACACAACATACGCTTCAGAATATTCTTTTATTCTGATTTTCACATTCTTAGGGAAAGGTTCTCATTAATTTTATCAAAGATAAACTCTTCTAAATTTATTCTTTAATCTTCCTTTGGATATCATTTCAAATTAGTCGGGATTAGCGAACCACACAGTAGTAATCATTTATTTTATTTCCCAATCCCAACCTATTCATCCCATGAGGTAAAACTGGTCATACTTCATATCTAACACCACAGTGTTATCGGTAAATTCAATTACCATTTCACGTTCAAATCTAATTAAAGATTTAACTATCGCCTGGAGCAAAACTGGTGATACTCCATTCTCGATTATTTCAATCTAATTAAAGATTCATTAAAACTCAACCTGGTTTTAATCTTCCCAAATATCAATATCCTGTTTTTAACTGGGTTAAAAAAACAATGTCATCTAAAACACGGTTCAAGATAAACCCAAAATCACATTCCATTGTTAATTGGGTTAAAGAACAAGTGTTATTCAAAACACCGCTCACGATAAACCCAAAAACCAATTTAAATTCAAATTAATTGGCAATTTCACTGAATCTTAATTAAAAGATTTATTCTTTTGTAAACTGGGTTCAAGAACAGTGTTATTTAAGACACGATTCATGACGAACCCAAAATCCCATTTGATATTAAATACAAGACTCTGAATAGAAAATATATCGACTTATAGTCAATATCAAATTCTGCAACCAACAAATATCATATTGGAAATAACGATATAAATATATCTTTCAAATTTCCACAACCATATCTGTATAATCACGAAATCCAACATCGAAATATTCTGGCGATAATTTCTATTCAAATCCATTCCAATTCATATATTGGAAATTTCTGGTTATTTTAAAACCATTTCAAATCTAGTTCAAAACTAGTTCATTACGATAAAAATATATTTTTATCTTTACAAATGTGGAATTTTTCATCCTAGTTCTTTCCAATTCATATATTATGATTTTACACAAATTATTAATATTTTTAATAATTTTATCAAGGCCCGTATAGTCGATTTCCAATAACGGTCGTCGAACTGCACTTACAGCGACCTTTTCCAAATTTGATTTGGACATAATTCCATATCCAACCATTAGATTTCAAATTTCTAATATTCATGGGAAAGCTCTTTTCGATACGAACCCAATGGTTCCGGTTTCAGGAGAATCCGACGGTCGGATCTCTCGCAACGTCAACTCGAAGTCAATGGTCGAAATTCGCGAACTACCGCGGCGCGGCGCATTCTATTCAGGCCATTTAATATATGTAATATATATTATATATACTTCGTTGATTTCAATTCAAAACGTGTTTTATAATTCGTTTAAATTCATTTTCAGAACAATTTCAACTTCATATTCAATTTTAAATCAAAATTGAATATTCCATATCATTAATACATAAATAATAATATTTTCAAAACGTTATATTTTGAAATCACTTCTTTTTCTATATTCGAATAAAATCGATATAAATATCGTTCGCGTCAAAATGGCGCAAATCTAATCAACATGGCTTTATATATTTCAATCACTTCGTTATTCTATTCAACAAATGAATATTTTCTTCAACACATGAATATATCTTTCTTTCAACACATGAATATTCTCAACACATGAGCATCGTCAACATATGACTATTTATTATATTCAACACATGAATTTTCTTTTACAATATTCTTTATTTCCCAATTGGAATGAGACCCAATCAATTACCATATAATGTTAATTATATGGATTTTCCATACAACACACGTATATAATAGCACGGACAAATAATCAACCATCATCCAAAGTGCACTACACCACTGCATAAGCATTAAATATGAATATTTAACGCTTACACAGCCTGTCAATCAAACGATCGACAAATCACTAAACAATTAGGACTAGTGTACGCCAAATATCATCCCAACACCCGTGTGGGGTTTCAAATCAACAAACACAGGTTTGTATTTGTGTAGTTGGGCGACGTGTAAAATTTATCGTCCCAATCAATATCAGTCAAATCAATGTATATATACAAATCATTCGATTTGTTTATAAATATTTATTTATTCACATAGTCGTTAAAATTATATTTTTAATGATAAAATATTTTCAACTATTTAAATATTTTATTTCATTTCACTTTCACATCACACAATCAATTTTCACCACAACAAACAATCAAACATACAAGCCATCCATGGTCTGCGGACGACGGGTGTCGGGTGCTGCTAAGCACCGTCTGCATCCTAGTATATATTTTAACTAGAAAAGAAAATTTAAAGTGAGAAGTTCTCACAGAGGGTTCCACTCCGCCGTGCTTTACTTTTGAATTGCTGAACCATCTGGATCAGTTTGAAACTCTAATGCAGTCCTTGTCCCGCTGTTTATAATAAAAATTATATTTTTATCACTTCATTTCAATAAATAAGGATCATATTTTATTTCTACTTCATATATTTTTACAGCGCTTCTTTCTATATAAAAATTATATTTTTATATTTCTACTTCTTATATAAAGTTCGAGTTTTTACATCATCGCTATAAAAATCACATTTTTATAACGCTATTTTATATATGAAAATCGTATTTTTACTTCACTAAAAATCATATTTTTTATTTCGTTACATATATAAAGATAATATTTATATACTCCCTATTATATAAAAATCATATTTTTAATACTTCAACTTTATAAAAATCATATTTTTAATACTTCTACTTTATAAATCATATTTTTAATACTTCTACTTTATAAAAATCATATTTTTATGTGATAAAAATCATCACTTTATATGTATAAAATCCCGACCTTTCCATCTCTAAAAATCCTAACTTCTCGCATATAAAAATCTCATTTTTCCTATGTTAAAAATCAAAACTTTATACCATTAAAAATCAAATCTTTTTTTTGTTCAAAAATAAAATCAAATCCTTTTGTTCAGAAAAATATAGATTTAACACAATATTATCTACATTAAAAATGAAATTAAAATTAAATAAAACACTCACCACTGTAGGGGGAGGTCCATCGTCACTGAGGTGGTGGCGTCTCGAGGTGGCGCAGGCACAATGGAAAGCGGCGGTTTGTATAGAGGAGGGGGGTCTGAGCTTGCAGCGACAGCAGAGAGAGGGGGTTTTCTTGCGGTGGTTGGCGCTGCTGAATGGGGGCTTGGCGTCGGAATTTGATGTGGGGGGTGGGGGGTGGATAGGCAGTTGCGGTGGGCGAGGCCAAGGGGGTGTGAGGGTTTGGGTTGCGGCGGTTTAGGGAGGAGAGGGAGGGAAGAGGGAGGAGGATCGGGGAAGAAGGGAGGGGCTCGTCTTGGTGGAGGCGATGGCGGCGGATGTGGGAGGGGGGGGAGGGGTGATGCGATTTTCTCCTTTTATTTTTTTAATTCGTTCTGAACGAAAAGGAGGAAGAGAAAGGACCGAGGGGGATATATAATAATATATATTATTTTATTTTTTTTTTATTTTTTTTTCACAAAGCAAGTTTTTATTTCGACCTCGAAATCGAACCCACAGACTGTTGTCCATAGCTAATTACCCCCATTCCGAACACAATGGGATGTGTATCGTTAGCTGATTCGATCGTTTCAATTAGTTTTCGTCAAAATCAACATATAACTGTATATATTGAATTTGAACGCATATTTCAATTTACCGAGGCCACGTATGAACTCTAAAAATTCCCGAAAAATTATTTCTAGCTTTGTATTGACGATACGGTCCTAACAAAACTAATTTCGTTGAATTCTGAGACCGTTTGAAAAATGGCCATTTTCAGGTCGATCGAAATCAACTAAAACTAGTCAAACGCATTTTCCTTTTCCATGCTCACATATTGATTCAGAAAATTACGAATTTTGAAATCTAGCGATAACTTGACATCACGGATCCAACAAAAGTGGTTTCATCGAAAACCGAGGTCGTTTGCAAAATTTCCATTTTTAAGGGCCAGAATTCCATAGCGACTATTCTGAATTTTCAACTGGGCGTAACTTTTTATTTTCGCTATGAAATTCTGATTTTTCCGATTCGTTGGAAAGATATTCTCTATTAGATTCTAATATTTTTGGTTTCCCTAAAATCCAGTTTATATTGAATCCTGTACATTCATTTGAATTTTGAAATCGAATTATTGAACTATCGCGCCATTTTCAATTCCTTTTATAAGTATAAATAATTATTTATATTCTAACAACGATCTATATAAATATTACGTTCTAATTCTATTCAAAATAAATTTCTCGTCTTTATGATTTAAAATAATTCATTTTAGATATTCAAAACTTGCAAAAATTGCCAAAATAAAAGTTTTAAACTGGCTCGGATTTCTGGGTTATTACACAAAATCTCATTCCATTGGTAATTGGGTTAAAGAACAAGTGTTATTTAAAACACCGTTCACAATAACCCAAAGATCAATTTCCATTCAATTCCAATTAAATATATTAAATTTGAAAACTTTACTTTGGAAAATTCTTGTTAAATCTTAATAAAAAGATTTATAAATTCCAAATCACAATTCAATGTGAAGCGGGTTAAATAACGAATGTCGTTAACAACACAGTTCACAACAAACCCAAAATCACATCAGTATCTAACTGTAAATTAATAAGAGAACAATTCCCTAAGTATTAACCCCGAAGGCCAAGACCAACATCAAATCAATACCCATGAAACCATTCAACTTAGCTAATCTCCAGTCAGTTTCTAATTTTCTTAACTCCATTGGGTTTAAGAACAGTATTATTAAAGAACCATTCACGACAAACCCAAAATCTCATTTGATATTAAATACAAGGCTCTGAATAGAAAATATATCGGCTTATATTCAATATCAAATTCTGAAACCAACAAATATCGTATTGGAATAACAATATTTACATCTTCCAAATTCCTCCAAAATATTCGTATTCTGAAGACAATTTCGATTCAAATCCATTTCCAATTTATTTGCTGGAAATTCTGGTTATTTTTAAAACCATTTCAAATCCAATTTATCTATTTTAAAAATAATTAAATTATAATTCTAGTTCAAAACTGGTTTATTTTGATAAAAATATATTTTTATCTTTTCAAATATGGGATTTTTCTGCCTAATTCTTTCCAAATCGTTTATTACAATTTTACACTAATAGCGCGAAACTAGATCCATTGCGATCATGGGGACGAGAGCTTTGCAACAAAACTGACCGGGTCCAATTTGGAACATGTTAGAATTTCGGGCAAATTCGAATCCAAATTGTTCAGAAATTCAGATAAAACTGACGGAGTGGATCCCAAAGTGAGAACTTCTCACTAAAATTATTTCTGTACAGTTATTTATTTTATAACTGCATATATGAACTGCTCCCCATCGTCCATAGACCATGGACGACTTGTTTGATTGTATTGTATTGTGGAAATTTACTGTGATTGTGATACGAAATGGAAAATTAAATATTCATGTGTTGAATAAAATATTTGAATAATAAATATATCATTTTTATTGTGTAAATGAATTGTATGAAATATTCATGTGTTGAAAAAAATATTTTATCGTTAAAAATATAATTTTTAACGTGCATATGAATGAAAATAAATATTCATTTACAAGTCGGACGATTCGTTTATGTACACACATTTGACTGATATTGATTGGGACGATATATTTTACACATCGCCCAACTGCACAAATAATAATCATTGTTTGTTGTTTGAAAACCCTACACAAGTATAAGGATGATACTGGACATACACTAATCCCAATATTTAGTTGTATGTCAATCGATGGGTTGACAGTGAAGCGACCCAAACTTCCCGTGAAGGAAAGAACGAATTGCTCTGAGGACAAGACGAATCAGACTACAAACAAAAGAACATTTCATTGCTTATTACAACAATTTCATCAGAATACAAGAATATACATAGTATGAATAAATATTACACATTTACTTAATATCAGAGATTTGCAAGTTACAGTGCAGCGGAAAATAATACAAAACACAACTGAAAGGAATATATGGATACAAAGCTTTCCGAATATTATTCCAGCTGTAAACCAGGACCTGTGAATATAAATCTGCGAAACCAAAACTACTAGCTGCCCATGTGGAAAAAAGGAGCACCCAGAGTTTAGGTTAAAACAATAAACTCCAGGTTAGTCATGTGACTGGTTTGAGTAATAAAACAGTTATTAATCTTTATTTTAAAGTTATGTAAATCCAGGGACCACACCGAATAACACAGAACGGGTTTCCTCCCCAGAATACCAGTGCATAAAACAACAGCGCAATGCTAAATAAAGAACAATGAAGCAATTTTAAAACTCAATTCCCATCACACAATGCAACGCAAGCCGAAGAACAGAGTTTTACCTTATAATAGCCAAAAATGCTTGGTACGTGAAACTTCATCTTTTATTATTACTATAAGTGTATAGTGTCAAAACAATTTCAATCATAAGTATCAATCATAGACGACATAAGTGCCCCATACCACTATGTCGCCATATATAGGTTTAGAATTAAAACCGCGAAATGTCATATTGGAAGTTGGATTTCCATCTATGAACCAAGGCAAGGGATAGTCCATACCGCTTCGAGACTCTCTAGCCTGAGCCTCAGGCAAGTACTCTGTCAACCCTTTGGATCGTCAGAGCCGGCCCACTTGATGTGGATTAAAATGCCTGAATACTACGTTTCCCCACCCTATGGGCCGTAAATGAGCCAAATGACTCCATCGGCCCCGGATCGACCGATATAACTGAGGCGTCTCCTATCCATCATCCACATAAGTAAAATGCCAGGGCGTGCAAAACACTGACACCACCCCTAGCAAGAAGGAAACGCAGGCCCTCCATGAGGTCCTCTCCCGTTTCTGGTTCACACCGGGGTGTGTGGCTCACGAATCAACGCTATACAAAGCTACGCTATATCAAAGTCGTGCTTTGATCATCAACCACAGGACTCTGCTTATCAACATAAGCCTTGATCATATGCATCTCAGCATGCCATGCATACAATTCACGCTATGCAACCGATGTCTATCAATCTCACAGAATGTGATCCGATGTCAGATACACATCCATTTACAAGTTCGTTCTGGGTCTGAACGAAACCGAAGGCACCATATTCCTCCTATATATGTCCAATACAGGGGAGAGGCCCTCGCATATCCGTCAATCTCCAAGTACGTCAGGACGATAACCACTTATTACCACGTCTTGGGTGTACAGCCCAACCAAGGAATCAATAATCATCCAAACGATGTGGATGTCGACCTCCGGTCTTCAACCACCATCTTCATCCTTGACACATCATCGAATTAGTTATTTACAATGGGATAATGCCGGTCTTTCTGAATCACTCGTGTATATAATAAACAAGTGCTATAAAAACACAACATACGTCTAGTTCCAATCCATATTTCTTTATCCAAATATTCATATACTTTGGGAAAGGTTCCCATTAATTTTGTCAAAGATAAATTCTTCAAATTTATTCTTTAATCTTCCTTTGGATATCAATTCTATCTAATTGAAGATGCATTAAAACTCCACTTGGTTTTAATCTTCCCAAGAATCAATATTAACGATTGTTTAACTTGGGAAATCATATCCTGCCTTTAACTGGGTTAAAGAACCAATGTCATTTAAAACACGGTTCACGATAAACCCAAAATCACATTCCATTCCATCATCCCTTAACCATGAATTAGCAAGTGAACAATTCCTTAAGTATTAACCCCGAAGGCCGAAACCAACATCAGATTAATACCCAGGAAACCATTCAAGTTAACTAATCTCCAATTAGTTTTTGATTTTCTTAACTCCGTTGGGTCTAAGAATAGTATTATTAAAGATACCATTCACGACAACCCAAAATCTCATTCCATTGGTAATCGGGTTATAGAACAAGTGTTATTTAAAAACACCGTTCACGATAAACCTAAAGATCAATTTCCATTCAATTCCAATTAGATATATTAAATTGGAAAACTTTACTTTGGAAAATTCCCATTAAATCTTAGTAAAAAGATTTATAAATTCCAAATCACATTTCACTGTAAAGCAGGTTAAAGAATGAATGTCATTAAAAACACAGTTCACAACAAACCCAAAATCACATCAGTCTCTAATCGTAAATTAGTAAGAGAACAATTCCCTAGGTATTAACCCCGAAGGCCGAGACCAACATCAGATCAATACCCAGGAAACTGTTCAACTTAGCTAATATCCAGTCAGTTTCTAATTTTCTTAACTCCATTGGGTTTAAGAACAGTATTATTAAAGATACCATTCACGACAAACCCAAAATCTCATTTGATATTAAATACAAGGCTCTAAATAGAAAATATATCCGCTTATATTCAATATAAAATTCTGAAAACAACAAATATCATATTGGAATAACGATATATATATATCTTCCAAATTCCTCCAAAATATTCGTATAATCATGAAATCCAACATGGAAATATTCCGAAGACAATTTCGATTCAAATCCATTTCCAATTTATATGTTGGAAATTTTGGTTATTTTTAAAACCATTTCAAATCCAATTTATTTATTTTAAAAATAATTGGATTATGATTCTGGTTCAAAACTGGTTAATTTTAACTAAAATTTATTTTTATCTTTTCAAATATGGGATTTTTCAGCCTAATTCTTTCCAAATCATTTATTACGATTTTACACTAACTATTGATATTTTTAATAATTTTATCAAGGCACGTACGGTCGATTTCCATCAACGGCCATCGAACTGCACTTACAGGGACCTTTTCCAAATTTGATTTGGAAATAATTCCAAATCCAATGGTTAGATTTCAAATCTCTAATATTCGCTAGAAAGCTCTTTTCAATACGAACCCAACAGTTCTGGTTTTAAGAGAATCCGACGGTCGGATCTCCCGTAATGTCCATTCGAAGTCAATGGTCGAAATTCGTCAACTACCGCAGCGCGTTCTATTCGGGCCATTATATTATATATATTATATATATATAATATTTATTACGTCGATTTCCATTTAAAACGTATTTTATAAATCGTTTTAAATTCGTTTTCAAAACGATTTCAACTTCCTATTCGATTTCAAATCAAAATTGAATATTCCATATCATCGATATATAAATGATAATATTTTCAAAACATTATATTTCGAAATCAATTCATTTTTGATATTCATTATAAAAATGAATAAAATCGTTAAAGATATCGTTCACGTCAAAATGGCGTTAATCTAATCAACACGGCTTTATATATTTAATTATATTCGTGTCCATCCCAATTCGGACATCAAAATCACATTTTTGATCCATTACCGAATATTATTTTAAAATATTCATTATTTTAAAATATTCGTTATTTTAAGATATTCATTCTTTCTGAACTGGAATCAGACACAGTCAATTACCATATAATGTTGATTATATGGATTTCATACAACACATGTATAGCACAACAATAATAAACAATCAACCATCATCCAGAGTGTGTTCTACACTATATAAGCATTAAATATAAATATTCAAAACTTGCACAACTTGTCAATCAATCGATCGACATACAACTAACTATTGGGATTAGTGTATGTCCAATATCGTCTTAATACCCGTGTGGGGTTTCAATCAACAAATAATGAATTTAATTTGTGTAGTTGGGCGATGTGTAAAATTTATCATCCCAATCCATATCAGTAAAATGGGTGTTCATAAACAAATCACTTGATTTGTAAATGAATATTTATTTTATTTATATCAACGTTAAAAATTATATTTTTAACTATAAAATATTTTACTCCATTCCACATTTCACAATCAATTTTCACAACATAATCAAATAAACAAACAAGCCATCCATGGTCTATGGACAATGGGTGTCGGGTGCTGCTAAGCACCGTCTACATCCTAGTATATATTATAACTAGAAAATTAAAATAAAAGTAAGAAGTTCTTACCTAGGGTTCCACTTCGTCAGTTTTATTTCTGAAATTCAGAACAGTCTGGATTTGCCCGTACTTCTAACGTACTCTTCTCCACACTGTTCATATTAAAATCACGTTTTTAATATGATGTTCATATATTTAAAAATCGCTATTTTTATACTGGTACTCACATAAAAATTCTATTTCTATAACGCCCTCTTCAGAATAAAAATCATATTTTTTTTTCAAAACAACATATATAAAAATCGAATTTTTCTATAATGATTCATGTAATGAAAACATCTTCATATATAAAAATCGTATTTTTATCCTATTGCTACATATATAAAGATAAAATTTTTATTTTGTTACATATATAAAAATCATATTTTTATTATCTATATATTATAAAATTTATATTTTTATTATCTATATAATATAAAAATCATATTTTTTTCATGCCAACATACATATAAAGATTCAACCTTTATCATGATATGCATAATAAAAAACCCATTTCTATTACATAAAAACAGAAATTAAATAAACTAAGTAAAATAAATAAAAACGCTCACTGGTTCACGGAGACAGGGGTCGGAGGTGCTCACTGGCGCAACCGCTCGACAGGGGAAAGGGGGTGGTCGGCGTTGAGTCCAGGAGGTGGAGGCAGCGATTTGCTTTAGGGTTTGGAATTCGGCTTTGGGGAGGAGGGATGAGAGAGAAGGCAACGGGGGTGGTGTGCTGAAGGGTAGCGCGACTGGGGAGACTCTCCAACGGCGGCGCGGTGATGAAGGGGGTCGACGGGGTATCGGTGGCAGTTTTTTCTATTTGTTGTTTTTTCCCCTGTAAATCAATTTTGAATGAGAAGGGAAGGGGGGTTAGTGAATATATAATTTATTTTATTTTTCAAAAATGTTGACTTTTATTTCTGAACTCCAAATGGGATCCAACGACTGTCACCCCTAGCTGGTTACCCCCATTCTGAATACAATGGGATATGTCTGGTAAGCCAGTTTGGCTGTTTCGATCGGTGTCCTCCAAAATCATAATATAAATATATATATTGAATTTGAACGCACATTTCAATTTATCGGGGCCACGTACAGACTCTAAAAATTCCCGAAAAATATTTTCTATCTTCGTACTGACGATACGGTTCTAATAAAACTAATTTCGTCAAATTTGGACACCGTTCGAAAATTGGCCATTTTCTGGTAGATCCAAATTGACGAAAACTGTTAAAACACGTTTTACAGCGCCACGCTCACATATTGATTTCAAAAATTACGAATTTTGGTATCTAGCAATAACTTGACATCTCGGATAGAGCAAAAGTGGTTTCGCCGAAAACGGAGGTCGTTTGCAAATTTCCATTTTTAAGGGCTAAAAATTCCAAAGCGACTATTCTGAATTTTCAACTAGGCATAACTTTTTATTCCCGCTATGAAATTTCAATTTTTCGGATTCGTTGGAAAGATATTTTGAAATAGATTTTAATATTTTTGGTTTCACTAAAATCAGATTTATTTTGAATCTTGTACGTTCATTTGAATTTTGAAATCGAATTTTCAAACTACCGCGCCATTTCGAATTCCTTTTATAATAAAAATAAATATTTATATTCTAACGTCGATTCAAATAAATATATATGTTCTAATTCTATTCAAGATAAATTTCTTGTCGTTATTATTTGAAATAATTCATTTTAAATATTCAAAATTCATCAAAATTGCCAAAATAAAAAATTTAAATTGGTTCGGATTTTCCGGATTGTTACAGATAGGCTGTAATGAGATTTAATTATTTATTTTTAATGCTTATACAATTGTAAGTTACACTGTGGATGATGTTTGATTGTGTATCATTATTGTTATATACATGTGTTGCATGAAATCCATATAAATAACATTATATGGTAATTAACTATGTCTGATTCCAATTCAGAAAGAATGAATATTTTAAAATAACCAATATTTTAAAATAAGGAATATTTTAAAATAATATTCAGTACAGGATTAAAGTCTGATTTTAATGTACGATTTTGGATGGACACAAAAATATTTGAATATATGAAGCAGCGTTGATTAGATTTGTGCCATTTTAAAGCAAACAATATTTATATCGATTTTATTCATTTTTATAATGAATATCTAAAAGGAAGTGATTTCAAAATCTAATGTTTTGAAAATATTATCATTTATATATTAATGATATGGAATATTAAATTTTGATTTAAAATTGAATATGAAGTTGAAATCGTTTTTAAAACGATTTATAAATTACGTTTTAAATGGAAATCGACGAAATGTATATAATATATATTATATAAAATCTAATGTTTTGAAAATATTATCATTTATATATTAATGATATGGAATATTCAATTTTGATTTAAAATTGAATATGAAGTTGAAATCGTTTTTAAAACAAATTTAAAACGATTTATACATTACGTTTTAAATGGAAATAAACGAAATGTATCTAATATATATTATATATATTAAATGGCCTGAATAGAACACGCCGTGCCGTGGCAGTTTGCGAATTTCGACCATTGACTTCGAATGTACATTGCGGGAGATCCGACTGTCGGATTATCCTAAAACTGGAACCGTCGGGTTCGTATCGAAAAGAGCTTTCCAATGAATATAAAAGATTTGAAATCTAACGTCTGTATTTTGAATTATGTCCAAATCAAATTTGGGAAATGTCGTTGTAAGTGCAGTTCGATGACCGTTTATGGAAATCAACTGTACGGGCCTTGATAAAATTAATAAAAATATTAATAATTTGTGTAAAATCATAATAAATGATTTGGAAAGAATTGGGACGGAAAATTCCATATTTGAAAAGATAAAAATATATTTTATCGAAATGAACTAGTTATTAACTAGAATTATAATCCAATTATTTTTAAATAAATCAATTGGATTGAGAATGGGTTTTAAAATAACCAGAATTTCCAATATATGAATTGGAATGGATTTGAATCGAAATTATTTTCAGAATATTTCGATATTGGATTCTGTGATTATATGGATATTGTGAAGGAATTTCGAAGATATATATATCGTTATTCCCAATAGGATATTTGTTGATTTCAGAACTTGATATTAAATATAAGCCGATATATTTTCTATTCAGGGCCTTGTATTTAATACCGAATGGGATTCTGGGTTTGTCGTGAATAGTGAGTTTATTAACACTGTTCTTAAAACTAGTTAGAAAAGAATAAATATTTTAATTAAGGTTTAGTGTAGTTTTCCAATTAATTAATATTTAATTGGAATTGAATAAAAGAATTGGATTTTGGGTTTGTTGTAAATGGTGTCTTCATTAACACTGTTCTTAAACCTCATGTGAAAAGAATAAAACTTTTAATTAAGATTATTGGAGTTCTAGTTATATTTAGTAACTGGAATAAAAATGGATTGTGAATTGGGTTTATTGTGAACTGTGTTTTTAACGACATTCGTTCTTTAACCCGATTTACAATCAAATGTGATTTGGAATTTGTAAATCTTTTAATTAAGATTTAATGGAATTTTCCAAAGTAAAGTTTTCCAATTTAACAAAATAAATTGGAATGGAATGGAATGGAATTCGATTCGGTAATAATCGAAGTGAATTTCTATGGAGCAAGAATGTTACTGCATATGGATTTTAAGAGGCTTTGCCATTATTCCATTTATATTATTAATTAGATATGGAAGTTTATATCGATTATATGTATTGATCTATTTCCCATGAAGATTTCATTGTTAATGGAATGTGATTTTGGGTTTATCGTGAGTTGTGTCTGAAATGACATTAGTTCTTTAACCCAGTTAAAGATAAGATTAATTTCTTAACTTTGAATAATCATGAAGTAATGATTTTTGAAGATTAAAACTGAATTAGAGTTTTAATGAATCTTTAATTAGATTGAAATGTAAATGTGATAATTTAGATTATCAAATTCGGGAAATGATCGAGAATGGAGTATCACCAGTTTTGGTCCAAGCAATAGTTAAATCTTTAATTTGACTTGAACGTGAAATGGTAATTACGATTACCGATAACACCGTGGTGTTAGATATGGAGTATCACCAGTCTTAATCCGTGGGATGAATAGGTTGGGATTGGGAAATTAAACAAATGATTACTTCGGTAAGGTTCGCTAATCTCGACTAGTTTCAATAAACCTTAATTTGGTTTGAATTGATATCAAAAGGAAGATTAAAGAATAAATTTAAAGAATTTATCTTTGATATAATTAGCGGGAACCTTTCCCAAAGTATAAGAATATTTGAACAAAAGAATATTCTAAATTGGAATGAGGCGTATGTTGTGTTTGTGTAGCACTTGTTTATTATATACGCGGATTATTCGGAAAGATCGGGTTTATCCCATTCTGAATAACTGAATCGACGATAAGTCGATGATGAAGATGGTGGTTGAAGATCGGAGGTCTTCACATCATTTGGATGATTACTGATGTCTTGATTGGGCTATGCACCCAAGACGAGGTAATAAGTGGTGATCATCCAGACGTACTTGGAGATTGATGGATATGCAAGGGTCTACTTCCCCGTAAAGGAAAGTGTCGGATAGTTCGAGAACAAGCCACAACAGAACGCATATAAAAGAACATTTCACTGTATATTACAACAATGCATCAGAATACAAGAATATACCGAGTATGAATGAATATATATTACACAGAAACATCAGAGATTCAAATTACATTTAAATACATCGCAGCGGAAAATAATGCAATACACAACTAGAAGGAGATATACGGATACAAAGCTTTCCGGATATCGTTCCAGTTGTAAACCAGGATCCGGTGAATATAAATCTGCAAAACCAAAACTACTAGCTGCCCGTGTCAAAATAGGGGCACCCAGAGTTTAGGTTAAAACAACAAACTCCAGGTCAGTCATGGGACTAGTGTGAGAACTAAAACAGTTATTAATCTTTATTTTAAAGTTAGGTAAATCAAGGGACCACGCCGTATAACACGGAACGGGTTTCCTCCCAAGAATACCAGTGCATAAAACAAACAGCGCAATGCTAAATAAAGAAAAAATGAAGCTGTTATAAGACCCAGGTCCCATCACACAATGCAACGCAGCCGAGGATAGGGTTTTCCCTTATAACAACCGAAGAATGCTTGATACGTTTAAAACAAATCATTTGATACTACCATAAGTGCATAGTGTATAAAACAACTTCAAATCATAAGTATCAATCATAGGCGGCATGAGCGCCCCATCCCACTATGTCGCCATACTAGGCTCTATAAATAAAACCGCACATGTCACGTATTTGGAAATTGGATTTCCGTCTATGAACCGAGGCAAAAGATAGTCATCACCGTCTTCGAGACTGTCTAGCCCGAGCCTCAGGGTCAGAGCGCATCGACCCTTGGATCCTCAGGGCCAGTCCACCGATGTGGATTAAACTTAAACCCTGAACATGCGTTTCCCTGCCCTATGGGGCGTAAATGAGCCAACTAAATGACTCCATCGGTTCGAGAACGACCGATCAATCCGAGGCGCCTCGCAACAGCAACAACCACATAAGTCAAACTCGTCAGGGCGTGTAAAACCACTGACGCCACTTCTAGCTAGAAAGAAACGCATGCCCTCCCTGACGTCCTCTCCCGTTTTTGGTTCATACCGGGTGTGAAACTCGCGAAGTAAACGTTACACAAAGCTACGCCACAAAGGCCGTGCTTCGATCATCAACCACAAGACTCTGCTTTTCAACAGGTGCCTCGATCAATTGCCACTTAGGCATGCCACACAGGCAATTCACTCCATGCGTTTGATATCCATCAATATATAACCCCTGAGCTCGTATGTCTCAGAGAAGGGCGTTAAGCAAGAGAATAAATTCTCCGCTGCCAAACAGATATATATTTAATAGAGATCAATCACACGGACTAAAATCCAATGTCAGACACACAGTCCATTTACAAGTCCGTTCTGGGTCTGAACGAAACCGGAGGCACCTAGTACCCCGCATATCCATCGATCTCCAAGCACGTCTGGACGATCACTAACTGTTTCCATCTTCTTGGGTGTACAGCCCAATCAAGATCATCAGTAATTACCCAAACGACGTGAAGACTTCCGGTCTTCGACCATCGTCTTCATCTTCGACTTATCGTCGTATCAGTTATTCAGAATGGGATAAACCCGGTCTTTCCGAGTAACTCGCGTATATATTATAAAAGTGTTACACAAACACAACATACGCCTCATTCCAATTCATTAGTCACTAACCGTAAATTAATCAAGAGAATAATTCCCCAAATATTAACCCCGAAGGCCGAAACCAACATCAGATCAATATCCAGAAAACCATTCTGCTTAGCTAACCGATAGTTAATTTCTGATTTTCACATTCATAGGGAAAGGTTCCCATTAATTTTATCCAAGATAATTTCTTGAATTTATTCTCTAATCTTCCTTTGAATTTCGATTTAACTAGTCGGAATTAGCGAACCTTACCGTAGTAATCATTGGTTTTAATTCCCCAATCCCAACCTATTCATCCCATGAAGTAAAACTGGTAATACTTCATATCTAACACCACGGTGTTATCGGTAAATTCAATTACCATTTCACGTTCAAATCTAATTAAAGATTTAACTATCGCCTGGAGCAAAACTGGTGATACTCCATTCTCGATGATTTCAATCTAATTAAAGATTCATTAAAACTCCACTTAGTTTTAATCTTTCACTGGGTTAAAGAATCAGTGCCATTTAAAACACAGTTCACGATAAACCCAAAATCACATTCCATTAATTATCGGGTTAAAGAACGAGTGTTGTTTAAAACACTGTCCACGATAAACCCAAAAATCAATATCAATTCAATTCCAATTAAATATTATTTAATTGGTACACTTCATTAAATCTAAATAAAAAGATTTAATCTTTTCTCAACTGGGCTTAAGAACAATGTTAGTGAAGACACCATTCACGACAAACCCAAATCACATTTGATATTCAATACAAGGCTCTGAATAGAAAATATCCCGGCTTATATTCAATATCAAATTCTACGACCAACAAATATCGTATTGGAAATAACGATATATATATTTATCTTTCAAATTTCCATAACAGCATCTGTATAGTCACGAAATCCAACATCGAAATATTCCGAAGACAATTTCGATTCAAATCCATTCCAATGCAACCATTGGAAATTCTTGTTATCTTCAAAACCATTTCAAATCCAATTTATTTATTTAAAAATAAATAGAATTATAATTCTAGTTCAAAACTAGTTCATTTCGATAAAAATCTATTTTTATCTTTTCAAATAGGGAGTTTTTCATCCCAATTTTTCCCAAATCATTTCTTATGATTTTACACAAATTATTACTATTTTTAATAATTTTATCAAGGCCCGTACAGTCGATTTCCATCAATGGCCATCGAACTGCACTTACAGCGACCTTTTTCAAATTTTATTTGGACATAATTACAAATCCAAGCGTTAGATTTCTAATTTCTAATATTCGTTAGAAAGCTCTTTTCGATACGAACCCAACGGTTCCGGTTTTAGGAGAATCCGACGGTCGGATCTCCCGTAATGTCCGTTTGAAAGAAATGGTCGAAATTCGCGAACTGCCGCGGCGCGGCGCGTTCTATTCAGGCCATTACATTATATATATAATATATATAATATATATTTCGTCGATTTCTATTTAAAACGAATTATATAAATAGTTTTAAATTCGTTTCAAAAGCAATTTCAACTTCCATTTCAATTCAAATCAAAATTTAATTCTTCTTTATAAATTCGTTTTAAAATTCATTTTTATTCAATTCAAATTTCAATTCATTTCAATTTGCTTTCAATTCAATTTGAATTCGTTTTATATTCAATTCATTTCGAAATCGTTTTCAATTCAATTCATTTCGAAATCGTTTTTAATTCAATTCATTTCGAAATCGTTTTTAATTCAATTCATTTCGAAATCGTTTTCAATTCAATTCATTTCGAAATCGTTTTCAATTCAATTCATTTCGAAATCGTTAAAATCGATATAAATATCGTTCACGTCAAAATGGCGTCAATCTAATCAACACGGCTTCATAAATTTCTATTTTCAAATATTCTATTTCAAATATTTCTTTTTCAAAATAGTTGTTATTATCAAAATATTTCGTTCAACACATGACCAATCTCAATGGATGAGTACTGTCAACACATGAACCTTTATTTTATATTGATAAAGATGTAAATTTTATTACTAAAATATTTCGTTCAACACATGACCAATCTCAATGGATGAGTACTGTCAACATATGAACCTTTATTTTATATTGATAAAGATGTAAATTTTATTACTAAAATATTTCGTTCAACACATGACCAATCTCAATGGATGAGTACTGTCAACACATGAACCTTTATTTTATATTGATAAAGATGTAAATTTTATTACTAACATATTTCGTTCAACACATGACCAATCTCAATGGATGATTACTGTCAACACATGAACCTTTATTTTATATTGATAAAGATGTAAATTTTATTACTAAAATATTTCGTTCAACACATGACCAATCTCAATGGATGAGTACTGTCAACACATGAACCTTTATTTTATATTATTCTTTATTTTTCAAATTGGAATGAGGCCCAATCAATTACCATATAAAATTAATTATATGGATTTTCATACAACACATGTATATAATAGCATTGAAAAATAATCAACCATCAACCAAAGTGCACTACACTGTATAAGCATCAAATATAGATATCTAACGCTTATAACAGCTTGTCAATCAATCGATCGACATATTTAATCAATCAGGATGAGTGAACTTCAAATTTCATCCCAACACCCGTGTGGGGTTTCAAACAATCAAACACAGATTTTATTTGTGCAGTTGGGCGATGTGTAAAATTTATCGACCCAATCAATGTCCTTCAAATAGGTGTACATAAACAAACCGTCCGGTTTGTAAATGAATATTTTATTTTATTCACTTTTACTATATTCATATTCACGTTAAAAATTATATTTTTAACGATACTACATTTTATTTTAACATATGAATTTCTATTCAGTTCATTCTTTAAATAAAATGATATTTTTATTTTTCTAACTTATTTTAGAAAATTTCGGCGGCATAACGGCACGATACTAGAAACGGGACAAGGCCTAGCCTTATCCCCGGTCTAGTGAAGGCCCACGCCATTCACACATCAATCAAATTCACCAAACAACCAAATTCAAATCAAATAATCTGACTAATCTATGCAACCAAACAAACAAGTCCATGGTCTGTGGACGATTGGGTCGGGTGCTACTAAGCACCGTCTGCATCCTAGTATATATATATAACTAGAAAATGAAATTTAAAGGTGAGAAATTCTCACAGATAGCTATCCAACTTCACGACACTCCTATTGCAGAAAATCTTGTCGTTCTCGCCTTTTGTCGCTTTCGTTGCCCGTATTCACTACATATGTAAAAATCAGATTTTTACTTCGATGTTCAATATATAAAAATCATATTTTTACCTCGATGTTCAATATATAAAAATCAAATTTTTACTTCGATGTTCAACATATAAAAATCAAATTTTTACTTCGATGTTCAATATATAAAAATCAAATTTTTACCTCGATGTTCAATATATAAAAATCAAATTTTTACTTCGATGTTCAATATATAAAAATCAAATTTTTACTTCGATGTTCAATATATCAAAATCAAATTTTATAATGTTAAAAATCCTATCATTACCAACATAAAAATCAAATCTTTTATATGTTAAAAATACGGTCTTTTCAATGTTCAAAACACGATCTTTTCTATGTTCAAAACACGATCTATCTTATTTTAAAAATCGAACCTTTCATATATTGAAAATCTCGTCTTTTCAAACACTACATACGCATAAAAAAATCGAAGCTTTTGATATTTAAAAATCATATCTTGAAACAATGTAAATCATTTCTTTTACACGTTAAAATTCATAGCTTTTTAAATCTTTAAAAATCATATTTTTGCCTATAGAAAAGGTCCTATCTTTGCTAACATAATATATACATTGTATTTAAAATTACCTTTCATGTTCTAGAGGGGTTTGGCGAGTTGAAATCAAGGGAGGGGGGGGGAGAGAGGTGAAACAGTGGCTGACCGGAGGGAGGGGCTGCTGCTACCGTCGACTGGAGGAGCTTGGTGGAACGAGGGGGCGGAGGAGAACGAGGGGAAGAGGGGATGGAGGCGCAGCGGTTTCTTTTCAGAAGGGGAGAGAGGACGTAGCGCGACAGAGGAGGGGGAAGAAGGAGAGGGAGGTGCGCGAGAGTAGGGGGAGGAGAGGGTGAGGGGGGGCGCCGCCTGTGGAGGCGCTGCGATAGGGGGGGCCGACAGTGGAAGCGGTGGCTTCCTTTCTCCGATCTCCTTTTCCCCTCTTTTTTTTTTAAAAAAAAAAAAACTGAATGGTCAACGGGTATGGGAGGAGAGGGGGGGTAAAAGGAAGTTTATATAATAATTTATATATATTTAATTTTATTTTATCACCAAAAAGCAACTTAAAATTTCGGACTCAAAATCGAACCCACCGACTGTCACCCCTAGCGTTTTACCCCCATTCCGAACACAATGGGATATGTATCGCAAGCTGATTTGACCGTTTCGATTTGTTTCCGTTGAATTTACATTTAAATTACTATATTGAATTTTTAAACGTACATTTCAAATTACCGGGGTCGCATACGAACTTTAAAAATTCTAGAAAAAATATTTTCTAGCTTCGTATTAACGATACGGTCCTATCAAAACTAGTTTCGTCGAATTCTGAGACCGTTGGAAAAATGGCCAATTTCCAGTCGATTAAAATCAACTGAAACCGGTCAAATGCATTTTCCTTTGCCACGCTCACATATTGATTCGAAAAATTATGAAATTTGAAACCTAGCAATAACCTGACACCACGGACCCAACAAAACTGGTTTCGTCGAAATCCGAGGTCATTTGCAAAATGTCCATTTTTAAGGGCCTGAATTCCATAGCGACTATTCAGAATTTTCAACTGGACATATCATTTGATTCACGCTATGAAATTTCGATTCTTCGGATTCGTTGGAAAGATATTCACGAATAGATCCTAATGTTTTTGGTTTCACTAAAATCCGGATTGTTTTGCACCCGTACATTCAATTGAAGTTTGAAATCGAATTATCGAACTACCGCGCCATTTTCAATTTCATTTATAATTATATATAATTATATATATTCTAACGACGACGTATATAAATATATACGTCGAATTCAATTCAAAATAAATTTCTCGTCGATATTATTTAAAATAATTCATTTTAAATAATCAAAATTCGCTAAAATTGCCAAAATAAAAATTTTAAACTGGCCTAGATTTTCGGGTTGTTACACTCTCTCCTGTATTGGACATATGGGACGAGGAATAAGGTGCCTTAAGTTTCGTTCAGACCCAGAACGAACTTGTAAATGGACCGTGTTTATGACCTTGGATTTTATTCTATGTTGATTGATCTCTATTAAATATATATCTGTTTTGTGGTGGAAAATTTATTCTCTTGCTTAACACCCTTCTCTGAGACGTACGAGCCAGAGGTTATATATAGATAGACGTCAGTCGCATGGTGTGAATTGCCTGTGTGGCATGCCCGAGTGGCAAATGATCATGGCTTCTATTGAAAATTAGAGTCTTGTGGTTGATGATCAAAGCATAGCTTTAACATAGCGTCGCTGTAACAACCCGGAAAATCTGAGCTAATTTAAAATTTTTAATTTGGCTATTTTATTGGATTTTAAATATTTAAAACAAATTATTTTAAATAATAACGACGAAAAGTATGTTTGAATCGACGTGTGAAAACAAATATAATTATTTTTAATTATAAATAAGGCCTAAAATGGCGCGGCAGTTTCAAAAATTGAATTCAAACTTTGACTGACTGTACTGGGTGCAAATTAAAATGGATTTTAGTGAAACCAAAAATATCTAAATCTGTTTATGAATATCTTTCTAACGAATCTGAAAAATCGAAGTTTCGTTGCGGGAATGAAAAGTTATGGCCAAATGAATTTTCAAAAAGGTCGCTATAGAATATATATAGCCCTTGAAAACAGACATTTGCAAACGACCTCAGAATTCGACCAAACCTCTTTTGTTGGATTCGGGAGGTAAAATTATTGCTAGGTTTCAAATTTCATAATTTTTGAAGTTAATAGGTGAGCATGACAAAGGAAAATGTGTTTGGTCGATTTTTGTTAAATTGGATCGACCAGAAAATGGCCATTTTTCAAACTGTCTCAGAATTCGACGAAACTAGTTTTATTGGGACCGTATTGTCAAAATATAGCTAGATTTACTTTTCTGGAATTTTTAGAATCAGTATGTGGCCCCGGCAAATTGAAATGTACGTTCAAAGCAAATATTACATGTTTTATATTTTAATTTGAAGAAAAAATGACTGGAACAGTCGAATGGGCCTACGAAACATATCCCATTGTGTTCGGAATGCGGGTATTTAGCTAGGGATGACAGTCGTTGGGTTTGGATTGGAGTTAGTATGTGAAGAGGGGTATTTTTGGAATTTTAAAAATATATAAATAATAAAAACCATTGACCAATCACAACTCGACAAACCCGCTCTCTCTCTCCCCGATACACCTGCGATCGATGACGAGGAGGGTTCAAAACTTCCTGGCCATTTTCCGGCGATTCCGCTCCCAATCAGACCTCTCTCTAGTTGAACATTTTGAAGAGCATCCTCCCCTCTTCAAATCCATATAAGTGGCGTCCCTCCTCGTCGTGTCTTCCTCGTGTTTCGCACCTCCAAAGTCTGACTACGTCGCCGCCGATTGCTCCGCCTAGCCTAGTTCGAGTTGACAGCGGCTGGTACCTCCTGGCGCGATTTTCGGAGCCCTACCTCGTGGTACTACCTGCTCGATGCATCGCTTCACGGATTCAATGAAAATCAAAGACCTAGTTTTGAACAGATTTTGAAGGTATACGGTTTATTTTATTTAAATTAGTTTATAGCACTTTAAAGTGCTACGGTTTATGATTTTACAATAAAAATCATATCTTTTTCGTTTGTGGTCGAAATTTAGTGAAACAAGAGACACCGGGACCGTGAGGACGTCTTCTACATTCTAGAAGAGACCGGATATTTTTCTGAGCCTTCTACAATTTTTGGAGGAGTGGAACCCAATGTGAGATTTTTGAATTATAAACGATATGGAAACAACAATGTATAAATTATATAGTCGAAGTAAGAGTTATATAAGCGTTGTACACCTCATGTATAAGCGTTATATAAGTTGTATGTTCGATGTATAAGTTATATATGCGTTGTAAAAATGATATATGCGTTGAAATAAACTGAAATGATATTGAAATGAAATCAAAATATAGTTATATACGTATATCTACCTATATATATATATATATATATATATACTCCCCTCGTCCACAGACCATGGATGATATATATTGGTTGTGATATTGTTTGGATTATTGGTTGATGTGAAAATTTGGTGAATATCATGAATGGTTGATTTGAAATGATTGATTGTGGTTGAAATCCCAATAGGATTAGTATATGGGAAAATTTGTCTGCATACGAACTAGATATTGAAAATCCCCATTGTCAAAAGCAGCGAGGCTTTAAGGTAGAGCGAGGAGCCGTACTAGGAACGGTGCCGGTTTTAACTACGCTGCCGTTATGCTGTCGAAATTTTCTGAAATATTTCTGTGTTTGATTCAAATTCATGTGTTGAATAAAATTCTTGTGTTGAAATAAAATTCATGTGTTGAATAAAATTCATGTGTTGAAATAAAATTCATGTGTTAAATAAAATTCATGTGTTGAAATAAAATTCATGTGTTGAATAGAAATTCATGTGTTGAATAAAATTCATGTGTTGGATGAAGTTCATGTATAGAATAAATTCGTTGAAAAATAAAAAAACATTTTATCATATATATAGACTATATAAATTATTAGTGTTTTAGATTAATTGTTTTAATAGCAAAAATAACATTTTTGCCTTGTGTATAAACTATATAAAATATTAATGTTTTAAATAAATTGTTTTAACAACTAAAATAACATTTTTATCATATATATAGACTATATAAAATATTAGTGTTTTAAATAAATTGTTTTAACAACAAAAATAACATTTTTACCTTATGTATAAACTATATAAAATAATCATGTTTTGAAATAAATTGTATTACAATAAAAATCACATTTTTATGATATATATGAACAGTTAAAAATAGTGATGTGTTGAAATAAATAGCTGTTAGATAAAAATACCGTTTTTATCAAATGTGTGAAATGAATGTGGTTTTGAAATCGAAGAATGAAGTGTGTGTGTGTGTGTGTGTGTGTGTATATATATATATATATATATAATTAAAATAAATCGAATAACGAAGCTGCAGTTCATGTTTTGAAACAGTGATTTCAAACGATTATTGCGGGAGATCCGACCATTAGATTTTCCCAAAACCGCAACCGTTGGGTTCGCCTTGGAAATATCTTTCCAACGACACCAACTTTGTAAAGATCCAACGGTTGGATTGTCTGGAATGTTTAATTCAAATCTGAAGAAAAATAGCGCCAGAATCGATTATATATATATATATATATATATTATTATTATTAAATTAAATCGAATAACGACGCTGTAGTTCGTATTTTGAAATCGTAACTTCAAATGATTGTACCGGGAGATCCGACCGTCGGATTTTCCCAAAACTAAAACCGTTGGATTTGTTTAGGAAAGATCTTTCTAATGATATAAAATTTGCGAAGATCCAATGGTTAGATTTTCATATATGTGTAAATCAAATCTGAAGAAAAACAGTGCCACGGCCGCGTTATGGCCTGAAGCGTCGTTTGAATAAATTGGATATTTTTAAATGAATAAAAATAGCGATAAATCGTTATAAAATATTATAAACGATATGGAATGGAAATAAACCGAATTACCCGGTTTATTGGATATTTGATGGTTGAATGTGTTTGGCATGAAAACTACATTTAAGAACAGAATTATTGATGTCGAATAATTTAACCATTGAAATGAATTGATTTAAATTCTAAATATACGTGAATTATTTGAAAAGGCCGAGTTAAATCTCATTTCAAATAATTGATCGACGGTAAGAATTTGGTGATGAAGACGGTGGTTGAAGACCGGAGATCTTCACCTCGGTTGGATGATTACTGATGTCTTGATTGGGAGGCATCCCAAAATATAGATAATAAGTGGTGATCGTCCAGACGTACTTGGAGATCGATGGATATGCGAGGTATAAGGTGCCTCCGGTTTCGTTCAGACCCAGGACGAACTTGTAAATTGGTTGTGTGTCTGACATTGGATTTTTTTCTGCGCTGATTGATCTCTATTAAATATATATCTATTTGGCGACGGAGAAATTATTCTCTTGCTTAACGCCCTTCTCTGAGACGTTCGAGCTCAGAGGTTATATATCGATAGAAATCAGTCGCATGGAGTGAATTGCCTGTGTGGCATGCCTAAGTGGTAGATGATCAAGGCTTTTGTTGAAAAGCAAAGTCCTGTGGTTGATGATCAAAGCACGGCCTGTGTGGCATAGCTTTGTGTATAACGTTGATTCGCGAGCCTCACACCCCGGTATGAACCAGAAACGGGAGAGGACCTCAGGTAGGACATGCGTTTCGTTCTAGCTAGGGTGGTGTCAGTGACCTACCAGCCCTGACATTTATATTATTTCCCCTTGTGTGGTTGTTGCTGTTGCGAGGCGTCTTGGATGTATCGGTGACTATGTGGAGCCTATGGAGTCATTTGGCTCGTTTACGCCCCAAAGGGCGGGAAAACGCAGCGTTCAGGCATAATTATCCACATCGGTGGATCGGCCCTAACGATCCAAGGGGCAGTTGCGGTTGTTCCGGAGACATGGGCTAGATTGTCTCGAAGTCGGTAAGGACTATCTTTTGCCTTGGTTCATGATGGAAATCTAATTTCCAAATACGACATGTGCGGTTTTGATTGTATACCTATATATGGCGACATAGTGGTATAGGGCATTAATGCTTTCTATGATTGATATTTATGATTGAAATTGTTTTCGAAACATATAAACACTAGTAATAATATCAAATGCTTTTGTTTTATTCGAATCAAGCATATTTTGGCCATTATAAGGTAAAACTCTATCCTCTAGTTTGCGTTGCATTGTGTGATGGGAACTGAGTCTTATAATGGCTTCATTTTATAAAAAGCATTGTGATGTTTAAAAGATTTACTGGTTTTGAAGCACTGGAAATCCAATGGAGTAAACCCGTTCCGCGAAAGTGGCGTAGTCCTGTGATTGGCCATATTATAAAATATGTTAAGTAGATTTCTCATACCAGTCCCATGACTGACTCGTAGTTTGTTTCACTTGCAAACTCGAGTGCCCCTTTTTCTACACAGGCAGCCTTGTATTCAGGTTTTAGCAGGCTCTTTCTGGATAGCTGGAGATGAAGATTGATTCTATCATTTATCTCTTTTTATGTTGTTCAGCTCCTATTGTACATATTATGTTTTGTTTTCCGCTATAGACATTTATGTATAGCTGAACTGTATTTTGTACTAAGTACGATCCTGTATACTGTGTAACTCGAATGACTATGTTTATCCAGTGTATTCTATTGTACATTTTTTGGTGTATTTATTTATTTCTGTTCTGTTGTTTCTGTTTATGTGTTATATTCCTAAGATTACCCCTGCCACCATCAGTACGTGGTTTGGGGTCGTCACAGTCACTTTGTGTATAGCGTTAATTCGCGAGCCTCACAACCCGGTGTGAACCTGAAACGGGAGAGGACTTCAGGGAAATGGACATATGCTTGTTTCTAGTTATGGGTGGTGTCAGGGTTTTGTAAGCCCGGGCATTTTTATATTTTTACCGATGTGGTTGTTGGAATGCAAGGCACCTCAGATATATAGGTTACTACGGAACCGATGGATATTGAGTCATCTGGTTTATTTATGCCCTATAGGGCAGGATAGCATATCGTTTATGGTATTATTACCCACTAAGTGTGGGTCGGCCCTGACGATCCAAGGGTCACTCGAGCTCTGATCCTGAGATATGGGCTATATTTTCTCGAAAAGGCAAGGACGATCCCTTGCCTTGGTTCACAGATGGAAATCCAACTTCCAATACATGACATTTCGGTTTTGATTGTAGAGCCTAGTATTGGCGACATGATATATGGTACCCATGTCTTCTATGATTTATATTTGAAGTTATTTTATACACTAGGCACTTATAATAGTATTAAATGATTTGTTTTAAATGTACCAAGCATGTTTGGCTATTATAAGGGAAAACCCTAACCTCTGGCTTGCGTTGCATTATGTGATGGGACCTGGGTCTTATAATAGCTTCATTTTCTTTATTTAGCATGCGCTGTTGGTTATATGCACTGGTATTCTTGGGGGTAAACCCATTCCATGTTATACGGCGTGGTCCCTAGATTTACCTAACTTTAAAACCAAATTAATAACTGTTTTAGTTCTCACACCAATCACATGACTGACCTGGAGTTTATTGTTTTAACCTAAACTCTGGGTGCCCCAATTTTCCACACTGGCAGCTAGTAGTTTTGGGTTTGTAGATTTACTCTTACAGGATCCTGGTTTACAACTAGAGATACATTCGGAAAGCTATATATCCGTGTATTTGTTTCAGTTGTGTTATTTATTATTTTTCCTCTGCTATGTATTTAAATGTAATTTAAATCTCTAATATTTATCAAATGTATAATATTTATTCATACTTTGTTATATTCTTGTACTCTGATGTAAATTGTTGTAATAAGCAATGAAATGTTCTTCTGTTTGTGTTCTGATTTGTTGTGTTCTCAACTCAATCCGTTCTTTCGTTTACGGGGAAGTTTGGGTCGCTTCACACAGACTTCAATCTTAGGAAATTTAAGTGATTTTCTTTTCAAATTCAAAGAGAAGAGAGAGAGGAGATTCTTGAGTATTGTTTGAAGACTGGTTGATCTAGCTAGGTATTGATTCATCTCTGTGCTTCTAATAATCAAAGGTGAGTTCCTGGGAACTCACATTTATGTAACCAAGCTATTATGCTTGGCATATGTGCCCTTGGCATTTTTATGTTGTGTATGCATATGGTGAATTGTTTTTTTTGTGCACTTTCCAGTTTTTGGGCTTGGCATTCGTTTATATAGATTCTAGTGTAAAAGTTTGTTGAAGTTTGAGTTTGGAGTTCTTCAGTTGATTCGACGAGCATTAGAAGCTTTATTTTCATTCGGATAATGTCATATTCCATCACCATTCACCCTTTCTCATCTCAAATCATCGAATATCGACTTTTCCTTCAAAACACTAAAATCTGCATTTTAAGCAGATTCCGTCGGCCGAAGAGCATAGGTCAGCTGGCTGAATTGAAGTCTGCTCTCAAGAATATTTAAGTGCATGGTTCAGCTGACTTAAATTTCTATTCAAGCGATTGAATAATATTTCAATCAACTGAATGGAGCAATTCAGCCAACTGAATCTTGCACATGCACAAAATTGTGATATTTGACCAGTTCAGTTGACTGAACCACTTCATTCAGCGGGCTGAATCTATTTTCTTCTATTGATCATTTTAGATCACAGTCAACAGTTTAGTTTGATCCAAGCTTCTTCATGATCGAGTTTCATCCAGTTTTCTCATTTCCTGTGTTTTCTCAGTTGCTCTAATTCGTGAAATACAATAGCTCGATTGGATATACTTTCGATTTATTCGTTGTGAACAAATTTATGTTCGATATTTATGAAATTTAATTTGCGTTATTAAAACGTGAATTCTGGGGTTTACTGTTCTTACAATCGTATTTATGAGTTCTAGCACTTTAAAAATATAAAGGATTATATACTATTTGTAGATATCAGATCTTTTACCAAAATAATTTCTAACACTACTTTCGCTATAAAAATTTGTTATTTTCCTTCCCATCTACAAGTATGTATGTTAAAAACATTTTTCCTCACTCATATAAGAAATCCAATTAAACGCTTTGATAAAACAAGTGGTATGAAACACTTGCATTTGCTTCAACGGTTAATTCTTGAACTCGTTCGATTGAAAACTGAAACACCCCACCTCCGTTAGGGTCACTCTCAAAGGGAATGCCCTAATTTTGGTGGAGGTTTATAAGTATAAGTCACAGATATACAAGACAGATATAAGAACACATATTTGTAAACAGCGGAAAAACAACAAACTTTTATTTCATGAAAGCAAATACGTGCTACAACATCATCACCATAATTGTCTTACATCTTTTCCAAAAAAAAACATAACACTTTCATAATCTGTCTTGGTTACATTATTAAAGAAGCATAAATAAAACATAGGTAAACTACAAAAGCCCCATAGAGTTTGTCCAAATCCATAGTTCAAAAAGGAAAGGTCCAAGCAATACATTTCTCTTCTTCAAGCTGGATGGTAAGGCTGGTCAAGCTGCTGTGTTCCCTCCCTGTGGACCTGTGGGGGGGGGGGGACGGAAGAAAAGAAGACGAAAGGAAAGTAGAGTCAGACATAAAGCCTGAGTAAGTCTAGTACTATTTTGTCTATGAATAAAGAACTGGGTATGATAAGTATAAACAAGAAGTGGGAAGGCACTATAACTTGGTTAAGTTGTCTAGGGTCGAATATACTATCGTACCCCATGTAAATCTCTGAACCCATATAAACTAGTTTCCAACTGGCACCCCATAATCAGGGTAAAGTGATCCATTCTATGATGATCGGCTCCTACTCGCATAGTTACATGTGTCTTACGGCCCCCGATGTTGTAGTTACCTATGCTGGTCCCACCATGGGGTGTATCAAGTCCCATTGTGGCGGCCCGACACAATCCTAGAGTGCACAGGTATGCTACTGGTGTCCAGTGCCTTATTTTTCTGCGCCGGAGTGTGTGCACGCCCGCACCCCGTTAGAACCTACACTGCTACACCACCGCCGTCGATTTGACCTCTTACAATCAGCCCAGTAATCGTGCCCCACCCTGCCTAGTTTCAGGGTATCCTGATACTCCTTCTAGGGTTACTGCTGAAAAGGGTCCCCCGTTACTAGGTTTTCTATCTCTAGCCAACATGCTAAGTTGGTTAAGTGTTTTCTAACCTAACCCCCACCAGTCCGTTTAGTTTAGCATGTTCCATTTTGATTAAGTCTTTAGTTCACTTAATCCTAACAATCCTGACTCAGCCTTAATTGTCTTATTAAGGCCCTGACCTCTCACATTAGACAGGTATTGTTGTGGCTGCCTGTTGCCGGTTGGTTCCGGGCAGTCTTACGCCACAACTCAGTCTAACCTCGGGTCCTTATTGGGCTCCATGTTTAACCTCCCACATTGGATAGGTATTGTTGTGACTACTGGACAGCCGGGCGGTTCCGGGCAGGTTTACATCACAACTCAATCCAACCTCGGGTTAAACACATCGTATGTTCTACATTTACATATTTTGTCTTTCTTCTTTATTTTCTTATATGTAAATATTTGCGGCCAATTATTAAGTTAATGGTGTAAAGGTTACACCAATCATGGGCCCAACCCATACTTGAATTTGGGCCCTTCTATTTTATATTTTCATTCATTAGTAATTTTAACCCAACGTTATTTTCCCCCGTTTTACACGTCCGTTTATTATCTATATGTTGGGCTTAGCCTTATAAAGGCCCAACTTAGCCATGCGAAAGCGGAGGCTTAAAGCGTGATTACATACACAAAAAGGGGAAGGTGAGCGCATGAACTTGCAACATAACGTTGGAACTACAAAATAGAAACTGGTGTACTTGCATAGTGGTAACATATACTTTGGTCATAAAGCATAGGTGACATGAATCAAAGCATGTGAACTTGTAGTTGAGATAAGAATCTAAATTGGGTATCATTATTGACACATAGTCATAACTACAACATGAACCTATATTTTTATTTAGGCATAATGTCAAACATAAGCATGGCATAAATATTTCTAACATAAGCATGGCATAATGACAAACATAAGCATGGCATAATGTCAAACATAAGCATGGCATAAGTATAGTTAAATTTGTTCACATAACCATGGCATAAATATTTCTAACATGAAATCGTGATTTTTACTTTAGTCATGCAAACTTGCAAAAAAGGGATTTTTGAACCTAACCTAGTCATGTACCCCATATGTCGTCATATAATTCTTGTTAACAATTTCAATTATGCAAATTATCAATCATAGCCTAGTCATATTTATAAGTTTGCAAATAGGTTTTCTAGTACAAAAGCATGTCTTAATACATAAATCATGGTGCCAAAATTTCAACATAGTTTCATATGAACTATAACAACCAAACTTATTTCAATTACGTACAAAATGATTTATGTACAAAAATATACATCATAATGGCATAGTAGCAAAACCCCAAACTTGCATGAATTTCAATTAATCAACTACATACATGTAGCTTCAACATGGATTACAAAATTTGCGAAATATTCCAAACGTATACTTGCATAGAACTACCGCATGTAGTTCTTTATAACATAATGTGAGGATATCCAAACGTATACAATATTCCAAATCGATAAGAATCATAGCAACGCATAAATTATGAATTATTTATCACCACAACCAAGTATACAAACCAACACAGTTATTTGTTCATACCAAAGTAATACTCTACTTACAATGGTGAGGCGAATTCTCAAATTTAGGGATTTGAAGATGCGGTTTGATTTGATTGAGTTGCTTTATGCCTTAGAATTTGCCTCCTAATCCTCTCTCCAATTGGTGGCTACCCCTAGTCGTTCCTCAGCAACATGGCGGCTTTGTTCTTATTTTTGAATGAATAGATTAGGGTTAGTCTAGGGTTGTTTTTATAGGGGAAATGAACTGATTAGGACCATTGATGTTGCTTGGATTGATCGTAGCCATTCATCCTAAGGAGAGACCAATTAGAGCCTGCCACCTAGCCCTAATGACAAAGCAGACCACAGAAAATCGGCCAACATAGAATAGGCCAGCCAGGTTAGACTGGGTTCGACCTGGGTCTGGACCAGGTCGACATGCCTGTCGATAGCCCTGTCGACCTGGTTAGACCAGGTCGACATCCCAGTCGACCTGGGTGCGTTAGGCGGGTGTTCTTCCGCCCTGGCCCATTGGGCCCCACTTTTAATTTTAAACTGTTTTATTCTGTTTGAATTTTAAATTTAATTCAAAAACTTCCGAAGGCCATATCTTCTGCATACGGACTCCGTTTTTCGAAAACTCGGACTCTATTTCGCGTATTTTTCCGAGACGAACGCAATGGCTTATCCCGTTTCCCTTAGTTCTTTGATTTCAATTTAATTATACTTTAATTTGTTAATTTCACAGTTATAGAATTCGCGGGGTGTTACATTCTCCCCCACTTAAAAGGATTTCGTCCCCGAAATCTTCAAGTTAGGAGGAATGTATATCCTAACATCCAATCATCCATCTACTCATCCATCAAACACGAGCATCCATTGTCCTTAAAAGACTTCTAATGCTTCATGATCATATGCGAAGTGTGTGTGTGTATGTACTTATCTAATGCAAAATCAGGCGGTCTACTGATTCAGTTGACCTCCTTAATGCGAATTATGTAAGTGCCATGAATCCATTATGTATGCAAATTTTCCTATTCTTGATTCTACATGAGTGCACAATCATTCAATACAAATGCAACATCCACATGACAATACATTAGAGTTCAACCATATACGAATGCAAACATATATGCATATGCAATATGAAGTGACTGAGCCGATCTAAAACCTAGATTGTGTGTGTATATGCAACCACGAGCAACCACTAGCAATCACTTGCAACCACTTGCAACCATCATCCATAACATGTTTCAACTACATGTTTCCATCCAGAAAGATTCTACTTAAAAGATAAGGTCGAGGAAATATACCTAAAAAGATAGATAAAAGCGCAACTTAAGGAAAATGAAAGATCAAGGATGTACCCTCGAACAGAAAAGGGTAGGCTGTACGGATTCTAGCTTCAGTTTCCCAAGTCGCGTCTCCCTCGGCGTCGCTCCACTGAACTTTGACGAGTTTGACTTCACAGTTGCGTAGCTTCTTCACTTCCGTTCCTAATATGCAGGTTGGAACTTTTCTTATGGTTGCTTCGCGCTCCACTTCGGCCCCTTCTAGGACATTTGGCTCTACCACTTCAGCAGACTCATGTAGACATTTTCGGAGATGTGAAACGTGAAAAACGTTGTGGACTCCAGCCAACTTCTCGGGTAGCTCTAATCTATAGGCCATTTTCCCAATTTTCTCGATGATAGGGAATGGCCCTACGAATCTTGGTGCTAGCTTTCCTGTGGTTCCAAAACGGACAACGTTTCTTAGTGGTGATACCTTGAGAAAAACTCTGTCTCCAACCTCAAATTCAAGGTCGGTCCTTCTCTTGTCGGCGTAGGACTTCTGTCTGCCTTGGGCCGTCTTCATCCTTCTTCGTATTAAGTCTACTTTCTCTGAAGTCTCTGGGATCATATCCGGTCCAAGTATGAGCTTATCAGTAGACTCCCACCAACAAGTGGGCGATCGGCACAGCCTTCCATATAAAGCTTCGAAGGGCGCCATTCCGATGGTTGCTTGATAGCTGTTGTTGTAGGCGAATTCCACCAAAGGAAGGTGGTCTTCCCATGTCCCTCCGAAGTCAAGGACGCACAGTCTTAAAAGGTCTTCCAAAACTCTGTTCACTCTCTCTGTTTGGCCGTCGGTTTAGGGATGATAGGATGTGCTCAAGCATAACTGCGTTCCTACTGCTTCTTGCAGACTCTGCCAAAACTCACTGGTGAAGATGGGGTCTTGGTCACTAACAATGCTAGATGGTATTCCATGGAGTCGAACGATTTCCTTAAGGTAAAGTGATGCTAGGGATGAGGCAGTACTTTTACTTTTGACAGGTAAAAAGTGGGCGCTTTTAGTAAGCCTATCCACTATTACCCAAATGCTAGTGTTGCCTCTCCTAGACCTAGGCAGCCCATCAATAAAGTCCATTGAGATGCTATCCGACTTCCACTGCGGGACCTCCAGAGGATGTAGCAGTCCGCCAGGCTTTTTCTGTTCCGCCTTAACTTGTTGGCACACCATACACTTAGAAACGAACTCTGCCACGTCCTTTTTCATGCCGTTCCAGAAGAAAGTCCTTTTTATGTCTTTGTACATTTTATCTCCGCCTGGGTGTATCGTCATCTTGGAGTGATGTGCTTCCTCGAGAACCTTCTTTATTAAATCTTTTGTCTGTGGGACGCATAGTCTTCCGTCTCGCCTTAGCAAACCCTTATCGTCGATGGAGTATCTGTTGAGGTGAGTTGAAGTCTCACCCCTAATTAGCTTATCAATTATTTCCACAAGCTGAGGGTCTTCGCGTTGTGCTGTCCTTACTGAATCCACTAAAGTTGGGCGCACTTCGAGAGATGCTAACAAGCCTGGTACGAAATCGGAGGAAGGCCTAAAGTCAAAGCTGGCTATAAACTCTAGGCTTTGTCTTTCAACAAACAACGGGCTTAGGGTCAATTTCTTTCGGCTCAACGCATCTGCCACTACGTTGCCTTTGCCCGAAGTGTAGGAGATTTCGAAATCGTACGAGGCAAGAAACTCCATCCATCTTTGTTGCCTCAAGTTAAGATCCTTCTGTGAGAAAAGATATTTCAACGATTTATGGTCAGTGTAAAGTTCGAACTTCTCACCTAGGAGATAGTGTCGCCAAGACTTGAGTGCAAAGACGATGGCGGCTAACTCAAGATCGTGGGTTGGGTAGTTCTTTTCGTGCACCTTCAACTGCCTCCCGCCATAAGCTACTACCCTTCCTTCTTGCATTAAGACGGCGCCTAGCCCTGTCCCACATGCATCCGTATAAACAGTGAACATCTTGCTCCCATCTGGAAGCGTCAAAACTGGGGCTGTTGTGAGAGCCCTTTTCAGTCGTTGGAAAGCAAACTCGCAATCCAAGTCCCAATTGAACACTAGGTTCTTCTTGGTCAATTTCGTGAGCGGAGCTGAGATTTTCGCAAAATCCCTTATAAACTTTCGATAGAAACCTGCTAGTCCTAGAAAGCTTCGGACCTCAGTTGCATTCCTTGGCGTCTTCCAATCCTGTACCGCCACTACCTTAGCAGGGTCCACTGCTAACCCTTGTTTGGATACTATGTGCCCAAGGAACCTCACGTCTTCTCTCCAAAAGTGGCATTTGGAGAATTTGGCTTTTAGTTGATGGACTCGCAAAGTTTCCATGATTGCCCTTAAGTGTTGAGCATGTTCCTCTTCACTCTTTGAGAAGATAAGGATATCATCTACGAAGACCACTACGAATTTGTTGAGGAAATCTCTAAATACCCTACTCATTAGGTCCACGAAGTAAGCAGGTGCATTTGTCAAGCCGAAAGGCATGACAAGCCATTCAAAGAAGCCGTCTGGGGTTCTGAACGCCGTTTTATAGATGCTATCTTCAGCCACCCTTAGCTGATGAAAACCGGTTGCTAAATCGAGTTGGGAGAAAACAGATGCTCCTACAAGCTGGTCAAATAAATCGTCAATTCTAGGGAGAGGGTGCCTATTCTTTTTCGTTAGCTTGTTGAGCTCCCTATAGTCAACACATAGACGGAGTGAACCATCCGCCTTTGTAGCGAACACCACTGGAGCGCCCCATTCTGAAATGCTCCTCCTAATGAACCCCTTCTCTAGAAGCTCTTTAATCTGTTTACTGAGCTCTTTCCTTTCTCGTGGAGCCATGTATCTGACGGGCAACGCAACGGGCTTTGCATTATCTACAAGATATATGCGGAAGTCTATTTCCCGCTTCGGAGGCAAGCCCTTCACCTCTTCGAAGACATCCGGATATTCCCGGACCACTTTAACTGATTGCAAATTTTCAACAGAGGCATCTAGCGATTCAAGATAACTAAGCATAACCGCATACGAGGGATTACAAGAAATTTCCAAAGTATTACCGAGCTGGGTTAGGAGCCTAACAACCCTTTTCTCACAATCAAGGATAGCCCCATTACTGGATAGCCAATCCATACCCAAAATCAAGCCATAACCCGAAAAGCCCAAAACAAAGGCACTACATTGAAATTCTACACTTAGAATAGAAATTTTCAATCCCACACAGATCATCGACAAATGAGCTGGGCCCCCAATTGGGTTTGAAACAATTAAGGGGTCCTCTACCATACTAGTTTTTAGGTGCAGAGATTCTACTAGAGCAGATGAGATAAAGGAGTGTGATGCGCCAGAATCAAATAAAGTGCGAACGGGGTGATCATAAAGATAAACTACACTTTCTACAGAAGTATTTATACCTTGCTGTTGCAGAGGTGGCGCTTCCAGCACATGAACCTGTGCCCCTGGGGTGGATCCAGCCCTCTGCCCCTGTCCTCGTTTCTTTGGGCAGCCCTTAGCCCTGTGGCCCGTCTCACCGCAAGAAAAGCACCCACCATTCTCCTTGGCCTTCTTTTTCCGGCAGTCCTTTACTAAGTGCCCCACTTTGCCACAGAAATTGCACTTCCTCTTCTCTTTGTTGCCTTTCCCGCCCTTCTTAAAGTCTGTCTTTTTAGGTTGCAAACCCTCTTTCTTCCCTTGAGAGCTTTCTGCCTTTGTCTCCTTCTTGCCCTTATCCTCTTCATTCAGCAATGTCATTTGCACCAATCTTTCATACGTGGCTCCCATGGGTATATGGGTCATGGCCAAACTGTGTAATGGCTCATTCAACCCTTTGACGAAACGGAGAGCCTTCTTGTGCGGGGTGTTGACTAGGTCAAGCCCAAACCTAGCCAGCTCATCGAACTGATTCACATATTCTCTGACAGTCTTGTCCCCTTGTTTAAGAAATAAGAATTTTTCCAACTGCAAACTTCTTTCCGCATCTGAGAGAAATTTAGTCTCAAACCTTGCCCTAAAGTCCTCCCATGTCTCCACTGGTCTTTCAGCATTAGTGACTTCCCACCAGTAGGAAGCCTCACCCTTCAATAGCCACACTGCCAATTGTACTCTTTGTCTATCTTCTACCTCAAAGATGATGAATAGGTCCTCAGTTTCTTTCAGCCAATTCCTAGCTGCCACGAAGGACTCAGTTCCATGGAAATCCCTTCCTCCCATAGCTTTAAAATCTTTACATATCTTAGCAAACGTGTTTCCCCGAGGAGGAGGTGGAGGAAAAGGTGCCGCAGCAGCTGGATGATTTCCGGCAGCTGGGGGAGGAGGAATGGTAGGCCCTGGCTGAGTGGCTCTTGCTTCTAAGAACCGTCTAAACCAACCAGGTATTGGCACCCCTTCCGGCAAGTTAAGATCTTCGGACATGCTGAAACAAAAAGGATAGATTCAAAACGAAGGATAAGAGATAGTACCTATGGCTTTGGGGAGTGGACTTTGCCTTTTTAAAATAAAATAATATTTTTCTTTTAAAAATGCTTCTTTAAATTTCCTTTTTGAAAATAATTTTTCAAAACTTTTTATCTTATCTGGTAAACCTATGCTCTGATACCAAGTGAAACACCCCACCTCCGTTAGGGTCACTCTCAAAAGGAATGCCCTAATTTTGGTGGAGGTTTATAAGTATAAGTCACAGATATACAAGACAGATATAAGAACACATATTTGTAAACAGCGGAAAAACAACAAACTTTTATTTCATGAAAGCAAATACGTGCTACAACATCATCACCATAATTGCATTACATCTTTTCCAAAAAAAACATAACACTTTCATAATCTGTCTTGGTTACATTATTAAAGAAGCATAAATAAAACATAGGTAAACTACAAAAGCCCCATAGAGTTTGTCCAAAGCCATAGTTCAAAAAGGAAAGGTCCAAGCAATACATTTCTCTTCTTCAAGCTGGATGGTAAGGCTGGTCAAGCTGCTGTGTTCCCTCCCTGTGGACCTGGGGGGGGGGGGAAACGGAAGAAAAGAAGACGAAAGAAAAGTAGAGTCAGACATAAAGCCTGAGTAAGTCTAGTACTATTTTGTCTATGAATAAAGAACTGGGTATGATAAGTATAAACAAGAAGTGGGAAAGCACTATAACTTGGTTAAGTTGTCTAGGGTCGAATATACTATCGTACCCCATGTAAATCTCTGAACCCATATAAACTAGTTTCCAACTGGCACCCCATAATCAGGGTAAAGTGATCCATTCTATGATGATCGGCTCCTAGTCGCATAGTTACATGTGTCTTACGGCCCCCGATGTTGTAGTTACCTATGCTGGTCCCACCATGGGGTGTATCAAGTCCCATGGTGGCGGCCCGACACAATCCTAGAGTGCACAGGTATGCTACTGGTGTCCAGTGCCTTATTTTTCTGCGTCGGAGTGTGTGCACGCCCGCACCCCGTTAGAACCTACACTGCTACACCACCGCCGTCGATTTGACCTCTTACAATCAGCCCAGTAATCGTGCCCCACCCTGCCTAGTTTCAGGGTATCCTGATACTCCTTCTAGGGTTACTGCTGAAAAGGGTCCCCCGTTACTAGGTTTTCTATCTCTAGCCAACATGCTAAGTTGGTTAAGTATTTTCTAACCTAACCCCCACCAGTCCGTTTAGTTTAGCATGTTCCATTTTGATTAAGTCTTTAGTTCACTTAATCCTAACAATCCTGACTCAGCCTTAATTGTCTTATTAAGGCCCTGACCTCTCACATTAGACATGTATTGTTGTGGCTGCCTGTTGCCGGTTGGTTCCGGGCAGTCTTACGCCACAACTCAGTCTAACCTCAGGTCCTTATTGGGCTCCATGTTTAACCTCCCACATTGGATAGGTATTGTTGTGACTACTGGACAGCCGGGCGGTTCCGGGCAGGTTTACATCACAACTCAATCCAACCTCGGGTTAAACACATCGTATGTTCTACATTTACATATTTTGTCTTTCTTCTTTAGTTTCTTATATGTAAATATTTGCGGCCAATTATTAAGTTAATGGTGTAAAGGTTACACCAATCATGGGCCCAACCCATACTTGAATTTGGGCCCTTCTATTTTATATTTTCAATCATTAGTAATTTTAACCCAACGTTATTTTCCCCCGTTTTACACGTCCGTTTATTATCTATATGTTGGGCTTAGCCTTTTAAAGGCCCAACTTAGCCATGCGAAAGGGGAGGCTTAAAGCGTGATTACATACACAAAAAGGGGAAGGTGAGCGCATGAACTTGCAACATAACGTTGGAACTACAAAATAGAAACTGGTGTACTTGCATAGTGGTAACATATACTTTGGTCATAAAGCATAGGTGACATGAATCAAAGCACGTGAACTTGTAGTTGAGATAAGAATCTAAATTGGGTATCATTATTGACACATAGTCATAACTACAACATGAACCTATATTTTTATTTAGGCATAATGTCAAACATAAGCATGGCATAAATATTTCTAACATAAGCATGGCATAATGACAAACATAAGCATGGCATAATGTCAAACATAAGCATGGCATAAGTATAGTTAAATTTGTTCACATAACCATGGCATAAATATTTCTAACATGAAATCGTGATTTTTACTTTAGTCATGCAAACTTGCAAAAAAGGGATTTTTGAACCTAACCTAGTCATGTACCCCATATGTCGTCATATAATTCTTGTTAACAATTTCAATTATGCAAATTATCAATCATAGCCTAGTCATATTTATAAGTTTGCAAATAGGTTTTCTAGTACAAAAGCATGTCTTAATACATAAATCATGGTGCCAAAATTTCAACATAGTTTCATATGAACTATAACAACCAAACTTATTTCAATTACGTACAAAATGATTTATGTACAAAAATATACATCATAATGGCATAGTAGCAAAACCCCAAACTTGCATGAATTTCAATTAATCAACTACATACATGTAGCTTCAACATGGATTACAAAATTTGCGAAATATTCCAAACGTATACTTGCATAGAACTACCGCATGTAGTTCTTTATAACATAATGTGAGGATATCCAAACGTATACAATATTCCAAATCGATAAGAATCATAGCAACGCATAAATTATGAATTATTTATCACCACAACCAAGTATACAAACCAACACAGTTATTTGTTCATACCAAAGTAATACTCTACTTACAATGGTGAGGCGAATTCTCAAATTTAGGGATTTGAAGATGCGGTTTGATTTGATTGAGTTGCTTTATGCCTTAGAATTTGCCTCCTAATCCTCTCTCCAATTGGTGGCTACCCCTAGTCGTTCCTCAGCAACATGGCGGCTTTGTTCTTATTTTTGAATGAATAGATTAGGGTTAGTCTAGGGTTGTTTTTATAGGGGAAATGAACTGATTAGGACCATTGATGTTGCTCGGATTGATCGTAGCCATTCATCCCAAGGAGAGACCAATTAGAGCTTGCCACCTAGCCCTAATGACAAAGCAGACCACAGAAAATCGGCCAACATAGAATAGGCCAGCCAGGTTAGACTGGGTTCGACCTGGGTCTGGACCAGGTCGACATGCCTGTCGACAGCCCTGTCGACCTGGTTAGACCAGGTCGACAGCCCAGTCGACCTGGGTGCGTTAGGCGGGTGTTCTTCCGCCCTGGCCCATTGGGCCCCACTTTTAATTTTAAACTGTTTTATTCTGTTTGAATTTTAAATTTAATTCAAAAACTTCCGAAGGCCATATCTTCTTCATACGGACTCCGTTTTTCGAAAACTCGGACTCTATTTCGCGTATTTTTCCGAGACGAACGCAATGGCGTATCCCGTTTCCCTTAGTTCTTTGATTTCAATTTAATTATACTTTAATTTGTTAATTTCACAGTTATAGAATTCGCGGGGTGTTACAAAAACTATAGCAATGATCGTCTTGTGTTTTTAGTGGACTATACAACATGTTTGCAAATATTCGAGAAAGCAAGTGGCTATGGGACTTGCAGTCTAACTCCTATATTTACTAGCGTAGAGTAATTTACTGTACTTTGGATCAATTTTGATCTTTTTGTGGATTTTTATGGCTCATGTCTTTCGATGGACATGTTGGTGAGTTTTCAGGCTTCCATCTTGTAATACGCATGTTGGTGAGTTTTTAGGCTCTCGTCTTTTGTTTCACGTGTTATTGAGTTTTTAGGCTCCAGTTTTGTGATAGGCCCCCTTTTCATGATTTAGTGGATTTCTAATTACTGACTTCTACAATTTGTATTTTGATATGAGATATCAATTTAGGCTTTTGATAATGTGTTATTAATTTTGTGTTGATTTGATTGGTGATATCATTTCTTGTGAGTATCTATATAAATTAGAATTGGATATTTTTTTTGTAGCACTGAGATTTCTTTGAGATATTGTAAGGACATTTTTTGATGTTTCACATTTACATGTGAACATTGTTATTACAAAATATATGTCGTTATCTGTTTATGTCTCTTATTCTATCTCAGTTTATTGTGATAAGTATAGCTAGATTGATTCGTTTATTGTTCATTTTATTATAAATAATACCCGGGTCATACCGAGGTGTTGCAGGTGCTTCCACATTACTTCTAACGGGGACCATCTCTTGACTTTTAGCTAACTACATTAGTATTGTAGTTTTTGGTTATACGTATATGGGATAGAGACTCCTTATATATATATTCTTTTCGCTAGCACTTGTACCTATTCTTTTGTAGTATAGTAGATCTAGTATGACCACTATCTTTCTGTACACACTTATGTAATATATTCGTATCTATTTCCTCCTTTTTGTTGTGAATATTTGTGAATGATTATGTTATATACTTTGTATTTATTTCCAAAGAGATGTCTAGTCACTATGTAGTAGCTTCCTTAAGCTATTATATAGATGGTCCCTCCTCAATAGCTTTATTATTTGTGTTAGTTGACAACATTACTTTGTAATGTCCCGGGCTAATGCGAGTATAGAGGTGGGGCATCACAACTTGGTTTTAGAGCCAAGTTCGGGACAATATAAGATATTATGATGAGGATCATTACCCTAAGTCTCTCTTAGAAAATCTGTATTAGGATTTTATTCGAGTCCTAAGACCCGTCATATACTATCTCACTTTATGATTCCTTGTTCAACCAATCAAAATTATTTAAGTTCTTGTTTGTGAATCTTGACCTAGACAAACTTAGAATCCCATCATTTGTGAGTAAGAAATCAGATTTATTTCATATTTTGAGTTGAAACCATCTTTGAGACTTTTTCGTGAAGACATTTAAATCATTTTATAGAAATAATTTTGGCTACGTAATATACTAATATGTCTGAGATTAGCTTTATGAGTCAAAAGCGGATAAATTATTTCCGCTAAGCACTATGAAATGGTTATTTATTTATTTATGATTAAAAATTTAATTCATGAATAAATAGTTGCATCTTAGGTCGACATGATGGCTAATAAATTTCATCTATCTATTTGTTTTTTGTACAATCAAAGGTGGCAATGTTTCACGACACCTCTCAATTACCGAGTTAATAAAGACCAACATTATCTTAGATGAAAAAAATGCCTTTCTACAATCAAAGTAACCGCCGATAGTTTTCTCCCCTCTGCCCCTGAATCAAATTGTCCATTTTTATTTCCCAACTTCAAAATTGAAGACGATATGTTAAATTTCAACGTTGAGTCTCTTCGTCGCCGCCAATGAGATTGAATTGTTGGAGCCATCCATCCATATTTCTATTGTCTTAGATTAATCTGTTCGACGAAAGAGAATACCTCATAACAGTAAGAATTGTGTCCTTCCTCTTCCTTTTTTGTTATTATCATGTTTGTCATCTATGTTCAAAGTCAGGCTTTACCGCTGAATGTTGTGACCTATATAACGGAACAGTTGCTCATCCATCATCTGGGCCGATGTCTATTAAATTTCGATTTGTAAGGTATTACCTTTCAGTGAAAAAGTATAATGAAATTTCAATTTGCAATGTTTTACGTTGATTTAGACATAGTTCCTGTATTGTCATAATTGGCTTAGGAAAATCCGGCTTCACAAGCTTATGTTGATCATTACCTTCTATCATTCTTTCCTCTCTGGGTCTTATTGCTATAAGCGTTTGTAGAAGTACCATTCCATTTCTGTATATATCGCGTTGAGTCGATATTTTCTACTCATTCCATGATGTTATTATTTATTGAGTGAAAAAATTGTATAGTCTGAAAATTGTAACAACCCGGAAAATACGAGCCACTTTAAAAATTTTAAATTGGTTATTTTAAAGACATTTGAGCAATTGGAATAGAATATTTCAATAAAATAAAGAGTTAGAAATGGTGCAGCAGTTTGAAAATTTGAATTCAAACTTTGACTGATTGTACCGGGTGCAAAATAAAATGGATTTTGGCGAGACCAAAAATATTTAAATCCGTTTATGAATATCTTTCTAACTAATTTGAAAAATCGAAGTTTCATAGTGGGAATCAAAAGTTATGGCCAAATGAATTTTCAGAAAGGTTGCTATAGAGAACATATAACCCTTGAAAGTAGACATTTTGCAAACGACCTCGGAATTCGACGAAACCACTTTTGTTGGATCCGGGATGTCAAATTATTGCAAGGTTTCGAATTTCATAATTTTTGAAGTTAATATGTGAGCGTGGCAAAAGAAAATGTGTTTGGTTGATTTCTGTTAAATTGGATCGACCAGAAAATGGCCATTTTTCAAGTTGTCTCAGAATTCGACGAAACTGGTTTTGTTGGGACCGTAGCATCAAAACATAACTAGATTTATTTTTCTGGAATTTGTGAAATCAGTTTGTGGCCCTGGCAAAATGAAATGTACGTTCAAATCAAATATTGAATGTTTTACATTTTAATTTGAAGAATAACTAATTGTAACAGTTGAATAGGTCTACAAAACATATCCCATTATGTTCGGAATGGGGGTATTTAGCTAGGGGCGGCAGTCGTTGGGTTTGAAAAGGAGTTCATTTGTGAAAACCCTAATTTTCTGAATTACATATACACTGGCCAATAGGAATTTTCCTTTATATATATTTTTTTAAAATATCTCAGAAACCCCTCGACCCCCCCGAGTATTTGACGACGCACAGTTCACCACCGTTCCCGACCATTTTCCAGCCAATCCAGCAAGAATCTGACCATGCCCCAGTTCGACTTTTTGTAGCTCTCCTCCTCCTCTTTAAATCAATACCTATTAGGCCCCCTATAGCTGCGCCATCAAGGAGAACGAGCTCCCCAAAGTTTCGGTCTTCAAGCCATCACTGCCCTTTGTTCTGACCACCGAACTACACTACCCATACCTCGTTCGGCACGCCGTTCCTTCCTCTTCTAGGTGGCGCGACTGGATCTTAACATCGTGTGACGGATTTTGTTAAAAATCAAAACCTAGTTTCGAAGGTTCGTGAAAGGTATCAGCTTTTTCCATTTTAAACTGAAAATAACACTTTTAAGTGTTGCAAACTTTGAAAAATCATATCTTTATCGTGTGTTAACGAAATTCGATGAAACAGGAAACATCGAGACCGTGTCGACGCTCTCCACATTCTAGAAGTGTCCGTAGATTTTTCTGAGCCCGCTACTATTTTTAGCAAAGCAACAAACCAATGTGAGATTTCTAAACTGAAATGTGAATGGAAATGTGTTGTATAAGTTATATAAGCGAAATATAAATTATATACGTGTTGTATACCTCATGTACATGCGTTGTATAAGTTATATGAGCGAAGTATGAATTATACATGCATTGTATAAATCATATGTGTGTTGGAATGGAAATAAAATATACTTATATAGAAATATATATATATATATATATATACTCCCCTCGTCCACAAACCATGGACGATATTTATTGATTGTGAATTGGTGTGAAAAATTTGGTGAATAATGCGAATGGTTGATAATGTTTGGATTGTGGTTGAAAAACACCCATTTGTGGTTGAAACAAAATTAGAACAAATTGTGGAAAAGAAAAACATACTCGCCTGCGTGCGAATTAGATGTATGAAATCCCCATTGTCGAAAACCGCGAGGTTTTAAGGTAGAGCGAGGAGCCGTACTTGGGACGGTGCCAGTTTTAAATACCCTGCCGTTATGCTGCCGAAATTTCAATAATATTCATGTGTTAGAATTATTTTCATGTGTTGAAACTTTAATTCATGTGTTGAAACCGTATTCATGTGTTGAATAGAAATTCATGTGTTGAAACCGTATTCATGTGTTGAATAGAAATTCATGTGTTGAATGGAAATTCATGTGATGAATAAAATTCTTTGAAAAATAAAAATAACATTTTATCACATATATAAACTTTATAAACTATTCGTGTTTTAAATAAATTGTTTTAACATTAAAAATTACATTTTTACTATATATATATAAACTATAGAAAATATTCATGTGTTGAATAAAAGATTAGAATGATAAAAATCATATTTTTATCGTATGTGTGAAGTGGATAATATTCATGTGTTTATTGTGAATATGAAGTGCTAAAAATGTTCATGTGTTGAATAAATATTTTGATGATCATTTTTATCATGTAAACGACTCGCTAAAAATATACAAGTGTTGAAACAAATATTTGTTTGTTATGAATATTATTTTTTAACATGTAGGTGTCATGTGTTGAAATATATTTTTGTTTGCTAAAAATATCATTTTTATGCGAAACGTGAAGTGTGAAAATAACCACTTGTTCAAATAAATATGTGTGGGTTGAAAATATTATTTTTAACATGTGTAGGAAGTGTTGAAAATAACCATATGTGGAAATAAACCTTTGTTCGCTAGAAATGTTATTTTTAGCTTAGTTTTGCACATATATATATACATGTGTTGAACAAGAAAGTGGATTAGTTGTTGAGTAAAGAATTTATTTGCGTGCCTGATAAATAGGTAAACCTTAATGAGTTGGATGCGCAATTTTATTATTATATCAACTCCTGTGAATGCCATTAGATGCGGAGTGCTGGTTGTTCTGTGTGTAATAATAAACGTCGTCATAGGATAGTAACAATTAATTTTGAACTACACTACATGGCATACTTCTTGAAGATAGACATACTTCATCATATACCACATAAGCATTTGGAGCTTGTGTGACGAGGTTGAAGAATTACCATATGAGCGAGAGGCTTGTATGGCGATGACTATATATTACAGGTTGAACTGTTGACTGATCTGGACTATATAAATTGTAACGGTAAATTGCAAGATTAATAAAAACCCCACACGGATCTGGAGGTGACAATAAACACGTCTCTCTGGTCATTAAGGCACAAAAACCATTTATAGGGTGACGAGAATTTATTCTCTGGAGTTATGATCTATACACACTCCTCTGTGGACACCGGAATATTTCACTATAAATATGTGCATACTTATTAGGATTTATTGGGTACATAATACCGCCCAATAAATTTCCAAACCCCTTCCCGTACAAAGTAGGTTATGGAGAAATTTTTCGAAATATAAAGGCATTGGTGAAATTTTTGAAGTGAAAACGATATCAAAATCGTCGAATGAATTATATATATATATATATATATATATATAAATTATATTTAACGAATCGAGCCCCTGCAGTTCGCGTTTTGGAATTGTAACTTCAAACGATTATACCGAAAGATCCGACCATCGGATTTTCACGAAACTGGAACCGTTGGGTTCGCTTTGGGAAGATCTTCCCAACGATATAAACTTTGTTGAGATCCAACGGTTAGATTTTCAGATATGTGTAAAACAAATATAGGGAAAAACAGTGCCGGTGCCTTGGCACGACCTCCAGTGCCTTGGCACGACCTTAAACGTCATTTAATTAAATAGGGACGTTTTTAAATAAATAAAAATGGCGATATATTGTTATGAAATATTATTGATGATATAGAATGGAAATAAACCGATTCTGCTTGGTTTGCTTGATATTTGATGGTTGAATGTGTTTGACATGAAAATTATACTACAGAACTGAAATGTGAATGTTGAATAATTTAACCATGTGAAGAATTGATTTGAAAATCTAAATATACGCGGGTTATTTGAAAAGGCCGAGTTAATTCTCATTTCAAATAATCGATCGACGGTTAGAAGTCGAAGAGTTGAAGGCGGTTCAAGACCGACGATCTTCACATTGGATGGATGGGCTCTACTGATGCTCATGATTGGAGTAGCTACCTTGAAGGAGCTGAAGTGGTAGCCGTTCGGACGTATTTGTTGATTGTACGGATATGCGAGGAATATGGTGCCTCCGGCTTCGTTCAAACCCAGAACGAACTTGTAAATGGACTGTGTGTCTGACATTGGATTTTGTTCTGTGCTGATTGATCTCTATTAAATATACATCTGTTTGGCGGTGCAGAATTTATTCTCTTGCTTAACGCCCTTCTCTGAGACGTACGAGCTCAGAGGTTATATATCGATAGAAATCAGTCGCATGGAGTGAATTGCCTATGTGGCACGCCTAAGTCGCATATGATCAAGGCTTTTGTTGAAAAGCAAAGTCTTATGGTTATTGATCAAAGCATGACCTATGTGGCGTAGCTTTGTGTATAGCGTTGATTCGCGGGCCTTACACCTCGGTATGAGTCAAAAACGGAACAAGGACCCAAGGAGTGCACGACGTTTCTTTCTAGCTATGAGTGATGTCAGTGACCTACCAGTCCTGACATTTATATATACTTTTTACCTGTGTGGTTGTTGGAATACGAGGCGCCTCGGATATAGGTCCTATAGAACCGGGAAACGTGTGATCAGGAATACTAATCCTCAAAAGTAAGAGAGGACCGGCCTTGGAGGTTCCAAGGATCGCTGTGTGTGATCCTGAGACATTTGCTAGAGTGTCTCGAACGGAGAGGAGCTTTCCCCTTGCCTCGACTCATGATGGAATCCAATTTTCAATACGAAATTGCGGATTTGATTGTATTACTAGTATGACGACATGTTATATGGTACCCATGCCGCCTATGATTGATATTTATGATTGAAGTTTCTTTTGAAACATATATGCACTAGTAATAATATCAAACACTTTTGTTTTATATGTATCAAGCATTTCTTGGTCATTATAAGGTAAAACTCTATCCTCCGGCTTGCGTTGCATTGTGTGATGGGACCTGAGTCTTATAATGGCTTCATTTTTATAAAAAACATTGCGATGATTTAATAATTTACTTTATTTCATGCACTAGCAATCATTGGAGTAAACCCGTTCCATGAAAGTGACGTGGTCCTATGATTTGCCTTATTATTGTTGTTTAATTAGTTAAGTAGATTTCTCATACCAGTCCCATAACTGACTCGTTGTTTGTTTCATCTTGCAAACTCATGTGCCCTTATTTTCACATGGGCAGCCTAGTATCAGGTGGCTGAACATATTTTGGCTTGGCACTTCAGCAGGGAGTGCATCTTTTGGCTCGTGGCGAGGCTTGACTTCACAGTTGACTATTGATTTTCCGCCATTATTATCTTTGTATTTGATTCCGCCTCTGGCGATGTAGACTGATATTTCTTTTATGTGCTCTCTATGTATATGTACCGCTTATGGCGATGTAGACTGATCATGTACTTTCATGCACTAAGTTGTATCCTGCACTGTGCTCTCTGATGTTGTGATATGTATGATTCCGCTGTCATATTTATGTAAATTATTCTATTTCCTGCTTATGCCATTATCTGTATTCTGCTAATAATGATTAATGTGTTATATTCCAATGATTATCCTTAACACCGTCATACGGGGTTTTGGGATCGTCACAAAAATTGTGGTAGCTTGATTACCAAAGTTGACCTTTTGTAGTAGACTAATCACAATTATATATACACCATGTTTGATAAGCTTGACTAAAACAAATTGCATCTTGTAGAAAAAGAAAAATATGCAGGAGTGGTTTCAAGTTGCCTTAGTGTTATTAATCATGTTTTTCTATGTTTTTGACAAACATTAATGTTCATACTTTGTACTTTGAACTATAAAAAAGTGAATGATTTATGGTCCTTATATGAAACCGAGCCCTCTTGGTGCTTTGTGCTCTGCTCGCCTCTCTATACATGCGTATAAAAGCTATTATGTATGCTCGATAAAAGAGACCGTATGAAAGACTGTTTAATTATGAAAATTGAGAGCTTTGATTGTATGAACAATGTCGTCCAAGTTAGGGCTGTCAACGGATACCTGAAAAATCCGATATCCGTCTGCATCCGTATCCGAAAATATGAAATATATCCGTTATCCGAGATGCGGATACGGATATCCGATATCCGAAAATCATTCCGGATACGGATATGGTTATAGTGGTATCCGTATCCGAAAAATATCCGTCCGATTTTCTGATACGTGTATGTATGTATGTATTATATAATTTTTAATTTATATTTAAATTAATATATAAATATCCTTAAAATAGCTAAACCAAACTCAAGTATTGAATTATAAAGGAATGTTGTATTTTGTAATATGCAACATTTTAAATCATTACTCATTTTATTTTGTGATATGATTATAATTAGAACATAATTGTGTATGTGCTTCTATGATTTATGCTTTGTTTTATTTTAGTCTTAGGGTTGTGTATTTCATATTTTGAACACTTTATCTTTTAAAATATTTGTTGTAAGAAATTTATTTGATTGATGTCCTGCTTGTAATTTTTAATTAGATGTATCCACATTTTCAAAAAAATATTTTATGAGCCAAATTTGCATGTGAGTGATATATTTGTAAACTTTTATTGTTTTATTTTCGGATATTTTCGGATAACCACATCCAATGTACAGTTTTAAGTTTCAGATGCGAATATTTCGGATATTTTCGGATATCCGTATTCGCTAAGACGGATATATATCCGAAAATATCTACGGATACAGATACAGATATTTTTAACTGGTATCCGCGGATATCGGATGCGGATTTTCATTTTTAGATACGGATTCAGATACAGCACTATCCGTATCCGACTGCATCCGTTTAAAGCCCTAGTCCAAGTTTATGAGTTTCCATTGATCTCAATAAACATTTTTTGGATAGGTGTATAATTATTCAGTTAACCCATAGGTGTAGCATCACAAAACCATATCGTAGTGTAATGATTAAAGTTTTATACTAATTTTACTCAAATCATGGAATACCGTTTCTTTAACTTTAGAATAATATAAATGTTATAGGTTACTTTTTCATTGGTAAACATAAATTGTTTTGAAGCAATTCATAGCTGTAGCAGAATATCCAACTATGACTTGCACTCCCATTGAACTGTTAGATGACTTTTCAATATTTGACTCCGGCGAATTTTTCTAATCCAAAATCACCGAATTTACCGTTTATGCCAACATCAAAAATAACTTACTGGGCTTCAAATTAGAATGAATGATTGACATACGAAAATAATCCATTGCATTATAGCCATATTTAGTCTTTTGCTTTAGGCTTATATTTTCATCTTTTGTTTGTAGCCATTCTTCAAATTTTGCCACCTTTCATTGATTTGTTATCACGTAAGCGTGGGGGCTTAAGGTAACACAAATATATGTCGTCGGTATTGTCTATGTAAACTCGCATAATTGAAATTACTAACAGACGAATGGGTTCCACACATTCTGCTTATCTGATCATTGCCACTTTTTTACATGACTTCATCACAAAAATCAAACCCAATGGCTTGTGTGATGTTGTGCTTTGTACATAAAAGTAAGTTTATATTATCGATGCAAATACCCTTTAGACTATAATAGTAGAAGTTTACATACCTGTAAATTCATGTCAAGTTGTAGAAGGAGATGCATATTTATATGTCCTTTGAAGATTTGAAAATTGAGCAAAGAAGGAGACTCAAAGGTTGTTGATGATTTGAAACATCAAATTTAATTTAAGCTTTATACGTTACTAAGCTATGTTTTCTGATTTAATAGTAAATGCTATGACTTCTGTACTAGAATTCAGACCTTTATTAAAGAACATAATCAAACAAGTGGTCTTCACATATGCGTCTGTGATTATATCATCATCATCATCATCATCATTATTATTATTATTATTATTATTATTATTATTATTAGTTTATCCTTTGTATTTTATTTTTATTTTTGACTGGATTTAGTGTTAATTGGCAAATTAAATACATTGGCAATCCATCTTCTACCTCAATAGTGGGTCTTCTTTCTTTCAGATAATAGATAGTTGAGTTTATGCAATTTAATGTTAGTGTTTTATAATAGATAACTGTTATGTACTACTAATTTTCGCTTCCTCTTTGTTTTTTAGTTTAAACTTGATGGGTTTAGTGCTATAGATAGACTTCACGTTCTAACTTCCAGGCTGTCATTGCTTTTACTTAATTAATCATGTTGTGCAATTTAGTATGCATTATTTATAAATAAATTTCATCTAAAGATACTCCATCAATACATGTGAGCGCAGATGATTGATTAGGATAAGTAAATTTATAGCCCGTGCCACATTTATTAACTACCTGAACGTATGTTAGAAGATAAGCATCAAGCTTCCCTATTAGTAAGATGAAAATATAGTTTAAAAGAAATTCAACTTGGAAATGTTGGGGTCATGCTCATGGTCATTGCCATTGTTTTTATATCACTGTATACATAGTCGATTAAATATTAATTTTAAATTTATAGCCAGTTTCAAGTACATTATCTACACAAAGAGATGTTAAAATATAATATTTTTCTACTGGAAATCCCATTTGTACAATGTAAATATAAAGTAAATTCAAATTCGGAATGGTTGATTCATGCTTATGTCCATTGACATTGTTTATATTGCAAAAATTGAGATTGACAATAGAAAAATAGGCAAATTTAAAGGAAAGTCTTCACCTCATAGATCTTTGTGCCACATTAGTCAGCTGTGCCAAGTGTAATGTAAACTAATAAAAAATGACTCTACTTCGTCGCATACAATTTTACATAACAATGTTGTCGGTGAAGACAACTGCCATGTGTGTGTCTATATGTACGTATGCATTTATGTGTGTGTTTATAATATCTCTTCGCATTAGCCATGAGATTCTATTTAAATATTTCTTTTCTCCTTCCTACCAAATGGCTTAACTATTTAATTAATATAAACATGTACTCGGTATTGAAAGCAATAAATGATGGTAAATAAAAGGCTCTTCCTCCTTGAAGCTTACGGTTTCCAAAAGGTATTATCATTTGTTTCTCAAATAGTCAAGATGGTTAGGTTCACAGTAGAAGAGCTTAGAAGGATTATGTATTTGAAACAAAATATCAAGAATATATCTATTATTGCTGATGTTGATCACGGAAAATCTACTCTCACAGATTCTCTTGTGGCTGCTACGGGTGTTATTGCCCAAGAAGTTGCTGGAAAATCTACTGTCGCGGATATTCTCATGGATTCATCACCCCACGCCTGCTAGTGCACACAAGTACCATGTCGAAAATCTTTATGAAGGGCCATTGACTGATATATATGCTTCTGCCATTAGAAATTGTGAACCTGAAGGCCCATTCATGCTTTATGTATGTAAAATGATTCCAGACTCAGACAATGGTCGGCCTTTTGCATTTAGGCGTGTCTTTTTAGGAATAATTTCGACTAGAATGAAAGTGCAAATCATGGGATGCAACTATGTAATTGACCAAGAGAAAGATTTGTATGTGAAGATTGTACAGAGAACTGTTATTTGGATGGGTAAAAAACAAGTCGGTGGAAGATGTTCCCTGTGGTAACACGGTTGCTATGGTTGGACTGGATAAGTTTGTCTCCAAGAATGCAACTGTAACAAACGAGAAGGAAGTAGATGCACACCCAATTCGTGCCATGAAATTTTCTATGTCACCTGTTGTCCATGTTGTTGTTCAGTGCGAAGCTGGTCTGTTGCCCAAGTTAGTCGAAGGTCTAAAACGTCTTGCATAATCAGATCATATGGTTATGTGCAAATTTGAAAAGAGCAAGTAGCACATTATTTCCAGAGAAGGTAAGCTCCATTCAGAATTTTGTCTCAAGGATCTACAAAAGGATTTCATGGGTGATGAAGAAGTTATAGTTTCAGATCCCATGGTTTCTTTCCGTGAAACGGTGCTTGAAAAGTCATGCCACACTGTAAAGACCAAATCACCGAACAAGCACGATCGTCTCTACAGGGAAGCTCGACCCCTTGAAGAAGGGCTTACGGAAGCTGCTAATGAAGGCAGTATCGGCCCTCGGGATGATCCTAAGAATCAAAAAAAGAATTATCTGAAGAGTTTGGCTGAGATAAGGACATAACAAAGAGAATTTGGTTTTTTGGACCTGTAACCACTGGGCTTAACATGATTGTTGACATGTGTAATGGAGTGCGGCACTTGAACGATATCAAAGATTTAGTTATCGCTGGTTTAAAATAATTGGTAAATAAAACGAATGTTGATCTTAACAATCTCCCTTTCACGTACACCTGTGTCTCTTTCCCCCCTCTCAGTCCCGCGATATCGTACACGTGTATTTTGCATAAGGTTGTTCATTCAAAAATGTGTGATGATTAATTAGGATTTGTTGAGAAATATGAGCTAATGTAAAAGATAGCTATTCCAATTCTTTTATTGTAAAAGGATAAAGGAAATGAATATAATACATTTTAAGCCCAGTTCTTTGCTCAAAACGGAGCATCTTATTAATGGACACGTCCGTTACTAACGGGGCAAAATACCCCATTTGCCCAACGACTCAAAAGTGAGTTGTTGAGTCACGACGCTTCTGATGCGTTGGGTCTCAAACAACCCACTTTTGAGCTGTTGGGTATAAATATATTTTTTATTTTATTAATTAATTATTTTAAGTTTATATAAACTTCAAAAATTGATAATTTATGCATATGAGATCCGTTTGAGATGCGGTTTTTTGCGTTGCGATCGTATCGGAGTGCTCTATTTAATGGAGTTGGTTTGAACTGAATCGGAGCAACTTATAATTTTTTTAGTTTTTAATTTTATTTATTTATGTAAATTATTGATATATATGATTTATTAAAAACAAATTATAAATTAATTAACCATTAATTAATTAAATTATGACATAAAAATAAAATGGTCCAATTAAATGCTTCGCTTAAATACTCCGCTTAACGCGCCAAATGCATTCTCTGCTAGCTACAATTCTCTGCTTAAATTCTCCACTCAGATTCCCCGCTTAAATTCTCCGCTTACTACAATCCTCCGCTTAAATTCTCCACTCAAATTCTTCGCTCAAATTCTCCGCTTCCACTTGCGCCAAACACACCCTTAATATTGCCTCAGTTACCTATGCTTCTTATTATCCGTTACCAAGTTCATTTATCCATCAGTATTTTTTGACCTTAATGGTTCAAAAAAGAAAAGATGCCTTTTTTGTTTTCTTCAAACTCTAATTTTGTGAACTTAGATCTCATGTTGCACTACTTCCTATGTAGTTTTTTCTTACTAATTTGATGTATTATTCTTTGCTCTTAGAGCATCTCCAACAAGGTTACAGGTCGTAATGTTACGACCAATAACATGTTGGGAGATATCTTTGATATCTCCCAACAAGCGCGAGTCGATTTTATCGGCTCGTGAGGCTCCCGCGCCAATATATGGCGCGGGGGGGGGGGGGGGGGATTGTTATACTTTCCCTTTTTCCTCCTTTTTAATTTTTTTATTCATTACGGCGCTGGGATGCCGCCACGCATAACGAAGACGGGGAGACGGACAGTTCCAGTTATGTCAGACGACGCATCTGGTCCAGCTCACTTTCCTTCACTAGCGGGGACGACGATTGAGGACTCTCCACGAGTTGCCACAGAGATTCACTCATCTATCTTTTACCGTGTTGGCCGCCATTCAGGTATTAATTTTAATTTTTTTAATATTTGTAGTTACTGAACTGTTAAAAAGTAAGCCCTGTTGGTTTTACGTTATAGTTTAGTGCATGTACGTTATACGTTTTAATATCATGAACTGTTGGTTTTATAGTCATTTAACTGGTATAATTTTAATAGACTGAGTACATCTACCTTCATAGGAGTTGGACGATGTTTGTTTCACATGCCCTTGACATATCACCAATGCATATTCGGGAGAGGCTACTTGCTAGTCCGTTCGAACTCTTTTTACGTATTATACCTCCCCAGTCCTTCAATCGACCTTTGGTAGATGCCTTAGCAGAGAGATGGTGGCCTACGACACAAACTTTTCACTTTCCGGATTTTGAGCTAGGTATCACCCCAGCCGATTTTTACATGCTTATGGGGATTGAGATAGGCCTTCCAGATAGAGTCACTTGTCCATTTGATGCCTCTTTAGAGTCACCAACTTCCTATCTATAGTATTTGCCAGATTTGTTAGCGGCTCATATAGCTAATGGTGCCGTTTCCATCACATATTTACTTCAGTATATTACAGCACATCTCGATGTGGTAGATTTCCACGACATAGTGTACAGGGCAACCATTTTATACCTCCTTGGTTCGACATTCTTTTCGAACCAACGGAGTACGATTAGGCTGGGCTACCTAGCAACACTAGTCGAGATAGAGTAGCTGCATATGATTGATTGGGGCTCTGCCATATTGGGTTATCTATACGCCACTCTTGACTCCTATGCTTTTGGAGAGGTTCGCCAGATGTTCGGTGTTTGGTACATGTTGTCGTGCTGGTACTACGAGTACACGGCCAACATGCATCCACGCATACAACCCGCCGCCAGTCATGCTGCTGAGACGTTTTTCCCATGCATGTGTAGATGGGAGAGTACTCACGGAGTTCGGCGTGCTCCTGCTGGTGTGAGACATGACTTAATGGAGGCTCGTACTCAGTTAGATATGAGGGAGGGGGGGAACATATTACGAGCACCGTAGACTTCTTATTAGTTGTTACTGATCGACGCTAGTCTATGAATTAGAAAAGCGCGACATTTAAATTAAATTCTGCAAGCATACAGGCGTGTAGCATACAGGTCGAACACAGGGAGGTGAATTAAATCAATTATTTATCTAATCTCTTGGGCGAGTTAGGCAAAGCTTAGAGGTTGATTTTTTTCGCAAAGCAAAATAAAAACTGAAACTACGAATAAAAGATGCAATTAAATTCACTGCAGATTCGAATCTAATCGGTTCTGTAATAAATTCAATGATTAAAATAAAATAGAACACTGGAAATAAAATTGCAGGAAAGAAATCAACAACTGAAAATAAAAACTAGGATTACCGCTGAATCTAATCAAACGGTCAATCACTAGTAAGAAAAATAGAAGCAATAGCAAATTGTGTTCTAGCAAATCTAATTGACTAGACAACACAATTTGCCACGAAAATAAAATGCAGAAACTAAAGAAAAGAAAGCTTTATTAGAACTAAAAGAGAGTACAGAAGAAATGAATCCTTTTTACAATGGTTACAACACATATTTATAGATGAGAATGGCAAAACCCTAATTAGGTCTGTGAATAAATGGGCCTCCTCATTCATGATTATCTCTTGCCTTCCTTGACTAACTTGATTGGAGAAAATCTGGGCATATCATGGTAAATATTTTCCATATCTTTCAATTCTCCCATGTGGCTAATTGATTGATAAAAGATTGCAATTAATTCTTCCAAACAAGGACGCTTATCAGACTCCAAAGACAATATAAGATAAAATCTTCAAAATTGATTTTTCTTCTTGACAACAATTCAATCAGAAATTCTTCTAATTGAAATTGAATGATTTGAATTTAATTCCATGATAAGAATATGGCTATTGCTGAAATGTTAATTGGTGCACATCATACTTACACATGAATATGTGTATGTATATATATAACATAACACTAATCCAAATGTTCCTCAAAGCGAAGGGCCAGTGTGAACGCGTTCTGTTCTTTGGCAAAAAGTGAGCTCGACGGGGTTCGAACTCGGGTCTCTCAGCACCAATTCCTATGCCTTTACCAGTGAGCTACTACTTCTTTTGCAATTGAAATGAATTTGATGTGAGGAAGTAGCTATTTCTTGTAGTTGGCCTTTAATTTGAATTGAAGGAGGCAACGCTTGAAATCTGTAAAAACACATAAAAAATACCAAAAGTATCATTTATTTATTTACAAAAGATAAAGCACAAGAGTCATAAAATAAACACTTTTCAATGTCAATCAAATACCCCCACACTTATCTTTTACTCGTCCTCGAGTAAAACAAAAAATGAAAAACTAAACTAGATAGGTCACACTTTCGTAGGAAACACGATTGCATTGAGCGTATGCAACAAGCCGTTAAACCTCTAGGGGTCCCTAGTAGGACGAGTGGTCTCTCGTGAGGGTTTTCAGCGGATACTACCCACAAAATCCAAATGTAGTATGATATGGTTCTAATGAACTACATGAATGCAATGGACATATGCAGATAAAAATGAAAAATGAAAACACGACTTATTTCAGGAAAATGGTACAACAAATTAAGTTAACAATTTCTAATCAGTTGATTTTATTTTATATACCTCGAGTTGTTACAAATAATATAAATCAAGTTTTCAAATGTTAAATTCCAGTTTGGCCAGTTAGTTCGGTTGATAACATAGTGCAGCCATGAAATAAATTCTTAGTTTGCTTGGCACAGTTTGCAAAGTGGTATTCTAATTTTCTCATGTATGGCTAGTCAAATCAATAAGGTCAAGAAGTGTTTGGGTATCAACGCTTATTCTTTATTCTATAAAATTTTAAGATTTATGATTAAGTACATACACCTAAAAAGACCAAGGTTTACCACCCATGCACTGCCTCACGGACTAACGGAGAGTGCGTAAAGAGCTTGGCGGATTGTGCAGGCCGACTTTGACTTTGTCAACAACGTGTCGGTAATCCTTAGGTGTCCAATCCCATAAAATGAGACCAAGATATTCCAACGCTGACTTTGTCAACAACGTGTCGGATAGAGCTTGGCGGGTTTGCACACCAACGCTCGATATACAAGCAATGTTGGATACCCTTGGAATACTATTATTATTATTATCGAAAATATAAGCACAAAAGAGAGTTACGCGAATTCAACTTAACACAACTCAGTTTTAAAGATTTGAAAAGCCAATATAAGTATTTTAAGTCCTCCACTTATTTAAACAAAGTCTACAATATAGAATAGATTTCATGGCCATCACCTAAGAATCTCCCTATGTACCGGTTACACTATTATCCCTCAAAATTAAACTTTTCATTATATTTCCTATTCGATCTAAGTTGAGAGAGAAAAATACTATCAACTGGCTAAAAATTGTAAACTTATTTTGCTGTATCAATCGAAAATGAGTCGTATTTTCAAAAAAAAAAATATGGTATGTTACTACAATCTAAAATGTATGATGGTCCTACTTAAATGGCTGAAAATAAAAAGAAATAAAAACAAAGAAAAATGAAAATGGATGAAATGCAGACTCCCCCCCCCCCCCATACTTGATTGAGACAGTGTCCCAACTGTCTAAGGCAAAAATAAAATACAAAAAAAAATGAAAAAGAAAAATAAAAGAAAAAGAACGTGTACCACCTGATTTCATGGTGGATGATCATGCAGATCGATAGAGTCATCTTCGTCATATTGCTCGAATTCCAAAAATGGTTTCAGTCGTTGACCGTTTACTTTGAAGACTTTTCCATCCCTAGGATTTTCAATTTCAACCGCTCCATGAGGGTATACTGTTTTTACGACATAAGGTCCAGTCCATCGAGATCTGAGTTTTCCTGGAAACAAGTGAAGTCTAGAGTCGTATAAAGAACTTTTTGACCTACGTTGAATTCCTTACGAAGTATGTTTTTGTCGTGTTTGGCTTTGGTTCTTTCTTTGTAGATTTTCGCATTTTCATACGCCTCGTTTCTTAATTCCTCTAATTCAGAAATTTGTAACTTCCTGTGTGAGCCGGCTTTTTCTAAGTCAAAGTTCAAAAATTTTATGGCCCAAAGAGCGCGATGCTCTAATTCAAGAGGTAAGTGACAGGCTTTTCCAAAGACTAATCGATATGGTGACATCCCTAGATTGGTTTTATAAGCAGTGCGAAAAGCCCAAAGTGCATCAATCAGTTTTACGGACCAATCTTTTCTATTGGAATTCACGGTTTTCTCAAGAATTTGTTTGATTTGTCTATTGGAAACTTCTACTTGCCCACTCGTTTGTGGATGGTAGAGGGTCGACAGCTTGTGTGTGATTGAGTATTTCTTGAGCAAGGACTCAAAAGCACGATTACAGAAATGAGTGTCATTATCGCTAATGATAGCTCGAGGTGTACCAAAGCGTGAAAAGATGTTTTCTTTGAGGAATTTGACAACAACCTTGTTGTCGTTGGTTTTGGTCGGAATGGCTTCAACCCACTTTGAGACATAGTCTACCGCAAGCAAGATGTAAAGATTCCCAAATGAATTAGGGAATGGTCCCATGAAATCGATGCCCCAAACATCGAATAACTCAATCACTAAAATGGGGTTGAGAGGCATCATGTTTCGCTTAGAGATTCGACCTGTTCTTTGACATCGCTCACATTTAGAGCAAAATTCGAAAGCGTCACGGAAGAGTGTGGGCCAATAAAAACCGCTTTGCAAAACTTTTGTAGCAGTTTTTCTTGCTCCAAAATGACTGCCACAAGCATGGTCATGTGAGAAAGAGAGAATACTTTGGTGTTCATGATCGGGCACACACCTTCGAATGATTTGGTCTGGACAGTATTTGAAAAGATATGGGTCGTCCCAATAGAAGTTTCGAACTTTCGAACTTTCGAGAGAAATTTTTGTTTATCTTGTTTCGACCATTCAGCGGGCATTTGTTGTGTGACAAGATAATTCACAATGTCAGCGTACCAAGGGGTTTTAGAGATTGAGAGGAGTTGTTCGTCAGGAAAATAGTCATCGATTTGGGTGTCGTTATCATTTTCGTGCAAAATTTGAGAGAGATGATCAGCTACGACATTTTCAGAACCCTTTTTATCTCGTATTTCTATATCGAATTCTTGAAGAAGAAGGATCCAACGAATCAAGCGGGCCTTGGCATCCTTTTTAGAAAGCAGATATCGTAGGGCAGCATGGTCAGTGTAAACTATGACTTTGGATCCTATGAGATATGGTCTGAATTTCTCAAGAGCGAAAACAACTACCAAAAATTCCTTTTCAGTAGTTGAGTAATTCAATTGGGCCTCGTATAAGGTTTTGCTAGCGTAATAAATGACTCGAGGGAGTTTATCGATACGCTGACCTAAGATGGCTCCAATTGCAAAATCAGAAGCGTCGCACATAAGTTCGAAGGGTTGAGTCCAATCAGGAGGTTGAATGATGGGAGTTGTGGTCAAGATTGACTTAAGAGTTTCAAAAGATGTTTTGCAATCATTGGAAAATTCAAACTTTACGTCTTTGGCAAGTAAATTCGAGAGAGGTTTTGAAATTTTCGAGAAATCCTTAATGAATCTTCTATAGAATCCTGCATGGCCAAGAAATGAACGAACATCTTTGACAGACTTAGGAGGAGGTAAATTAGCAATCAAATCGATTTTGGATTTATCGACTTCTAGGCCATCTTTGGAGACGACATGACCCAGAACTATCCCCCTTTTTACCATAAAGTGACATTTTTCCCAATTAAGCACGAGTGATTTCTCCTTACAACGCTTAAGGACGAGTTCTAAATGAGTGAGACATTGGGGAAAAGATGATCCATATATTGAAAAATCGTCCATGAATATTTCCAAGAATTCTTCCACCATATCAGAGAAAATACTCATCATACACCTTTGGAAAGTCGCGGGGGCATTACAAAGACCGAAAGGCATGCGACGATAAGCAAAGGTTCCAAAGGGACAAGTAAAGGTGGTCTTATGTTGATCTTCTAAAGCAACAGGAATTTGGTTATAGCCAGAGTATCCATCGAGAAAACAGTAGTACTCATGTCCCGCTAAGCGTTCGAGCATTTGGTCAATAAAAGGCAAGGGAAAATGGTCTTTTCGTGTGGCTGAGTTAAGCTTTCGATAGTCGATGCACACACGCCATTTGGTTTTGATTTTTGTTGGGACGAGTTCATTACTGTCGTTTTTGATCACTGTGACTCCCGACTTCTTTGGTACAACTTGTACCGGACTCACCCAAGTACTATCAGAGATGGGATAGATGATGTTATTGTCTAGACATTTGATTATCTCCTCCTTGACCACTTCTCTCATGTTTGGGTTTAATCGCCTTTGAACCTCACGAGTGGGTTTAGCCTTATCAACTAAATGTATGCGATGTTCCACAATTGATGGGCTAATTCCTTTTATATCGCTAATTTCCCACCCCAAGGCGTCCTTATTTTCCCGCAAGATATCCAAAAGTTTTTCTTCTTGGTCCTCGATAAGATCGGAAGCCAAGATTACGGGAAAAGTTTTTGAAGAGTCTAGGTAGGCATACTTAAGGTCTGGTGGCAAGGGTTTGAGGTCTAACTTAGGAAATTCTTGTGTATCAACATTGGTCAACATTCCTTGGTTAGATTCAGGTGGCGAAGTGTCGGAGTCAAGAATTTTGTTTAGTTCAGAAATGTATTCGAGTTCGTCGAAATCAGGGTCGAAATGGTCAAGACACATTTTCAGGGCTTCAGAAGTATCACTAGAGGTTTCATCAACTGTGGTTCGAATCATGTCAATTTCATCGATCTCAAAATCCCTAGGTTGTTTGTTGAGATTAAAGATGTTTAGCTCAATGGTTAGGTGCCCGAAGGAAAGTCGAAACTGACCATTCCTACAATTAATGACAGCATTAGAGGTTGCTAAGAACGGGCGTCCTAAGATCAATGGTATTTGAACGTTGGGATTTGAGACAGGCTCTGTTTCTAGAACTATAAAATCGACAGGGAAGTAAAACTGTTCGATCTGTATCAAGACGTCTTCGATAATTCCCAATGGCTTTTTGACAGATCGATCGGCTAGTTGAAGTGTGATGCTTGTTGGTTTAATCTCCCCTAGTCCAAGTTGACGATAGACAGTATAAGGGAGAAGGTTGACACTGGCACCAAGGTTGAGTAGGGCACGAGAGATGTGAGTGTTTCCTATTTTACAATCAATCGTAGGGCAGCCAGGGTCTTTATACTTGACTGGGGCAAGATTCGAAAGAACAGAGCTTGTATTTGCAGTTAGAAAGGCGGTTTTTGGGACATTGGTCGCCCGTTTTTGTGTGCACAATTCCTTAAGACATTTAGCATATTGAGGAATTTGTTCAATGGTGTCTAAAAGAGGAATGTTCACACGGACTTGTTTGAAAATTTCCAGAATTTTATCGAAATTTGCCGCTTTCTTCTTATTGTTGAGTCTATGAGGAAAAGGAGCTACTGGTTTTTCGACTCTACGATCAGTTTCATCATTCGAGGAAGAAGGTGGTAGGGGTGTAGAAGATGAAATGTTGGGATTGCCAACATTAATTTTCGAAGGTGGGTCGGCTTTGCCGACACTGGGAGAAGAACTGTTGGGATTGCCAACATTTAAGGGAACTTGAGGTTTAGAAGAATTGGCATTCGAAGCCAATGGGTGCTCATCAAGATTAGGAATTGGGGTCGAGTTAGAAAGTTCGTCAGGGTCACCCACGTTATTATCAATCCTCTTACCAGATCGAAGGGTTGTAATTGCGTTGACTGGATTATGATTTTCGTCCTCACAGGAATTTACAGCACAAGAGTTATATTTTGGATTCACCTTAGGTTGACTAGGCAACTTTCCCTTCTCATGAGTTTTCATAAATTCCTTCATCATATTAAACATTTGGTCCATTTTAGCGTCTTGCGAGTTTATTTTAGCTTCGTAAGAGTTCATCTGTTTTTCTAGACGCCCAATATCTTGTGATGGTTGAGAAGATTGAGATGATTGGTTTGATGATTGAAAATTGGGGTGCCTATAAGGTTGTTTGGATTGAGGTGTAGCTTGAGAGGTTTGAGAATTGGGGGGTGGACCTTGGTAATTCGGATTGGGAATAAAGGGTTGCACGTGAGATGGGTTAGCCGAATTATTGGGGTTCGACCAGGAAAAATTTGGGTGGTTCCTCCAACCAGGGTTGTACGTGGATGAGTGAGGATTATTTTGAGCTATGGCATTGGCTTGGTCTTGAGAGTAATAGTGGGGTAACCCTTCTCCGGCTTGAGGAGTTTGATTTTCTAAAGGAATTTGATTTGGGTCCACGACATGCACTCCTCTAGTAGAAGTACGAATGGGAACACGAATTGATTCCCATTGCATGTCCTTTTCAGAATAGTCTTCTAGAAACCGCCAAGCTTCATCGGCTGTTTTAGACATAAAGTCTCCTCCACACATTGATTCTAGTTGAGTTCTAGTCTGATAGTTTAGCCCTTCATATGCAATTTGACATAAGTGATCTTTTAGAATTCCATGATGAGGGCAACAATATAATAGCTGGTTGAATCTCTCAAAGTATTTTGAAAAAGTTTCCCCCTCATCTTGACAAAATTGATTTATCTCGTTTCGGATTTTTAGAGTTTTATGGAAAGGGAAAAACTTTTTCAAGAATGCAGTGACAAATTCATCCCAACTTCTTATGGAATGTCGTGGAAGTGAATTTAGCCATCTTTTAGCGCTTTCAAGTAGTGCAAATGGAATTAGCCTTAGCTTGATCGATTCGTTAGATAGTTGTTGCATTTTTGTTGTGGAGGCATACAATTCAAATTCACTCAGAAATTCATAAGCATTTTCAGATCCAGTGAATTTTGGTACCCCTTGGATAAAAGAATGTTTTAGCTCAAAATTGTTTCCTTCAGCTGGTGGAAACACAATGACAGATGGTTGATCGGTCCTAGTAGGATAACATCGATCACGAAGAGACAAGGGTCTATCCATTTGGATATTGAGGTTTTGAAAATTTTGATTTATTTGGTTTTGATCCCCAAAGTTTGGAAGGTTTTGATTCATTCGATTTTGATCTAATTCGGTTGGAAAATTTTGGTTGATTCGAGAACCCCTAGGAGAATTTTGTTGGCTAACACTTTTTTCACTCATTGTTGTTAAATGCAAGCACAGAAATTAGCTACAATGAAGTTTTCTGTCCTTATTGGCTCCTAACCCAAAATTATAAAGTGATGCGTTTGATTACTTAGATCAAAAGATTTCTCAGCCAGTTAACGGACAGGAGTTATCGGTGCACCAGGAATCACCCTAGCAATGCAGCCGAAGGTTTAAGTACCTTCAGAGTAACAACCGATATAATATTTACGAATCACCGTAATATTTATAAACGGTTATTTCTCTGCCGTAGTCTAGACACCAAGAAATAATTCGTTCCAAATGAATCAACTATCACAATATAATTAAGCCCTAGGTGAGCCCGTGACTCCCTTAAGTCCAACGTCTAACCGTTATTATTAGTCAGATTCTACGATGAAATGCAATTTGTGGGCTAAGGATAGGGTGATGAAATCCCTCACCTTATGTGAATTGGGGTATTGCCCTTAACAGAATGAATAAAAAAATGCAGAAATCACACAAAATAATTGCAAAAATTAAAAATTGTACATTCAAAGCCGCTGCCCCTGTAGAAAATTTTACAACAATTGTCTATATATTCCTTTGCCGCAGAGCACCTGTAGAGTTTTTTAAAAATTTATCACCTTGATCGGCAGTCCTCCAGTGAAATTTGGTAGCGCTAGCGCGTTCACACCCCACTTGGTGTGCAACCGCTCCAACCCATCTGAATCGTCCGTTGCTTTTTGTTGTTGTCTCTTCTATTAATTGCTTGACTGCGCTGCTTTTTTTTTTTATAAATTTCAGCTGTACCTGTTTTTGAAAAATTCTCCTTTTTTTTAAACGAAGTCAAACAGAGAAAAGTTCACGTTTTTTTTTTTGGAAACAACCACGTATCACGTGCTCAACCCTACCAAATCACATCCTTCCATTACACCAAATCACGCCTCTTCTTAAAACAAACGCCGCCCTTTTTTTTTCAGTTTCTCAAACACGCAACTTAAACCCAAAGGAAATTTCCCTTCTTCTTTATTTTTTTCTATTCGAATTCGATGCAGTATTGCGATTGAATCGCGGTTAAGGCTCGGATATGGATTCGAATCGCGATTTTGGGTTTGTATTGGGTGTGATTGCAAACTCAGAAGTGGGTTGAAGCACTGTTCGGATGTTGATGACGAAGGGTTCAGGTTATTTGCGGTTTTTGATTGCAGGTGATGAGAGGCAGTTTGGTAAGGAGGGGATGGAAGCTTGGTGGCGACTGGTGTATGTGGACTTGTTGAGGGAGGACTTTGGAGAATTTCTGGTTGCGGTTTACTGGGCAAACAGGGAATTGGATCTGTGGTTTGATGTGGCGATGGGCGAACTGGTTTGAAGCGTTTGGATTATTATGGGTGAAAAGTCTCGGATCTGGGGTGATATGGAAGAAATGTTGGTGATGGGATTTTGTGGTAAACGTGACTTGCGATCTGTGAAAGCTGATGGTTTGGGAGATGGACTGTATTGAATTTGTGGTTAGGTCGGTACTGTAGGAGATTTTCAACGTGGTATGGTTTGTGGTATTTGTTGTTGTGTATGGTTGATGTTGGATCTGGCGTTGGGTAGGACAGGAGGTCTGAGATGAATAGATGCGGCTGCAGTGGATATATGATGGGATGAAATTTTTGTGAATTGGGAAATTAGCGGCAGAAATACAGAAAGGAGAAAGAAGTTTTGGAAAGATTTTTTTTTTAAAAAAAAGAAAGAAATAAATAGAAAGAAATGTAAAAGGAAGGAAATCAATGTATAGACAATTGGAAAGAAGTGAGAGGAAGGAATAAAATAAATGGAAAGAAATTAAACCAAAATATGACAAGATTTTTTTTTGCTCTTGATTTATGAGATTGCAATATCAATGCTTAATACCCAATCCATCAACCAAGATTATATATATATATATATATATATATACAAAAAAAAACTAACACGAATCGGAAAGTAAATAAATAATAAAATTTAATCGTTACCTCCCCGGCAACGGCGCCAAAAACTTGATCGACGCTAGCCTATGAATTAGAAAAGCGCGACATTTAAATTAAATTCTGCAAGCATACAGGCGTGTAGCATACAGGTCGAACACAGGGAGGTGAATTAAATCAATTATTTATCTAATCTCTTGGGCGAGTTAGGCAAAGCTTAGAGGTTGATTCTTTTCGCAAAGCAAAATAAAAACTGAAACTACGAATAAAAGATGCAATTAAATTCACTGCAGATTCGAATCTAATCGGATCTGTAATAAATTCAATGATTAAGATAAAATAGAACACTGGAAATAAAATTGCAGGAAAGAAATCAACAACTGAAAATAAAAACTAGGATTACCGCTGAATCTAATCAAACGGTCAATCACTAGTAAGAAAAATAGAAGCAATAGCAAATTGTGTTCTAGCAAATCTAATTGACTAGACAACACAATTTGCCACGAAAATAAAATGCAGAAACTAAAGAAAAGAAAGCTTTATTAGAACTAAAAGAGAGTACAGAAGAAATGAATCCTTTTTACAATGGTTACAACACATATTTATAGATGAGAATGGCAAAACCCTAATTAGGTCTGTGAATAAATGGGCCTCCTCATTCATGATTATCTCTTGCCTTCCTTGACTAACTTGATTGGAGAAAATCTGGGCATATCATGGTAAATATTTTCCATATCTTTCAATTCTCCCATGTGGCTAATTGATTGATAAAAGATTGCAATTAATTCTTCCAAACAAGGACGCTTATCAGACTCCAAAGACAATATAAGATAAAATCTTCAAAATTGATTTTTCTTCTTGGCAACAATTCAATCAGAAATTCTTCTAATTGAAATTGAATGATTTGAATTTAATTCCATGATAAGAATATGGCTATTGCTGAAATGTTAATTTGTGCACATCATACATACACATGAATATGTGTATGTATATATATAACATAACACTAATCCAAATGTTCCTCAAAGTAAAGGGCCAGTGTGAACGCGTTCTGTTCTTTGGCAAAAAGTGAGCTCGACGGGGTTCGAACTCGGGTCTCTCAGCACCAATTCCTATGCCTTTACCAGTGAGCTACTACTTCTTTTGCAACTGAAATGAATTTGATGTGAGGAAGTAGCTCTTTCTTGTAGTTGGCCTTTAATTTGAATTGAAGGAGGCAACGCTTGAAATCTGTAAAAACACATAAAAAATAACCAAAGTATCATTTATTTATTTACAAAAGATAAAGCACAAGAGTCATAAAATAAACACTTTTCAATGTCAATCAGTTACATGCAGCGGATGGCCCACTACCCGATGCCCATCCATTAGCCATTGCATGTCGCTTATCTACTCGACGTGTCCTCTTATTCCCACTGGCCCACCTTCCTATTTGGTACTTGGGAGATCGATGTTATTACCAGGGTCCCAGTTAGTTGCGAGTACCTGGAGATCCACCTCTGCCACCTGATATGTTCGGCCCGCAACGCTCTATTGGGAGACAGTATGTGGATGGTTTGAGATAGGCAAGATGGGTTGATACGACCGATTTTCACTTACCCGACGCAGAGTTTGTCCTTATTAGTTTCGGGTAGCTCCCAGACGGTACTTGCTGTCGGATTTAATGCGTGGTGTGAACTCCAATCACATTGGTCCCCTATTGGTTAGTGGTAGATTTCATCCTCCACCGTTTACTTTTGACCCGACCCCTTCACAGATCTCTGACCCTCCTACGGATTTCGCTCTGGCCGATACATTTCAGACATTTGATCTTAGCGGTGCACAGATATTCCTGCCTATTGTTTACCCACCTGCATACATGGTGCACGGTGTCCCTACTACTGGATTATATCTGCCACATGAGGTAAAATTTGTTCTTGTGAATTTACGTTGTGTGTTATACGCTGTAGAAACTGATTTTATATGTTCTATATATGTAGTATGCACCTCGGTTAGACCGCCATAGGATACATATTGCAGCTATTCAGGAGATGACCCTGCTACATTCTCAGACCTTATATCAGGAGCACCAGGCGATTGTTCAGGAATTGCAGGAGCAGATCGATGACTTACAGGCCAGATTAGCTGCAGCAGGAGGTGGTGATACAGCAGCATCAGGTACCGCTGTAGGGTCATGTACTGGTGGACGTTCAGAAGGCAGACTAGGAGGGGTTCACGGATCAGGTGGTGATGGCGGACTAGGAGGGGGTGACGGACTAGGAGGGGTGACGGATTAGGTGGTCATGGTGCACTAGGAGGGGGTGACGGATTAGGTGTGATGGCGGATTAGGAGGGGGTGACGGACTTGGTGGTGGTGACCGTTCGGGAGGTGGTAGTGATGATGACGATATTCCGTATTATGACCCTTCTGATAGCGGGGACGACATGTCTTTCGATGGTGTTGATGATGATGCCGAAGATTTATCATGATATATATTTGTGTATGTCACGATGTATATATATGTACATCTCGATGTATATATGTGCATGTCTCAATGTTTTGGACTTTATGTTATTTTATAATGTGTTCTGTGTAATGTTTGCTCGTTTACTATGTTTTGTGTATTGTTTGCTCGTTTATTATGTTCTGTGTAATGTTTGCTCGTTTCATATGTTAAGTGTAAAGTTTGCTCGTTTCATATGTTCTTTGTAATGTTTGCTCGTGCCGAATCTGGTAACTTGCCAAGTGCCAAATCTGGTACCTTGGCAAGTGCCAAATCTGGTACCTTGGCAAGTGCCAAATCCGGTACCTTGGCAAGTGTCAAATCTGGTACCTTAGCAAATGCCAAATCTGGTACCTTGCCAAGTGCCAAATCTGGTACTTTTTCAAGTGCCAAATCTGGTGCCTTGCCAACTGCCAAATCTGGTACCTTGGCAAGGGCCAAATCTGGTACTTTGGCAAGTGCCAAATCTGGTGCTTTGTCAAGTGCCAAATCTGGTGCTTTGGCAAGTGCCAAATTTGGTACCTTGCCTAGTGCCAAATCTGGTACTTGCCAAATGCCAAATATCATACTTTTCCAAGTGCCAAATCTGGTACTTTGGCAAGTGCCAAATCTGGTACTTTGCCCAGTGCCAAATCTGGTTTATAATTTAATTATAAAACGAACTATAGCGGCGCTGCAGTTCGTTTATAACGTTTCAAACTTCAATTGGTCGTACGAAATCCAATCTAAGTCGGATTTCCTCACAAAAAGACACGTTCGCATCCAATCGACAATATGTTTCTAGTGGAAGAGAAAAAAATGGTTTCCATGTTGTAGATTTTGTTTTACGTCCAAATCAAAATTCCAAAAAGTCGTCGTGGAAATGTTTAAATGTTCAAAATTCCAAAAAGTCATCGTCGTAGATTTCGTATTATGTCCAAATCAAAATTCCAAAATAGGGGACGACCCTCATTTTAAACTCCTTCGTGTGCTTAAATGTTTAAATTACGCGGGTAAGTGGTCGACCCTCGTTTTATAATGTTCCTAACTTCAATATTTGTAAATAATACGGGTAAGTGGACGACCTCGGACCCACACTCTCGTTTTCCCTATATATAGCGGTTTTTCTAAAACCTTTAATCACAAGTTATTTTCTTCTAGCCGCCACCTCCTTCCTCTTTCCCCGAAGGAGCCTAGTTGTTAAGAAAAGAGTATAGTTCCCTTTTTGGAGTATGTCGGAATAGGGAAAAGAAAGTGTATCCTCCAACATGGGCAAATGGGAAAATGGCGATGAGGGGGTAGCAAATCAAAGACCTGGAAAAGAAATGGTTGTTGAAGGACGCGTTCTCAAGCCAGTACGTCTAGGTGGATCCAACCCTATGTGTCGTTGTGGGGAAGAATCGGTCATCGTTATTTTGAAGACCGAAAAAGATGCTGGGCACCGATTTTTTGGTTGTGCAGCCTACCAGGATCATACCGTTTTTCTTGACGAAATTGACTGTTGTTACTTCAAGCAGTGGAATGACCCACCGATGTGCGAATGTGGAGTTCAATATGCATTCGAAGCGCTAGCCGAAATACGACGTTTGAACAAGAATGTTGTTGAGGAAGCTAGAGCTGTATTTTACCCACGTCCGTGGTAGGTGTGGGTGGGAACTATCGTATCGTTTATTACTGTACTTTAAATTTGATGTTTATGTGTTAATTTTTTGTAGTTACTTCAATTGTACTTTAGCATTTATGCATGTTGTAGTTGTCGTTGTTGTAAGCTTCTAAGTTATGTAATGCAAAATATTTATGTAATGCAAGCTATTTTCTGTTCAATTAAAGACCATTCGTACCAATAAAAGACCATTCGTACCAATTTACTGGAGCCATGACAGAGAATCTACATTGTGCACTATTTAAAGTCCAATAAAGGTGCACTCCATCCATTAAAGGAACACTCTTACCATTAAAGGAGCACTCTGTCCAATAAAGAAAACTCTATCCGATAAAGGAGCACTCTATCCAATAAAGGACACTATCTCCAATAAAGAGGCACTTGTACCAATAAAGGAGCACCATGTCGATAAAGGAACACTTTGTCCAATAAACGAGCACTTAATCCAATAAAGGAGAACACTCCACCCATAAAAGCTACCCACTTACCAATACTACATACCTTATATATAACAGCAACATTGCAATTCATATATCAAATCAAGTCTAGTTTTACGAAATGCGTTCTGTCTTTTGATAACGATTCGGAGCGAGATGAAATCCTTCAAGAGGAAACGGAAGAAATACAAGAAATATGGGACCAATACCATGAAACGTATGGTTCATCATCCACAACTAGAGGGGGATTGGTTGCTGGAAAGAGGTTTACACACCGAAATCATGCTAAATACCATAAGTCTTTGATGCAAGATTACTTCGATGACGATTGCACTTACGGGCCTGATATGTTTCGTAGAAGATACAGGATGCGGAGAAATCTATTTCTTCGGATATTGGCTGGTATTCAAGACAACAATAATTACTTTATGTACAAACTGTAACTCCCTACCTCTATACCCACTATCGTCCAGTTCATTTCAAAGAAATGTCGTAGACCATAACAGAGACTGAGGTTTGTGAAGGGCGACCGATTGTATGATTACTCCATGTTAGGAATGTACATCGAATTCCGATACCGACTAAAATTTCGACATGACCATTCGACACATAGGCCAACTACACAACGGCTATATGCAATCCGGAAAGCAGTATAAAATAGACAACAACAATAATATAAATATGGTATATCTCAAAGCCAGACACAGAATAATCATATCACAAAGGCGGAATAGATATGAATAAACCAAGAATGTGTACAACAAGCTAGTGGTCAACAAAGATCCACTAAACCCAAAAGAATAAATACATGCACCATGATCTAAACAAAAGAATATGTACACAACAAGTGATAATGACATAGGTACAAAATTACATAAAACTACAGAGACAGAGTAGCAAGCTAAAAGCAGAAGACCAATCCTGCGATGAGCCGCAGAGGAGTACCTAAAATGGCTCGGCCTGACCCGAGTATTATTTATAAGAAAATAAACAATAAACGGATGTAATGTCCCTTATTTTCTGACCATTTATTTGAAATATTTTATTTATTTAAAATATTGATTTGATTATAAATAATCGATTTGACCATTTTAATTTGAATATTTAGATTATATAAATAATATAATAATATTTATTTTTGAAATAATTGGAAAATGTTGATTTTGCTGTATAACGTGAACGGGTAATTTAAATTGGTTTAATATTTATTTTATTGAAATTTTAGTGGCGATTTCATTATTAAAACGATGTTAGAACGTTTAATTTATAATTTAATTAAAAAACGAACTGCAGCGGCGCGGTAGTTCGTAATTTGGCGCTTTGAACTTTAAACGGTTGTACAGAACCCAATATGAGTAGGCTTTTCTCGAAACAAGAAACGTCCGAATCTGTTGGGTAATATTTTTCTAATGGAAGAGAAAAATCTGGTTGTCATAGCGTAGATTTTGTTTTCTATCCAAATCAAATTTTGAAAAGGTCGCTGTGGAATTCCTTTATATATTATAGCGATTATTTATATAAAATAAAGGGGTTTTTAAATATTTATAATATCGATTTGGCTTCAAACTCAACCCGGGATATTTTATCTTGGTAATGTATGAAATTCTGGTCGTGTATGGCCAATTATAATATTTTATTATTATTATATTGAGGTATTTTAAAATTGGGTTATTTTATTTGAATTGGGCAGTTATAAAAGGGCCTTTATTCAAACGACCTTCGTTTTCGACAAAACAAATTTTATTGGGACCGCAACAGTAAATTATTGCTAGGTTTCAAGTGGCGCGTCAATCGGGGTTAATTTGTGAGCGTGGCAAAATAAAATACAAATAAAAATGACCATTTGAACGTGAACGAGGGCCATTCGAGCAAACGAACTCGGAATTCGACGAAACGAGTTTCGTTAGGACCATATCGTCAAATTATACTATGCCATCCATTCGCATCTCGAACGGGGTTTGTATGTGAGCACATGAGCGAATAAATGACGTTCGAAATTACGATAGACACGAAATAAAAATCGTTTGTCAACATCGTTCGTCAAATCAACTTAAATTATATTATTTCCACGTTATATATACCCCCAAAAAAATCAGAATTTTCAGCCCAACCCCATTTTCAGTCCATCAATTTTGCAAATAAGTCCCTCATCACAAATCTATTTATTTCTCTCAATCCGTTGAGAATTTGTGAGGTCGACCTGAAGTGGATTTGTAGATCTGGTAGATACCTAGCTACTAAGAAAAGTTGGGTTGGTTTCGTCGAGAGTGGTGGCCAGAATCTCACGAAAACCGCGAAAAGTCAGTTTCGTTCTTTGGGAAAATTTGGAGGCTGTGGTAGATTTCAAGGACTCAGACCTGGGGGGATTGAAAGAGGAGGGACAGACCTTCGATTTGGCACCGGCTTAGGTCGTCTCATGGTCGGTGGTGGTTGTGGGATGGAGATGAACGGAGGGGAGAGTTTTGGGGAATTTTCGAAAGCAACAAGGGGTTCTCACCATTTTCCGGTGGCTGTGGTCATCGTTGGCGTCACGGCCCAGGGGGGATCGGGGCAGGAAGGCGTGGCGGTCAGACTGGCGGAGGTCCGGTCATCGATTGCTCTCAGAGGTTACATTTGAACGGAATTGGGTCAAAGGGGAAATTAGGGACGTCGGAGGTGATCTGAGGGCAGGCGTCGCTGGCGAGTAGGGTTCTCGTTGGTGCGGTCACGTTGGTGGCTACGGGGTAGGCTCCGGTGGTCGAAGGTATGATCAACGGCGGTTTGAAGAAGGGGGCACGGTGTGTGATTTCTGGAAGAGGAGAAGGATCGGGCTTCAGATTTGTTACAAAGTAGAAAACGCGTTGTTTTGTTATTACGATGGTGACGTGGCGGGTTTTAAAGGTAAATGGGTTTTTAATTATTTAACTAGAATTTTAATTAGTTAGTTAATAATCGTATATATATTAAAATTTTAAACTAGCATATCTTGGTCATACGGTAATGAAATCTGACAAAACTGGATCCGTTGGGATTGTAGGGATGAAACCTAGGTGCATGCATTGACTAGGCACTAATCTGACTCAGTTGAAATTTCAGTTAATTTTGAATGTCCATTCAAGATTAAAAGGAGCAAACACGTCCACCGTCAACCGAAATAATCTGGTTAGTTAATTCTCACACCTTTTGGAATCCTGTGATGTGGTAAATTCATATTAAAATTTAATTTACCATTTAAAAGTATAAATTGGTTGATTGGTTGCTATTGGCTGCTATTGTTTGAGTGGTTGCTGTCATTTATATTTCATCGCTTTAAATTAGTAGATCATATGGAATTTATTTCATATATTATTATGAAATGTATAACGAGCTGTGGTGCAGGGAAGAACAGGTTGAAGGGATCCGACCGGATTCCTCAAATATTATATGTGTTGTTTGTTTATTTTATATTGTTGATATTTGAACTGATTGAACCCCATATGGTAGAAAAACCTGTTTGAGTGTGATGGTTGAATAGATATTCACATGTATTGTGTTTAAATCAATCGACAGTGTTGATTGGGTAATTGGCAGTGAATGGCCTAAAATGTATAGTTTTAAACATCGTTCTACCGTTCGGTGAATTGATGCAGTTTTGAAGTTATAAATTATTTTATAACTGAACTAAAGTTTCTCAGTTATTTTTATAAGTAATAAATTATAAATTTATAAATATATATTTTAAATCAAGACTATATAAGAAATTATATAAGTGGTTTATACAGGTCTTAAAAAGATGGAAAACCAAAGATATTACCTACGTGTTGGTAAAGTAGAATAATTGTATTTTAATACAATTAAATGGTGTTTTAAATTAATTAAGTTATTTAATTAATTTAAAAAGGGGAAATGACAAATGAAAATCAGTTAATAGGTAACTGACATGTACGGTTGGCAAATCAACCGTTTTTGATTGAAATTGACGAAGGGGATTAATTTGGGAGAAATTTACTGAATATTCATTAAATTTAACGAATAATGAAATTATTAGTTAATCTCCGATTAACTATAAATTAAAGTGATTGTTGAATTGTTTTAATGAAGTAAACTTTTTATAAGCTTTTAATTTTTTTAATAATCCTATCTTTGATTAGTATCAAAGTTAAACAGTGTTGATATAGTAAATATTAAAGTTAATTATTATTTTAATTAATAATAATTAAACCGAAGGTTTTAATTTGGAATTCAATGTAGAAGTGTTTAAGTGATAAATGGTTTGATCGAAAAGGGCGAAAAGTGCTTTATAAAGGGATTCATAATCCAGGTTTTCAAAACGAGATTTGTAGATTGGATTGGAAAGTAAATATAGTGTAACAACCCGAAAATCTGGGCCAGTTTAAAATTTTTATTTGGGCAATTTTAGCGAATTTTGAATATTTAAAATAGATTATTTTAAATAATATCGACAAGAAATTTATTTTGAATATATTTAGAATGTATATATTATATACGTCGTCGTTAGAATATATATAATTATATATAATTATAAATAGAATTGAAAATGGCGCAGTAGTTCGATAATTTGATTTCAAACTTCAATTGAATGTACCGGGTGCAAAACAAACCGGATTTTAGTGAAACCAAAAATAATACGATCTAATTGATAATATCCTTCCAACGAATCTGAAAAATCAAAATTTCATAGCGGGAATCAAAAGATATGTCCAGTTGAAAATCCTGAATAGCCGCTATGGAATTCAGGCCCTTAAAAATAGACATTTTGCAAACGACCTCGGATTTCGACGAAACCACTTTTGTTGGATCCGTGATATCAAATTATTGTTAGATTCCAAATTTCATAATTTTTAGATTCAATATGTGAGTGTGGCAAAGGAAAACGCGTTTAACAAGTTTCAGTTGATTTTAATCGACTGGAAATTGGCCATTTTTCAAACGGTTTCAGAACTCGACGAAACTAGTTTTGTTAGGACCGTATCGTCAATACGAAGCTAGAAAATATTTTTCGGGAATTTTTAGAGTTAGTATGTGACCCCAGTAAATTGAAATGCGTGTTCAAATTCAATATATAGAGTTATATGTTGATTTTGACGGAAACTGATCGAAACTATCAAATCAGTCTACGATACATATCCCATTGTGTTCGGAATGGGGGTTATTAGCTATGGACGACAGGCGGTGGGCCTTGTTTCAAAGTCGAATGAAAAAGTTACTTTTAGAATTAAAATAATATAAATTAAAAATAAAATAAAACCCTCTTCTCCCCTTATATACTATCTGGCCCCCCTTCAAAATCGATTTCAGAAAAAAGAAGAAGAAAAGAAAGCCGCAGCGCGGCAGCGCCGAGCCCCCCACCGTCTGATTTTTATGTTATAAAATCTGATTTTTATTATATATACATTGAAATAAAGAGGTGATTTTTATAGTGATGGAATAAAAACGAAATCTTTATATTTGAAAAGGCGAAATATTTATAAATGAAAAGGCGAAGTCTTTATATTAGAAAAGGCGAGATTTTTATATATTGAATAGCGAAGTAAAAATTCGATTTTTATATATTGAATAGCAATGTAAAAATTCGATTTTTATATATTGAATAGCAATGTAAAAATTCGATTTTTATATATTGAATAGCGAAGTAAAAATTCGATTTTTATATATTGAATAGCGAAGTAAAAATTCGATTTTTATATATTGAATAGCAATGTAAAAATTCGATTTTTATATATTGAATAGCAATGTAAAAATTCGATTTTTATATATTGAATAGCGAAGTAAAAATTCGATTTTTATATATTGAATAGCGAAGTAAAAATTCGATTTTTATATATTGAATAGCAAAGTAAAAATTCGATTTTCATATATTGAATAGCGAAGTAAAAATTCGATTTTTATATATTGAATAGCAATGTAAAATTTCGATTTTTATATATTAAATAGCGAAGTAAAAATTCGATTTTTATATATTGAATAGCAAAGTAAAAATATGATTTTTATATATGTAGTGGCTACGGGTGACGAAAGTGATAAGAGGCGAGAACGACGAAGTCTTCTACATTTGAAGTGGCGTGAAGTTGGAATAGCTATTGGTGAGAACTTCTCACCTTTCAAAACTTCTTTTTCTAGTTATTTATATGTATATATATATATATATATATATATACTAGGATGCAGACGGTGTTTAGTAGCACCCGACACCCGCCATCCACAGACCATGGATGGCTTGTTTGTTTGATTGATATGTGGTGAAATTTGTTTTTGAAATTGATGTGAAATAGATAATGAAATATATTCATGTGTTGAAAGGAATTAAAATATTTATATAGTTAAAAATATTTTATCGTTAAAAATATAATTTTTAACGTGAATGTGAGTAAATAAATAGTTATAAACAAATCAGCCGATTTGTTTATATACACTGATTTGACTGATATTGATTGGGTCGATAAATTTTACACATCGCCCAACTGCACAAATAAAATCTGTGTTTGATTGTTTGAAACCCCACACGGGTATTGGGATAATATATGACATACACTAATCCCAATAATTAGTTGTATGTCGATCGATTGATTGACAGGCTGTTATAAGCGTTAGAGATTTATATTGGATGCTTATACAGTGTAGTGCACTTTGGATGATGGTTGATTATTTATCGTTGCTATTGTATACATGTGTTGTATGGAATCCATATAATTAACTTTATATGGTAATTGATTGGGCCTCATTCCAATTTAGAAGATAAAGAATATTATAAAATAAAGGTTCATGTGTTGACTGTACTCATCCGTTGAGATTAGTCATGTGTTGAACGAAATATTTTAATAATAAAATTTATATCTTTATCATTATAAAATAAAGGTTCATGTGTTGACTGTACTCATCCGTTGTAACAACCCGAAAATTCTGGGCCAGTTTAAAATTTTTATTTTGGAATTTTATCGAATTTTGATTATTTAAAATGAATTATTTTGAATAATATCGACCGAAAAATTTATTTTGAATATAATTCGAACGTATATATTATACGCGTCGTCGTTAGAATATAAATATTTATATATAATTATAAATAGAATTGAAAATGGCGCGGTAGTTCGATAATTCGATTTCAAACTTCAATTGAATGTACCGGGTGCAAAACAATCCGGATTTTAGTGAAACCAAAAATCATTGGATCTAATTGATGATATCTTTCCAACGAATCCGAAAAATCAAGATTTCATAGCGGGAATCAAAAGATATGTCCAGTTGAAAATTCTGAATAGTCGCTATGGAATTCAGGCCCTTAAAAATGGGAATTTTGCAAACGACCTCGGATTTCGACGAAACCAGTTTTGTTGGGTCCGTGATGTAAAGTTATTGCTAGGTTTCAAATTTCATAATTTTTCAAATCAATATGGGAGCGCGGCAAAGGAAAACGCGTTTGACCAGTTTCAGTTGATTTTAATCGACTGTAAAATGGCCATTTTTCAAACGGTCTCAGAATTCGAAGAAACTAGTTTTGTTAGGACCGTATCGTCAATACGAAGCTAGAAAATATTTTTCGAGAATTTTTAAAGCTAGTATGTGACCCCGGTAATTTGAAATGTACGTTTAAAATTCAATATAGCGATTTAAATGTAAATTCAACGGAAACTTATCGAGACGATCGAATCAGCTTGCGATACATATCCCATTGTGTTCAGAATGGGGGTGAAACGCTATGGACGACAGACGGTGGACCTCGTTTTGAGGTCGAAATAAAAAGTCAACTTTTTGAAATTGAAAAAAAAAAAAAATATAATATTCTTCCCCCCCTTTTCTCTCCTATACCTCCAGGCCCCCGCCCCCCCCCCCCCCCCCCCGTTAGTCCATTTAATCAAAAAAAAAACTAACTAAACCTAAACCCCCGTCGCCTCGATCCTGGAGCCGCCGCACCACCTCCGCCGCCCACCCCAGTCCGTCGCCCCTCCTCTCCCCTCTTTCCCCTTCGATTCGAGAGCCTCCACCCTCCCCCCTGCTTCGTTAGAGCCCAAACACCTCAAACCCCGTCGAACCCTCCCACGCGCCACCGGGCAGACCGCCACCGCCTCCATAGCCGCCTCCCCCCTCGCCCTTCCTCTCTCCTTCTACCAAAACCGCACCCAATCCGTACCCTTGGCCGATGGAGCACCCCACAGCCTCGCGCCACCCTCAAAACAGACCCCCCCTCTCGTTCGTGCTGAAGAAACAAAGTAAGTTTTGATTTAGGTTTTCTATTTATTTTTAATATTTAAATTCAGTTTTAAAATCTGTTTAAAATTATTTAGAAAATATAGTCGTTGTTTTTGAAAATGTAGAACTTCGAAAGAAAAATATGATTTTTATATGTAGAACTTCGAAAGAAAAATATGATTTTTTATATGTAGAACTTCGAAAGAAAAATATGATTTTTATATGTAGAACTTCGAAAGAAAAATATGATTTTTATATGTAGAACTTCGAAAGAAAAATATGATTTTTATATATTGAACTTCGAGATAAGAATATGATTTTTATATATTGAACTTCGAGATAAAAATATGATTTTTATATATTGAACTTCGAGATAAAAATATGATTTTTATATATTGAACATCGAAGTAAAAATTCGATTTTTATAAATTGAATAACGAAGTAAAAATTCGATTTTTACATATGTAGTGGCTACGGGCAACGAAGACGACGAAGATGCGATAGCGATGAAGATTTCTATCAATGAAGTGTCGTGGAGCTTGGATAGCTTTCTGTTAGAATTTCTCACCTTTCAATTTCTTTTCTAGATATATTTATATACTAGGATGCAGACGGTGCTTAGTAGCACCCGACACCCGTCATCCACAGACCATTGATGGCTTGTTTGTTAAATTGTTTGGTTGTGTAGTTGGTTAGATTATTTGTTTTGAATTGAGTTATTTGGTGATTTTGATTGATGTGTGAATGGCGTGGGCCTTCACTAGACCGGGGATAAGGCTAGGCCTTGTCCCGTTTCTAGTATCGTGCCGTTATGCCGCCGAAATTTTCTAAAACAAGTTAGAAAAATAAAAATATCATTTTAGTTAAAGAATGAACTGAATAGAAATTCAAGTGTTGAAATAAAATATTTTATCGTTAAAAATATAATTTTTAACGTGAAGTGAATAAAATAAAATATTCATTTACAAACCAGACGGTTTGTTTATGTACACTGATTTGACTGATATTGATTGGGTCGATAAATTTTACACATCGCCCAACTGCACAAATAAAATCTGTGTTTGATTGTTTGAAACCCCACACGGGTGTTGGGATGAAATTTGAAGTCCACTCATCCTGATTGATTAAATATGTCGATCGATAGATTGACAGGCTGTTATAAGCGTTAGATATTTATATTTGATGCTTATACAGTGTAGTGCACTTTGGTTGATGGTTGATTATTTTTCAATGCTATTACATGTGTGTAATGTATGAAAATCCATATAATTAACATTATATGGTGATTGATTGGGCCTCATTCCAATTTAGAAAATAAAGAATAATATAAAATAAAGGTTCATGTGTTGACAGTACTCATCCATTGAGATTGGTCATGTGTTGAACGAAATATTTTGATAATAACAACTATTTTGAAAAAGAAATATTTGAAATAGAATATTTGAAAATAGAAATTTATGAAGCCGTGTTGATTAGATTGACGCCATTTTGACGTGAACGATATTTATATCGATTTTATTCATTTCGAAATGAATTGAATTGAAACGATTTCGAAATGAATTGAATTGAAAACGATTTCGAAATGAATTGAATTGAAAACGATTTCGAAATGAATTGAATTGAAAACGATTTCGAAATGAATTGAATTGAAAACGATTTTGAAATGAATTGAATTGAAAACGATTTCGAAATGAATTGAATTGAAAACGATTTCGAAATGAAATGAATTGAAAACGAATTCAAATTGAATTAAAAGCGAATTGGAATGAATTCAAATTGAATTGAAATTTGAATTGAATAGAAATGAATTTTAAAACGAATTTATAAAGAAGAATTCAATTTTGCTTTGAATTGAAATGGAAGTTGAAATAGATTTTGAAACGAATTTTAAAACTATTTATATAATTCGTTTTAAATAGAAATCGACGAAGTATATATTATATATATTATATATATAATATAATGGCCTGAAAAGAACGCACCGCGCCGCGGCAGTTCGCGAATTTCGACCATTGATTTCAAACGGACATTTCGGGAGATCCGACCGTCGGATTCTCCTAAAACCGGAACCGTTGGGTTCGTATCGAAAAGAGCTTTCTAATGAATATTAGAAATTTGAAATCTAACGGTTGGATTTGGAGTTACGTCCAACTCAAATTTGAAAAAAGTCGCTGTAAGTGCAGTTCGATGGCCATTGATGGAAATCGACTATACGGGCCTTGATAAAATTATTAAAAATAGTAATAATTTGTGTAAAATCATAAGAAATGATTTAGAAAGGATTGGGATGAAAAACTCCATATTTGAAAGGATAAAATAGATTTTTATCGAAATGAACTAGTTTTGAACTAGAAATATAATTCTATTTATTTTTAAATAAATAAATTGAATTTGAAAAGGGTTTGAAAATAACCAAAATTTCCAATGATTGCATTGGAGTGGATTTGAATCGAAATTGTCTTCGGAATATTTCGATGTTGTAATTCGTGATTATACAGATGTTGTTATGGAAATTTGAAAGATATATATTTATATCGTTATTTCCAATACGACATTTGTTAGTCGTAGAATTTGATATTGAATATAAGCCGATATATTTTCTATTCAGAGCCTTGTATTGAATATCAAATGTGATTTGGGTTTGTCGTGAATGGTGTCTTCACTAACACTGTTCTTGAACCCAGTTGAGAAAAAAAATTAATTAAATCTTTTTATTTAGATTTAATGAAGTGTACCAATTAAACGATATTTAATTGGAATTGAATTGGTATTGATTTTTGGGTTTATCGTGAACAGTGTTTTAAGTAACACTTGTTCTTTAACCCGATAATTAATGGAATGTGATTTTGGGTTTATCGTGAACCGTGTTATAAATGACACCGATTCTTTAACCCAGTTAAAGGTTAAAACTAAGTGGAGTTTTAATGAATCTTTAATTAGATTGAAATGATCGAAAATGGAGTATCACCAGTTTTGCTCCAGGCGATGGTTAAATCTTTGATTAGATTTGAACGTGAAATGATAATTGAATTTACCGATAACACTGTGGTGTTAGATATGAAGTATTACCAGTTTTACTTCATGGGATGAATAGGTTGGGATTGGGAAATAAAATAAATGATTACTTCGGTGTGGTTCGCTAATCCCGACTAGTTTGAATTGATATTCAAAGGAGATTAAAGAATAAATTTAAAGAATTTATCTTGGATAAAATTAATGGGAACTTTTCCCAAAGTATAGGAATATTTGAATAAAAGAATATTCTGAATTGGAATGAGGCGTATGTTGTGTTTGTGTAACACTTTTATAATATATACGCGAGTTATTCAGAAAGACCGGGTTTATCCCATTCTGAATAACTGATTCGACGTGGTGTCGAAGATGAAGACGGTGGTCGAAGACCGGAAGTCTTCACGTCGTTTGGGTGATTACTGATGATCTTGATTGGGCTGTACACCCAAGAAGATGGAAACAGTTAGTGATCGTCCAGACGTGCTTGGAGATCGATGGATATGCGGGGTACTAGGTGCCTCCGGTTTCGTTCAGACCCAGAACGAACTTGTAAATGGACTGTGTGTCTGACATTGGATTTTAGTCTGTGTGATTGATTTCTATTAAATATATATCTGTTTGGCGGCGGAGAATTTATTCTCTTGCTTAACGCCCTTCTCTGAGACGTACGAGCTCAGAGGTTATATATTGATGGATATCAAACGCATGGAGTGAATCGCCTGTGTGGCATGCCTAAGTGGCAATTGATCGAGGCTTCTGTTGAAAAGCAAAGTCTTGTGGTGATGATCAAAGCACGGCCTTTGTGGCGTAGCTTTGTGTAACGTTTACTTCGCGAGTTTCACACCCGGTATGAACCAAAAACGGGAGACGGACCTCAGGGAGGACTTGCGTTTCTTTCTAGCTAGAAGTGGCGTCAGTGGTTTTACACGCCCTGACGAGTTTGACTTATGTGGTTGTTGCTGTTGCGAGGCGCCTCGGTTATATCGGTTTCGGCCGATGCATTCTGGTCGGCAGACGGACCAGACTTACACCCCATAGGGTGAGGAAACGTAGTGTTCAGGAATTTTAATCCACATCGGTGGACCGGCCCTGACGATCCAAAGGCTTGACTGAGTACTTGCCTGAGGGGCGGGCTAGAGCGTCTCGAATCGGTTGAGGACTATCTTTTGCCTCGGTTCATAGATGGAAACCCAATTTCCAAATACGTGACATTTGCGGTTTTATTTGTAGAGCCTAGTATGGCGACATAGTGGGATGGGGCATTCATGCCGCCTATGATTGATACTTATGATTTGAAGTTGTTTTATACACTATACACTTATAATAGTATCAAATGATTTCTTTTAAACGTATCAAGCATTCTTGGCTATTATAAGGTAAAAACCATATCCCCCGGCTTGCGTTGCATTGTGTGATAGGACCTGGGTCTTATAATAGCTTCATTTTTCTATATTTAGCATTGCGCTGTTGTTTTATGCACTGGTATTCCTGGGAGGAAACCCGTTCCGTGTTATACGGCGTGGTCCCTTGATTTACCTAACTTTAAAATAAAGATTAACTGTTTTAGTTCTCACACCAGTCACATGACTGACCTGGAGTTTATTGTTTTAACCTAAACTCTGGGTGCCCCCTATTTTGACATGGGCAGCTAGTAGTTTTGGTTTTGCAGATTTATATTCACAGGATCCTGGTTTACAGCTGGAACGATATCCGGAAAGCTTTGTATCCGTATATCTCTTCTAGTTGTGTATTGTATTATTTTCCGCTGCGATGTATTTAAATGTAATTTAAATCTCTGATATTTCTGTGTTATATTCATTAATACTCTGTATTCTGGTGCATTGTTGTAATATACAATGAAATGTTCTTCTGTATGCGTTCTATTTTGTCCTGTTCTCAAACGATAGGGCGTTTCGAGCGGTCTGGGTGGGTTTAGCGACCGGTTCGGACCGAGCGAAATTCCTTGCCGTTACATCCGTTGAGATTAGTCATGTGTTGAACGAAATATTTTAATAATAAAATTTATATCTTTATCATTATAAAATAAAGGTTCATGTGTTGACTGTACTCATCCGTTGAGATTAGTCATGTGCTGAACGAAATATTTTAACAATAAAATTTACATCTTTATCATATATAAAATTAGAAACTAATTGGAAAATAGATAAGATGAGTGGTCTCCTGGATATTGATCTGATGTTGGTTTCGGCCTTCGGGGTTAATATTCAGGGAATCGTTCTCTTACTAATTTACGGTTGGAGTCTGATTTAATATCAAACGGTAGATACCTTAATTTTCATAAAATATATTAAATAACAAAAATAGTCACACGTGGACAGTACTCATTCGTTGAGATCAGTCATGTGTTGACAAGAATAAATATTCATTTGTTGAATAGAATAACGGAATTATTGAAATATATAAAGCCGTATTGATTAGAGATGCGCTATTTTGACGCGAACGATATTTATATCGATTATATTCGTTTTTATAAATTGAATAGAAAAGAAATTCAAATTGAATTGAATAGATAAAGAAATTTGAATTGAATCGAATAGAAAACCATTTTGAATTGAATCGAATAGAAAACCAATCTGAATTGAATCGAATAGAAAACCAATTTGAATTGAATCGAATAGAAAACCAATTTGAATTGAATCGAATAGAAAACCAATCTGAATTGAATCGAATAGAAAACCAATTTGAATTGAATCGAATAGAAAACCAATTTGAATTGAATCGAATAGAAAACCAATTTGAATTGAATCGAGTAGAAAACGAATTTGAATTGAATCGAATGGAAAACCAATTTGAATTGAATTGAATAGAAAACCAATTTGAATTGAATTGAATATAAAACCAATTCGAATTGAATTGAAAACGAATTCGAATTGAATTGAAAATGAATTCGAATTGAATTGAAAACGAATTGAAATTTGAATTGAATAGGAAGTTGAAATTGTTTTTTGAAACGAATTTAAAAACTATTTATATAATTCGTTTTAAATAGGAATCGACGAAATATATATTATATATATAATATAATGGCCTGAATAGAACGCGCCGCGCCGCGGTAGTTCGTGAATTTCGACCATTTATTTCAAACAGACATTACGGGAGATCCGACCGTCGGATTCTCCTAAATCCGGAACCGTTGGGTTCATATCGAAAAGAGCATTCTAACGAATATTAGAAATTTAAAATCTAACGGTTGGATTTGGAGATACGTCCAAATCAAATTTGGAAAAGGTCGTTGTAAGTGCAGTTCGATGGCCGTTGATGGAAATCGACTGTACGGGCCTTGATAAAATTATTAAAAATAGTAATAATTTGTGTAAAATCATAAGAAATGATTTGGGAAAAATTGGGATGAAAAACTCCATATTTGAAAAGATAAAAATAGATTTTTATCGAAATGAACTAATTTTGAACTAAAATTAAAACCCATTTATTTTTAAATAAATAAATTGGATTTGAAATGGGTTGTAAATAGAATTGATTTGTGGGTTTATCGTAAAGGGTGTTTTAAATGACACTTGTTCTTTAACCCGGTACTAAATAGAATATGATTTGGGTTTGTCGTGAATTGTGTTTTGAATGACATTAGTCCTTTAACCCAGTAAAAGGATTTTTTAATGAATCTGCAATTAGATTGAAATGAGGATTGGTAATTTAAATTATCAAATTTAGAAATTGAGCGAGAGTGGAGTATCACCAGTTTTGCTCCAAAGCGATAGTTAAATCTTTAATTAGATTTGAACGTGAAATGGTAATTAATTTTACCGATAACACCATAGTATTAGATATGGAGTATTACCAGTTTTGCTTCATGGGATGAATAGGTTGGGATTGGGAAATAAAATAAATAATTACTTCGGTGTGGTTCGCTAATCTCGACTAGTTTAGAAAACCATAATTTGGTTTGAAGCGACATCCAAAGGAAGATTAAAGGATAAATTTTAAAGAATTTATCTTGGATAAAATTAATGGGAACCTTTCCCTAAGAATGTGGAATTGGAATGAGGCGTATGTTGTGTTTGTGTAATATTTTTAATATACGCGGGTTGTTCGGAAAGTCCGGGTTTATACCCATTCTGAATAACCGATTCGACGATATGTCGAAGATGAAGACGGTGGTTGAAGACCGGAAGTCTTCACATCGTTTGGGTGATTACTGATGATCTTGATTGGGCTGTACACCCAAGATGAGGGAATCAGTTGGTGGTCGTCCAGACATACTTGGAGATCGATGGATATGCGAGGAAAGTGCCTCCGGTTTCGTTCAGACCCAGAACGAACTTGTAAATGGAATGTGTGTCTGACATTGGATTTTATTCTATGTTGATTGATTTCTGTTAAATATATATCTGTTTGGCGGCGGAGAATTTATTCTCTTGCTTAACGCCCTTCTCTGAGACGTACGAGCTTAGAGGTTATATATCGATAGATATCAATCGCATAGCATGAATTGCCTGTGTGGCACGCTGAGTTGCATGGATCAAGGCTTCTGTTGAAAAGCAAAGTCTTGTGGTTGATGATCAAAGCACAGACTTTGTGGCATAGCTTTGTTTATAACGTGAATTCGCGAGCCTCACACCTCGGTATGAGTTAAAAACGGGATACAGACCGTTGGGAGGACACGACGTTTCTTTCTAGCTTTGGTGGTGTTAGTGACTTACCAGCCCTGACATTTATATACTTTTCACCTTTGTGGTTGTTGGAATGAGGCGCCTCGATTATAGGTCTATAAGGACCGGGAAACGTGTGTTCAGGCATAATTAATCCTCAAACGTAAGAGAGGACCGGCCCAACCGATCCGGGGTTGCCCAGAGTGTGTAGTCCCGAGGCATTTTCTAGAGTATCTTGAAGCGGAGAGGAGCTTGCCCCTTGCCTCGACTCATGACGGAAATCCAATTTCCAATACGTGTATTTTGGCTTTATTTGTAGAGCCTAGTACGGCGACATAGTGGTATGGGGCACTTATGCCGTCTATGATTTATATTTATGATTGAAATTGATTTGTCATTATACACTTACAATAGTATCAAATGATTTGTTTTAAACGTACCAAGCATGTTTGGCTGTTATAAGGTAAAACCCTATCCTCCGGCTTGCGTTGCATTGTGTGATGGGACCTGGGTCTTATAATAGCTTCATTTTTAGAAAAAGCATTGCGCTGTTTATTTATATGCACTGGTATTCTTGGGAGAAAACCCGTTCCGTGTTATACGGCGTGGTCCCTTGAATTACTCTCTTTTAAAGTAAAGTTTTAAATAACTGTTTTAGTTCTCACACCAGTCACATGACTGACCTGGAGTTTATTGTTTTAACCTAAACTCTGGGTGCCCCTATTTTCGACACGCGCAGCTAGTAGTTTTGGTTTTGCAGATTTATATTCACAGGATCCTGGTTTATAGCTGGAATGATATCCGGAAAGCTCTGTATCCGTATATCACCTTCAGTTGTGCTTTGTATTATTTTCCACTGCTATGTAATTTATTGTAATCTCTGATATTTATCGAATGTAATTTATTCAATTATACTCTGTATATTCTTGTATCTGATGGAATTGTTGTAATAGAAATGAAATGTTCTTCCGTCTGCGTTATGATTTGTCCTGTTCTCAAACGATCAGGGGTTTCGAACGGTCTTGATCGGTTTAACGACTGATTCGGATTGAGCGAAATTCCTTGCCGTCACATTTGGTATCAGAGCTTTGATTTACAGAGCTCGAGAACAAGACACATTAGAACCATACGAAAGAATTCATCAGATATTGGATTAGTAATCTCCAATTAGAATGACTCGTTAGAGATAGGATCAGTAGTATCCTAGAACGAGTGTGAAGAGTATATTTTTCATATGAAACAAATTTTGTTTTGAAATTTATATCGCTTTATACGTATTTGATTATTTATTTATTTTGAATATGGACAATCTGATATATAAAAATTTTGCATGTACACGTCATGAACGTATATTCGAAGTTTTAATATACTGGATAGATATAGGATTACACTCTAGTCGCTCGGAGATGATTTTGATGATGGAGCTCCATCACCAAAATTTATGTTCGTGTTTCGAAGGTGTGATATCTATATATCTCCATTAGACTGGTGTGAGAACCAAAACTAATATAGCTAGAATACATTGTTGTGAATTGGCATCAAAAACAAGATTTTCTGTATATACATCAAAGTTATGAATTTGAAACATTAATTCACTAATTGATTGATGTTTGTGTTGTTTGTTTATTTGTTTGATAATTTTGAACCATTTAGCCTAATAGAATCAAATATTGAAAATTATTAGAAATTGGTCGCATTTGCTTGCATATACATGTATATCCATTGAACAGGTCATAGCAAGGAGGCTAGAGCCGAAGAATAAAATTTGTTTGCCCGACAAATAGGTACATGTTTACTACATAATTTACTGTTTTGTTTGGGTGATGATGATTTTATGAGCCTATTGGCTAGCCGCTTGGCCTTTTTCTTTTTCTTTTTGAGATCAGAAGGCCTATATGGCAATTTCGGGATTTTCCTGTGGCTCCCGGTGCAGGGGAGGTTATGGCGAAATTTTTCGAAAATTTAGGGTGTTAGCCAAATTTTTGAAGAATTTGAAAATTCTCAGAAACTGAAAAGTTGGAGAATGGAAGCCAGATCGAACGTAGAGTTGATTAATCAAACCACTTTCGACTTTGTTCCTTTTCGGGGACGCAAAGTTTTAAGTGGGGGAGATTGTAGCAACTCGAAAATCTGGGCCAGTTTAAAAATTTTATTTTGGCAATTTTATCAAATTTTGAATATTTAAAATAGATTATTTTAAATAATATCGACGAGAAATTTATTTTGAATATATTTAGAACGTATATATTATATACGTCGTCGTTAGAATATATATAATTATATATAATTATAAATAGAATTGAAAATGGCGCAGTAGTTCGATAATTCGATTTCAAATTTCAATTGAATGTACCGGGTGCAAAACAAACCGGATTTTAGTGAAACCAAAAATAATACGATCTAATTGATAATATCTTTCCAACGAATCTGAAAAATCAAAATTTCATAGCGGGAATCAAAAGATATGTCCAGTTGAAAATCCTGAATAGTCGCTATGGAATTCAGGCCCTTAAAAATAGACATTTTGCAAACGACCTCAGATTTCGACGAAACCACTTTTGTTGGATCTGTGATGTCAAATTATTGTTAGATTCCAAATTTCATAATTTTTAGATTCAATATGTGAGCGTGGCAAAGGAAAACGCGTTTAACAAGTTTCAGTTGATTTTAATCGACTGGAAATTGGCCATTTTTCAAACGGTCTCAGAACTCAACAAAACTAGTTTTGTTAGCACCGTATCATCAATACAAAGCTAAAAAATATTTTTCGGGAATTTTTAGAGTTAGTATGTGACCCCAGTAAATTGAAATGCGCGTTCAAATTCAATATATAGAGTTATATGTTGATTTTGACGGAAACTGATCGAAACTATCGAATCAGTCTACGATACATATCCCATTGTGTTCGGAATGGGGGTTATTAGCTATGGACGACAGGCGGTGGGCCTTGTTTCGAAGTCGAATGAAAAAGTTACTTTTAGAATTAAAATAATATAAATTAAAAATAAAATAAAACCCTCTTCTCCCCTTATATACTATCTGGCCCCCCTTCAAAATCGATTTCAGAAAAAAGAAGAAGAAAAGAAAGCCGCAGCGCGGCAGCGCCGAGCCCCCCACCGTCGATGAGCCGCCGCCGTCCCCTCTTCTTCTTCCCCGACCTTCTCCTCTCCTCCTTCTCCCATCTCGCATTCAACCTCCATCGCACCCTCGTCGAACACCCCGCCGCCCCTCTAAACCCTAAGACGCCGCATCAGCCCCCCCCCCCTCGCCTGACCTCCGCCCGCTTCCACCTCCTCCCCTACCACCAAAGCCGACTATTGCACCCCCTTCTCCGATCAAAGTAAGTTTTAATTACTAATCTAATTTTATTTTCAGTTTTAATTAAAATTAGCATAGGTAAAAACTGATTTTCTTATATGAATTTGCCTTGAGTTTAATTTTGGTATTTTTTTTTGAATATTTTTAAACAAAGAAAGAATAGATTTTTAAACCAAGAAAGCTTTGATTTTTAAACAAGTAAGATTTGAATTTTATTTGGTTCGAGTAGCGGTAAAAAGATTTGATTTCAAAAGTAGATTTTCCTTGATTTGAAAAATAGATTTTTTTTTAGTGTGTAAAGATTCGTTTTAATCCAAGTAAAAATATAATCTTTTTATATTGTAGAAGTATAAAAATATAATTTTTATATAGGTAAGATAGTAAAAATATCATCTTTGTATATGTAGCGAAATAAAAATCTGATTTTTATTATATATACATTGAAATAAAGAGGTGATTTTTATAGTGATGGAATAAAAATGAAATCTTTATATTTGAAAAGGCGAAATATTTATAAATGAAAAGGCGAAGTCTTTATATTAGAAAAGGCGAGATTTTTATATATTGAATAGCGAAGTAAAAATTCGATTTTTATATATTGAATAGCAATGTAAAAATTCGATTTTTATATATTGAATAGTAATGTAAAAATTCGATTTTTATATATTGAATAGCGAAGTAAAAATTCGATTTTTAAATATTGAATAGCGAAGTAACAATTCGATTTTTATATATTGAATAGCAATGTAAAAATTAGATTTTTATATATTGAATAGCAATGTAAAAATTCGATTTTTATATATTGAATAGCGAAGTAAAAATTCGATTTTTATATATTGAATAGCGAAGTAAAAATTCGATTTTTATATATTGAATAGCAAAGTAAAAATTCGATTTTCATATATTGAATAGCGAAGTAAATATTCAATTTTTATATATTGAATAGCAATGTAAAAATTCGATTTTTATATATTAAATAGCAAGATAAAAATTCGATTTTTATATATTGAATAGCAAAGTAAAAATATGATTTTTATATATGTAGTGGCTACGGGCAACGAAAGTGATAAGAGGCGAGAACGACGAAGACTTCTACATTTGAAGTGGCGTGAAGTTGGAATAGCTATTGGTGAGAACTTCTAACCTTTCAAAACTTCTTTTTCTAGTTATATATATATATATATATACTAGGATGCAGACGGTGTTTAGTAGCACCCGACACCCGCCATCCACAGACCATGGATGGCTTGTTTGTTTGATTGATATGTTGTGAAATTTGTTTGTGAAATTGATGTGAAATAGATAATGAAATATATTCATGTGTTGAAAGGAAATAAAATATTTATATAGTTAAAAATATTTTATCGTTAAAAATATAATTTTTAACGTGAATGTGAGTAAATAAATAGTTATAAACAAATCGGCCGATTTGTTTATATACACTGATTTGACTGATATTGATTGGGTCGATAAATTTTACACATCGCCCAACTGCACAAATAAAATTTGTGTTTGATTGTTTGAAACCCCACACGGGTATTGGGATAATATATGACATACACTAATCCCAATAATTAGTTGTATGTCGATCGATTGATTGATAGGCTGTTATAAGCGTTAGAGATTTATATTGGATGCTTATACAGTGTAGTTCACTTTGGATGATGGTTGATTATTTATCGTTGCTATTGTATACATGTGTTGTATGGAATCCATATAATTAACTTTATATGGTAATTGATTGGGCCTCATTCCAATTTAGAAGATAAAGAATATTATAAAATAAAGGTTCGTGTGTTGACTGTACTCATCCGTTGAGATTAGTCATGTGTTGAACGAAATATTTTAATAATAAAATTTATATCTTTATCATTATAAAATAAAGGTTCATGTGTTGACTGTACTCATCCGTTGAGATTAGTCATGTGTTGAAAGAAATATTTTAATAATAAAATTTATATCTTTATCATTATAAAATAAAGGTTCATGTGTTGACTGTACTCATCCGTTGAGATTAGTCATGTGTTGAACGAAATATTTTAACAATAAAATTTACATCTTTATCATATATAAAATTAGAAACTAATTGGAAAATAGATAAGATGAGTGGTCTCCTGGATATTGATCTGATGTTGGTTTCGGCCTTCGGGGTTAATATTCAGGGAATCGTTCTCTTACTAATTTACGGTTGGAGTCTGATTTAATATCAAACGATAGATACCTTAATTTTCATAAAATATATTAAATAACAAAAATAGTCACACGTGGACAGTACTCATTCGTTTAGATTAGTCATGTGTTGACAAGAATAAATATTCATTTGTTGAATAGAATAACGGAATTATTGAAATATATAAAGCCGTATTGATTAGAGATGCGCTATTTTGACGCGAACGATATTTATATCGATTATATTCGTTTTTATAAATTGAATAGAAAAGAAATTCAAATTGAATTGAATAGATAAAGAAATTTGAATTGAATTGAAATTTGAATTGAATCGAATAGAAAACCAATTTGAATTGAATCGAATAGAAAACCAATCTGAATTGAATCGAATAGAAAACCAATTTGAATTGAATCGAATAGAAAACCAATTTGAATTGAATCGAATAGAAAACCAATCTGAATTGAATCGAATAGAAAACCAATTTGAATTGAATCGAATAGAAAACCAATTTGAATTGAATCGAATAGAAAACCAATTTGAATTGAATCGAATAGAAAACGAATTTGAATTGAATCGAATGGAAAACCAATTTGAATTGAATTGAATAGAAAACCAATTCGAATTGAATTGAATATAAAACCAATTCGAATTGAATTGAAAACGAATTCGAATTGAATTGAAAACGAATTCGAATTGAATTGAAAACGAATTGAAATTTGAATTGAATAGGAAGTTGAAATTGTTTTTTGAAACGAATTTAAAAACTATTTTATATAATTCGTTTTAAATAGGAATCGACGAAATATATATTATATATATAATATAATAGCCTGAATAGAACGCGCCGCGCCGCGGCAGTTCGTGAATTTCGACCATTTATTTCAAACGGACATTACGGGAGATCCGACCGTCGGATTCTCCTAAAACCGGAACCATTGTGTTCATATCGAAAAGAGCTTTCTAACGAATATTAGAAATTTAAATTCTAACGGTTGGATTTGGAGATACGACCAAATAAAATTTGGAAAAGGTCGCTGTAAGTGCAGTTCGATGGCCGTTGATGGAAATCGACTGTACGGGCCTTGATAAAATTATTAAAAATAGTAATAATTTGTGTAGAATTATAAGAAATGATTTGGGAAAAACTGGGATGAAAAACTCCATATTTGAAAAGATAAAAATATATTTTTATCGAAATGAACTAATTTTGAACTAAAATTAAAACCCATTTATTTTTAAATAAATAAATTGGATTTGAAATGGGTTGTAAATAGAATTGATTTGTGGGTTTATCGTGAAGGGTGTTTTAAATGACACTTGTTCTTTAACCCGGTACTAAATAGAATATGATTTGGGTTTGTCGTGAACTGTGTTTTGAATGACATTAGTCCTTTAACCCAGTAAAAGGAGTTTTTAATGAATCTGCAATTAGATTGAAATGAGGATTGGTAATTTAAATTATCAAATTTAGAAATTGAGCGAGAGTGGAGTATCACCAGTTTTGCTCCAAAGCGATAGTTAAATCTTTAATTAGATTTGAACGTGAAATGGTAATTAATTTTACCGATAACACCATAGTATTAGATATGGAGTATTACCAGTTTTGCTTCATGGGATGAATAGGTTGGGATTGGGAAATAAAATAAATAATTACTTCGGTGTGGTACGTTAATCTCGACTAGTTTAGAAAACCATAATTTGGTTTGAAGCGACATCCAAAGGAAGATTAAAGGATAAATTTTAAAGAATTTATCTTTGATAAAATTAATGGGAAACTTTCCCTAAGAATGTGGAATTGGAATGAGGCGTATGTTGTGTTTGTGTAATATTTTTAATATACGCGGGTTGTTCGGAAAGTCCGGGTTTATACCCATTCTGAATAACCGATTCGACGATATGTCGAAGATGAAGACGGTGGTTGAAGACCGGAAGTCTTCACATCGTTTGGGTGATTACTGATGATCTTGATTGGGCTGTACACCCAAGATGAGGGAATCAGTTGGTGGTCGTCCAGACGTACTTGGAGATCGATGGATATGCGAGGAAAGTGCCTCCGGTTTCGTTCAGACCCAGAACGAACTTGTAAATGGATTGTGTGTCTGACATTGGATTTTATTCTGTGTTGATTGATTTCTGTTAAATATATATATGTTTGGCGGCGGAGAATTTATTCTCTTGCTTAACGCTCTTCTCTAAGACGTACGAGCTTAGAGGTTATATATCGATAGATATCAATCGCATAACATGAATTGCCTGTGTGGCACGCTGAGTTGCATGGATCAAGGCTTCTGTTGAAAAGCAAAGTCTTGTGGTTGATGATCAAAGCACAGCCTTTGTGGCATAGCTTTGTGTATAACGTGAATTCATGAGCCTTACACCTCGGTATGAGTTAAAAACGGGATACAGACCGTTGGGAGGACACGACGTTTCTTTCTAGCTTTGGTGGTGTTAGTGACTTACCAGCCCTGATATTTATATACTTTTCACCTTTGTGGTTGTTGGAATGAGGCGCCTCGATTATAGGTCTGCAAGGACCGGGAAACGTGTGTTCAGGCATAATTAATCCTCAAACGTAAGAGAGGACCGGCCCAACCGATCCGGGGTTGCCCAGAGTGTGTAGTCCCGAGGCATTTGCTAGAGTGTCTCGAAGCGGAGAGGAGCTTGCCCCTTGCCTCGACTCATGACGGAAATCCAATTTCCAATACGTGTATTTCGGCTTTATTTGTAGAGCCTAGTATGGCGACATAGTGGTATGGGGCACTTATGCCGTCTATGATTTATATTTATGATTGAAATTGTTTTGACACTATACACTTACAATAGTATCAAATGATTTGTTTTAAACGTACCAAGCATATTTGGCTGTTATAAGGTAAAACCCTATCCTATGGCTTGCGTTGCATTGTGTGAAGGGACCTGGGTCTTATAATAGCTTCATTTTTAGAAAAAGCATTGCGCTGTTTATTTATATGCACTGGTATTCTTGGGAGAAAACCCGTTCCGTGTTATACGGCGTGGTCCCTTGAATTACTCTCTTTTAAAGTAAAGTTTTAAATAACTGTTTTAGTTCTCACACCAGTCACATGACTGACCTGGAGTTTATTGTTTTAACCTAAACTCTGGGTGCCCCTATTTTCGACACGAGCAGCTGGTAGTTTTGGTTTTGCAGATTTATATTCACAGGATCCTGGTTTACAGCTGGAATGATATCCGGAAAGCTCTGTATCCGTATATCACCTTCAGTTGTGCTTTGTATTATTTTCTGCTGCTATGTATTTTATTGTAATCTCTGATATTTATCGAATGTAATTTATTCAATTATACTCTGTATATTCTTGTATCTAATGGAATTGTTGTAATAGCAATGAAATGTTCTTCCGTCTGCGTTATGATTTGTCCTGTTCTCAAACGATCAGGTGTTTCGAACGGTCTTGATCGGTTTAACGACTGATTCGGATCGAGCGAAATTCCTTGCCGTCACATATAGAGATGTAAATATGGTTTCACTTGATTAGGTAACGAGAATCCAATCGAAATGAATGCTTAAGGAAGATTTCAAATGTAAGAAATGGTTTATAAAACCAGATTTGAAATCAAAGGGGTAAATGAGATTTTAATATCAGTGGTTAAGTGACGAACTGATGTTGTTCTGACATAAGAACGTTGTCGATCAAGGTCTGAGAGGTAAATAAAATACCCTAACTTGAACGGCTTCACTATTATCGAGGAGTGATATTAGTTTGAAACGAGGAGAAGGTGTTGTAATTGGTTAATTATTCCATACGAGGACATTTAAAATGAGTACGAGTTTTTTTGAATATAAATGTTGGTTACAAGATAAGTAAGAATATTTGGTTTTAAATTATATAAGTCGACATTTGATTTGTCATATCAGAATTAGTAATTTGATTTATACCACTAAGTAGTTTATATCTATATATAAGTATATATATCGTGATGCCAGAATTTAAGGAAATGGGAAAAGTGGTTTGGGAGAATATAATGATATTTCCTATAGTAAAGGAAATGGAAAGTTTGGTATATATGTATATATAAACTCGAGAACATATCAAATAGTTTTTGTTATAATAAAATTAAGAATAAAGATAATGTTTAAAATATATTAGAAGATTTAAAAGTTGATAAACCATTTGGTTAAGTATATATATATATATATATTTTAAACAGGCCAAGTCATGCCAAGTACCGAATCAATAAACTCATTTACACAATTGTTATTTGATAGTTAAATCACCGACTATCAAAACCTGACCAATACGATTGTTGGTATTGAAAGACCGGGATCGAATTTATATTCAAAAACCATTCCGATCAATAAATACGTGAAGATATTAGAAGAAGATCGAGATGGATCGTTGAAGACCGTAGATCTTCATAAGCGGAAGAACCACTAAGATTCTCTGCCTTGCAAGCAGAGATAAACCGTGATTCGGTCGTGGTTGGAATCTACGGATTGCAAGGACTTCTCGCTACTGATCCTTGGGGTGATTCCTATATGAGATGCAGTAGGAGAGTGCCTTCGGTTCATCCTGTTCCTGGATGACTTGTATGGACGAGTGTCTAACAGAGTATTTCCAAAGAGGTCACGTACGTTGATTTCTTCAAACGTATTTCTGTTGATGGCGGAGGAGGCCGTACACCTTCTCTTAGCTGACCGCAGAGTATTTTTGTGGACGTCAATTAGTGATATCTGGCAGATCTGACGATGTGGCATTCAAAGTTAATGGTGACCAGATATTCTAAAGATGCATTCTAGCCTCGAGCCTCATCAACCGGGAAATGACAAAAATCAGGCAGGCAGCATGGCTATGTGGGTCGCTCCCATTAGGTTATATAATCACCTATCTAGAGAAATTCCATTTGCTTCTTTAATCTATATTCGATGCTGTCCCTTTTCCGGAGGCGGTTGCTGATCCCAACCGTCGGTGATATACATTCGATACACTCAAGCGAAATGAGTGGTCGGTCATGTGTGGGCCGGGTTGCAAGACGTTCTTGTTGAACCCAGTGTATTCGCCTCTAGAGATACACTATCGGCAGGTGGTCCTATACCTTGTCAAGGTTGGAATCCAATATCCAATAAGCGCCCGCGGTTTTTAATTGTATAATATATATGTGGAGCATGAGATGCAAGCGTTCCGCTAGATTGTTAATTATTTGTATTTAGACATTATTATAATATCAGAATAAGTTATGATTTCAAAAACGGTTTGGGTTATAGTAAGGTAAAAACCATCTGTATTTATGTGTGGGCTGGTCTTACTATTATCCTTTGATTTCATAAAAGATTTTCCAAAGTTAAACAAGCTGTGTGTTCTGTGAATTTATCATTGAAAGTATTCCAGACTGACCCGGTGTATTTTGCTTTGCTTCAAATGTGCTCGGGTCAGACCGAGTATGTTCCAGGTTAGGTTTCGCTTGGAGTTTCAGGAGCTGGAAGCAGGCGGCTTCACCGCTAGTTATATAAAGTTATTATTCCGCTGTGACTGATATGTGTGTACTCTGATGTTTGGTATGTATATACTGTTCTTTTGAATAAAGAGATTTGATATATTGTATTTATTCGTTCCGCCGTGAGATTCTGATGTGGTGTTCTTCTTCTTTCTTCTATTCTAATATTCTTTCTTTCTATTCTCACCCTCTAAATTCTTTCTATTGACAATCTGGGGTTCGATACTTGGGTTTTGGGCAAGTAATACAGGTTTATGTATTGTTGTCGAAAATTCGAGCATCAAAGTTTTCCCCGGGTCGTTACAGTGGTATCAGAGCTATTGGTTTAGTGATAACCTTAGCTCTGTGGCGTGACTCAATAGAGATGGGGTTAGTAATACCCTGGATTGAGTGTATATATGAGTGCGCGTATTTGTAATTTGATATAAAATTATTTTTGAAACTATTTTTGCCTAATATATTCTATAAAATAATAAAAGCAATAATTTTCACGAATTATTATAATATGGGAAATCGATTGATTTGTTTGTATGATATGTTTGGATTGTGTTGTTGGTTGCTTGAATATGAACCTGAACATGAGTAGGCTGGGTTGAAAACCAATCCGAAATAAATAATTCGAATAAATCTATTCAAATAAATAAATTTGAATGGATAATTAAAGAGATAAATGAAGTGATTATAAATAATTATAACCTCGTACGGATTGAATTGTGCGTAAAATGGGTTGATATGAATGATATGGGTATTTTGAACCTAATTGACATTGTTTTGGGGGCTAATGAAATTCATTCGAGTTGAGAAACAGGTGTTGAAGAACCAATTCAGCTTGAAAATCCATCCAAGAGAGAAAATTCTGGAGTTAATCGTATCCAGTTTGAATAGGGCTGCATAATAACTAAGCAAGCTCGTGTATAATATATTGCTTATCGCATAATAACGCTTGCAAAAAGGTACACCTACACAAATATGAAATTTTGATTTTTATTTGGGTTTTGAGTTGGTTTTTGAATTTTTCCGACGATGAGAGTCGATGGATGTATTTTTCTTGAACCTGCGATATTGCAGATGTCCTCCGTGCAGGGGAAACTCTACAAAAAAAATTCCAAAATTTAAGGTGTTAAATTTTTTTTGAAGATTTTTGGGAAATTCTTTTATTTGAATTAATTTGGTTTTATGACCAATTAGATTTGTTTTGGGAATAAAATCGAATTTTAAATTTATTATTTTTATAAAGATAATGGGTTGTAGCGTTCTTTCTACCTTAGCAATTTCGAGGACGAAATTATTTTAAGGGGGAAGGAATGTAATGTCCCGTATTTTCTGGCCATTTATTTGAAATATTTTATTTATTTAAAATATTAATTTGAGTATAAATAATCTATTTGACCATTTTAATTTGAAATATTTAAATTATATTAATAATATAATAATATTTATTTTCGAAATAATTGGAAAATGTTGATTTTGCTGTATAACGTGAACGGGCAATTTAAATTGGTTTAATATTGATTTTATTGAAATTTTAGTGGCGATTTCGTTATTAAAACGACGTTAGAACATTTAATTTATAATTTAATTATAAAACGAACTGCAGCGGCGCGGTAGTTCGTAATTTGGCGCTTTGAACTTTAAACGGCTGTACAGAACCCAATATGAGTCGGGTTTTCTCGAAACAAGAAACGTCCGAATCTGTTGGGTAATATTTTTCTAATGGAAGAGAAAAATCCAGTTTTCATAGCGTAGATTTTGTTTTATGTCCAAATCAAATTTTGAAAAGGTCGTTGTGGAATTCCTTTATATATTATAACGATTATTTATATAAAATAGAGGGGTTTTTAAATATTTATAATATCGATTTGGCTTCAAACTCAACCCGAGATATTTTATATTGGTAATGTATGAAATTCTGGTCGTGTATGGCCAATTATAATATTTTATTATTATTATATTGAGGTATTTTAAAATTGTGTTATTTTATTTGAATTGGGCAGTTATAAAAGGGCATTTATTCAAACGACCTTCGTTTTCGACGAAACTAATTTTATTGGGACCCCAACAGTAAATTATTGCTTTGTTTCAAGTGGCGCGTCAATCAGGGTTAATTTGTGAGCGTGGCAAAATAAAATACAAATAAAAACGACCATTTGAACGTGAACGAGGGCGATTCGAGCAAACGAACTCGGAATTCGACGAAACGAGTTTCGTTAGACCGTATCGTCAAATTATACTATGCCGTCCATTCACATCTCAAACGGGGTTTGTATGTGAGCACAGGAGCGAATAAACGACGTTCGAAATTACGATAGACACGAAATAAAAATCGTTAGTCAACATCGTTCGTCAAATCAACTTAAATTATATTATTTCCACATTATTTATACCCCCAAAAAAATCAGAATTTTCATCCCAACCCCATTTTCAGTCCATCAATTTGCAAATAAGTCCCTCATCACAAATCTACTTATTTCTCTCAATCCGTTGATAATTTGTGAGGGCGGCCTGAAGTGGATTTGTAGATCTGGTAGATACCTAGCTACTGAGAAAAGTTGGGTTGGTTTCGTTGAGAGTGGTGGCCGGAATCTCACGAAAACTGCAAAAAGTCAGTTTCGTTCTTCGGGAAAATTGGGAGGCTGTGGTTGATTTCAAGGACTCAGACCTGGGGGGATTGAAAGAGGAGGGACAGACCTTCGATTTGGCACCGATCTCAGGTCGTCTGGTGGTCGATGGTGGTTGTGGGACGGAGATGAACAGAGGGGAGATTTTGGGTTATTTTCGAAAGCAACAAGGGGTTCTCACCATTTTCCGGCGGTTGTGGTCATCGTTGGCGTCGCGGCCTAGGGGGGATCAGGGCTGGAAGTCGTGGAGGTCAGACTGGCGGAGGTCCGGTCATCGATTGCTGTCGGAGGTGGTGGAATTTTACATTTGAACGGAATTGGGTCAAAGGGGAAATTAGGGACGTCGGAGGTGATCTGAGGGCAGGCGTCGCTGGCGAGTAGGGTTCTCGTTGGTGCGGTCACGTTGGTGGCGACGAGGTAGGCTCCGGTGGTCGGAGGGATGATCGACGGCGGTTTGAAGAAGGGGGCACGGTGTGTGATTTCTGGAAGAGGAGAAGGATCAGGCTTCAGATTTGTTACAAAGTAGAAAACGCGTTGTTTTGTTATTACGATGGTGACGTGGCGGGTTTTAAAGGTAAATGGCTTTTTAATTATTTAATTAGAATATTAATTAGTTAGTTAATAATCGTATATATATATATTAAAATTTGAAACTAGCATATCTTGGTCATATGGTAATGAAATCTGACAAAACTGGATCTGTTGGGATCGCAGGGACGAGACCTAGGTGATGGCACTGACTAGGCACTAATCTGACGCAGTTGATATTTCAGTTAATTTTGAATGTCCGTTCAAGATTAAAAGGAACAAACGCGTCCACCGTCAACCGAAATAATCTGGTGAGTTAATTCTCACACCTTTTGGAATCCTGTGATGTGGTAAATTCATATTAAAATTTAATTTACCATTTAAAAGTATAAATTGGTTGCTTGGTTGCTATTGGCTGCTATTGTTTGAGTGGTTGCTGTCATTTATATTTCATCGCTTTAAATTAGTAGATCATATGTAATTTATTTCATATATTATTATGAAATGTATAACGAACTGTGGTGCAGGGAAGAACAGGTTGGAGGGATCCGACCGGATTCCTCAAATATTGTATATGTTGTTTGTTTATTTTATATTGTTGATATTTGAACTGATTGAACCCCATATGGTAGAAAAACCTGTTTGAGTGTGATGGTTGAATAGATATTCACATGTGTTGTGTTTAAAATCAATCGACAGTGTTGATTGGGTAATTGGCAGTGAATGGCCTAAAATGTATAGTTTTAAACGTCGTTCTACCATTCGGTGAATTGACGCAGTTTTGAAGTTATAAATTATTTTATAACTGAACTTAAGTTTCTCAGTTATTTTTATAAGTAATAAAATTAGAAATTTATAAATATATTTTTTAAATCAAGATTATATAAGAAATTATATAAGTGGTTTATACAAGTCTTAAAAAGCTGGAAAACCAAAGAAATTACCTACGTGTTGGTAAAGTAGAATAATTGTATTTTAATACAATTAAATGGTGTTTTAAATTAATTAAGTTATTTAATTGATTTAAAAAGGGGAAATGTAAAATGAAGATCAGTTAATTGGTAACTGACATGTACGGTTGGCAAATCAACCGTTTTTGATTAAAATTGACGAATGGGATTTATTTGGGATAAATTTAACGAATAACGAAATTATTAGTTAATCTCCGATTAACAATAAGTTAAAGTGATTGTTGAATTGTTTTAATGAAGTAAACTTTTTATAAGCTTTTAAATTTTTTAATAATCCTATCTTTGATTAGTATCAAAGTTAAATAGTGTTGATATAGTAAATATTAAAGTTAATTATTATTTTAATTAATAATAATTAAATCGATGGTTTTAATTTGGAATTCAATGTAGAAGTGTTTAAGTGACAAATGGTTTGATCGAAAAGGGCGACAAGAGCTTTATAAAGGGATTCATTATCCAGGTTTTCAAAACGAGATTTGTAGATTGGATTGGAAAGTCAATATAGAGATGTAAATATGGTTTCACTTGATTAGGTAACGAGAATCCAATCAAAATGAATGCTTAAGAAAGATTTCAAATGTAAGAAATGGTTTATAAAACCAGATTTGAAATCAAAGGGGTAAATGAGATTTTAATATCAGTGGTTAAGTGACGAACTGATGTTGTTCTGACATAAGAACGTTGTCGATCAAGGTCTGAGAGGTATATAAAATACCCTAACTTGAACGGCTTCACTATTATCGAGGAATGATATTAGTTTGAAACGAGGATAAGGTGTTGTAATTGGTTAATTATTCCATACGAGGACATTTAAAATGAGTACGAGTTTTTTTGAATATAAATGTTGGTTACAAGATAAGTAAGAATATTTGGTTTTAAATTATATAAGTCGACATTTGATTTGTCATATCAGAATTAGTAATTTGATTTATACCATAAAGTAGTTTATATCTATATATAAGTATATATATCGTGATGCCAGAATTTAAGGAAATTGGAAAAGTGGTTTGGGAGAATATAATGATATTTCCTATAGTAAAGGAAATGGAAAGTTTGGTATATATGTATATATAAACTCGAGAACATATCAAATAGTTTTTGTTATATTAAAATTAAGAATAAAGATAATGTTTAAAATATATTATAAGATTTAAAAGTTGATTAACCATTTGGTTAAGTATATATATATTTTAAACAGGCCAAGTCATGCCAAGTACCGAATCAATAAACTCATTTACACAATTGTTATTCGATAGTTAAATCACCGACTATCAAAACCTGACCAATACGATTGTTGGTATGGAAAGACCGGGATCGAATTTATATTCAAAAACCATTCCGACCAACAAATACATGAAGATATTAGAAGAAGATCGAGATGGATCGTTGAAGACCGTAGATCTTCATAAGCGGAAGAACCACTAAGATTCTCTGCCTTGCAAGCAGAGATAAACCGTGATTCGGTCGTGGTTGGAATCTACGGATTGGAAGGACTTCTCGCTACTGATCCTTGGGGTGATTCCTATATGAGATGCAGTAGGAGAGTGCCTTCGGTTCATCCTGTTCCTGGATGACTTGTATGGACGAGTGTCTGACAGAGTATTTCCAAAGAGGTCACGTACGTTGATTTCTTCAAACGTATTTCTGTTGATGGCGGAGGAGGCCGTACACCTTCTCTTAGCTGATCGCTGAGTATTTTTGTGGACGTCAATTAGTGATACCTAGCGGATCTGACGATGTGGCATTCAAAGTGAATGGTGACCAGATATTCTAAAGATGCATTCTAGCCTCGAGCCTCATCAACCGGGAAATGACAAAAATCAGGCAGGCAGCATGGCTATGTGGGTCGCTCCCATTAGGGTATATAATCACCTATCTAGAGAAATTCCATTTGCTTCTTTAATCTATATTCGATGCTGTCCCTTTTCGGGAGGCGGTTGCTGATCCCAACCGTCGGTGATATACATTCGATACACTCAAGCGAAATGAGTGGTCGGTCATGTGTGGGCCGGGTTGCAAGACGTTCTTATTGAACCCAGTGTATTCGCCTCTAGAGATACACTATCGGCAGGTGGTCCTATACCTTGTCAAGGTTGGAATCCAATATCCAATAAGCGCCCGCGGTTTTTAATTGTATAATATATATGTGGAGCGTGAGTTGCAAGCGTCCGCTAGATTGTTAATTATTTGTATTTAGACATTATTATAATATCAGAATAAGTTATGATTTCAAAAACGGTTTGGGTTATAGTAAGGTAAAAACCATCTGTATTTATGTGTGGGCTGGTCTTACTATTATCCTTTGATTTCATAAAAGATTTTCCAAAGTTAAACAAGTTGTGTGTTCTGTGAATTTATCACTGAAAGTATTCCAGACTGACCCGGTGTATTTTGCTTTGCTTCAAATGTGCTTGGGTCAGACCGAGTATGTTCTAGGTTAGGTTTCGCTTGGAGTTTCAGGAGCTGGAAGCAGGCGGCTTTACCGCTAGTTATATAAAGTTATTATTCCGTTGTGACTGATATGTGTGTACTCTGGTGTTTGGTATGTATATACTATTCTTTTGAATAAAGAGATTTGATATATTATATTTATTCATTCCGCTGTGAGATTCTGATGTGGTGTTCTTCTTCTTTCTTCTATTCTAATAATCTTTCTTTCTATTCTCACCCTCTAAATTCTTTCTAATGACAATCTGGGGTTCGATACTTGGGTTTTGGGCAAGTAATACGGGTTTATGTATTGTTGTCGAAAATTTGAGCATCGAAGTTTTCCCTGGGTCGTTACAACAGATCAGTCTAGCTGTACTCATCAAATAAACTGAGATAACAAGAGATATAACACAGGATGACATGAACATAGCATGTCGACACAATCAGGAAATGACAATGGAATGTTAGCACACAAATATCTCTAAATAATCTCCTAGCTAATCTAGAATGCAACATTCAAATAATAGCACACAACAGGAAATGACCGCGGAATGCCAAATAAACTAAACACATGAATGACAACGGAATGCCAAATAAACTAAACACATTAATGACAATGGAATACTAAAAAAACTAAACACTTGAATGACAACGGAATGCCAAATACACATCAAATTGATGACCATCACATCAAAGTAAATCATGAATCATAACTCATTTCTCAAATTGACCCGCATTGCATCAAAATAATCAAGAATCCAGAAATCACTCGAAATCCAGAAAACACCATAAAGGGGCAGACCTGTTCATAGATGAGATGCGGTCTCTAGGTAGCAAACCCATAGGTTTGAGCCGAAGCTCCCCACGAAGCCAGGTCGTGACCTAGGAAGAGAGAAAACACATAAATCATGAAATCTCTAGAAAACATCATAAAGAGGGGGCAGGTCTGTTCATAGATGAGATACGATCTCTAGGTAGAGAAACTATTTGTTTGAGCCAAAGCTCCCCACGACGTCGGGTCGTGACCCTGGAGAGTGAAATCCAAGAATCGTAAATCCCACTAAGGCGATCGAGGACCACAAAACGTAAATCATCCAGGTTGGACCGAAGTCCCAGAAGTAAAATCCAAGAATCGTAGATCCCACTAGGGCGATCGAGGACCACAAAACACAAAACATAAATGGACTGCATCGATCCGGTGAATAGAAATTACTCAGAGCTAGTTAATATAAGGAAATAGAGACATGTCCCATAACCACATGCTATTCTCGAATATTTACGAACCCGTAATTGGTTCCTATTCAAAACAGAGAAAATCATAGAAGGAGCATTGCCACGGTTTTTGATCGGGCGAGTCCAAGAATTTACCATCAAAGCAAAAGCAAGGGTTCATAGTCCTTAACTTTACTAAGACGTTTGATTAGATTTCTCATACGAACTAGAAAAGGTTTATAAAATATATACTAGTAAATTTGAAGAAGGTTCATAAAACGATTTCGTAAATTAGCTTCTCATAAGATTGGAAACCATTTTAGTACAAGAATTTGATATCTACTAATAACATAAAACCTCTTTATATAATTTCAAAGTGGCAATAAACAATAGTACGATTACTGAGGAAAATCGATCAAGAGGATTCACGTCATAATGACATAAATCCAAATCATAAATCATCAGATGTAAATTCGATAAATCGAATATACATATAGCTCGTTAGTGAATCCAATGACGTTAAGAAACGGTTAGAAATCACTAGATCGACAGGAAACAAAGACACAAAATCAGTTGCCGTAGATCAAAAAGCGATCACCAAGGTGATCGCTAATTCGTAATTCACATTACAACAACATACAGGAAATCAAAGGGATAACGACTGTATTTTCGATCAACGAACGAGTCGAGATCCCAAACTAGCACCCGAAAGTTTTAAACTACATTGGAATAGGCTCAAAGGATATCAAGTCTATAATCCACGTTTTAATGGCATGAATCATCTTAACAAGAGTATCGAATAAATTCGATATACCAAAAGGAGCGCAAGCTTTACGATGATCTCCAGTGAATTCAAAGACCATCGACATGCACGGGAGAGCCAAGGAGGAGTCCAGAAACCAACGTGATCGTATGCGGAGGCGCACAACTGGATTTGGGTCGGACCTGGGCAAAACAGCCCAGATTTAGGGCGACCGGTCAAATAGGGCGGTCGACAATTTTTGCCCAGAAACAGAACCGGTCGACCGCCTCATTTCTGACCGGTTGATCGGTTTAGGCCTGGGCAGCTGCCCAGGCCAAACCAAGGGGGATTCGTCCCCTGCTAGTGTCCGGCGCCTATCGTCGAGGCTCGTGACTTCTTCGGGACATCAATGAGACCTCTCCGATCCACCGTATCAACTCGCAACGCTCGAATGCATTGGTTTGGATTATAAATTCTAAAACGAACAAAATTCCAAACCAAAACGAATAAATGTGATATAAGCGGATTGTGAAGCCTTAGAACTTGCCGAATGCAACAGTGGTACTTCAAAACACCACTTAATCAATTCAAATCATATGTATTGATCGAGTAAATAACATATGTCATAATCTCTAATTCAAACGAACAAACAAAAGCATATTAAAGCGATTCAAGCGACTGGTGAAGACTTAGGATGTGTCAGGGGACAACAAAGCTTCACAACATCACTAAATCAGCTCATATCATATACATTGGATCGTATGAACAATCCTTATCATAAGTTGTCAACTCAATGAAACATAAAACATGGAATCAGCTAAACTACACTAACATAACCAATTTACTAGAATATGCAAACTCAAATGAACACTAGGTTACACTTTTACAAGCCAATGGCTTGTAGCATAGATGTGAGTTCAAAAAGAACTCACCTTTGGTTCTTGAATGACAAGAACAAGCTCCGACAAGGAAGAACAAGCACAATTCCAGGAAAAGAAGCTTTCTTTCTTCAATCACTCCTCAATAATCACCTCATGAACACAAATGAAGACACATGAGTGTTAGGGCGCACTAAAAATACGTAATTGAGAGGAGTACAAGGTAGAGAGGGAGAGTAGAGAGCTTACCCATGTCTTGAAATCAAGTTAACACATGAATTGAGCTTGAAATCAAGAGCCCTAGCTTAGGGAATTTCTATTTCCCATTCCTCCTCCATTTTCTATTTTCCTAAGTGTTTGGAGAATGAATGAAGAGAAAGGGGTTGATTTGGTCATATGGAGTGAGCTAGGTTAGCCCAACCAACCCCTAGCCAAGGTGCCAAAATTCTGAAGCTCGGAACATATCGATGCTTATAGTCAAAAAGGTCATAAACGATGATCCAGACTCAATGGAAGTGGTCCCGAATCCTAATTTTATCGTTTGTGAAAAAGGACATTTTGAGTGATACATATGATATGACGATATATTTAAATAAAATATTTAAACCTAAAATCGTCGAATGAGCGGGTTGTTACAGACTTCCCCCCTTAAAAGAATTGCATCCCCGCAATTCCTTAAGAATGAAGTAATAAGTAACAAACGAAAATAATACCACGGAGTGGTACCACAAGAACCGACGCGAAATGAAATGGTCACACCAACGGCTATGTGAGATCCCAATTTCGTTTCACAAGATCATAAAAATTAGAGTTCGATCTCGAACTTCATTACCTATGAAGGTAGTCATCCCAAACGGGTAAAATAATTCCAGAAAAATTCATAAGCGCTAGGAATTAAAATAGACTCGCCTTTCTTAGTATGATTCTCAAGGGAATGAGAATCGATAGAATGTACAAAACCCAAGCGCTAATTAGGAATTTCAAGAAGCAATGGGATTGCGTCCTACAGACGCGAGATATCAATAGTAGATATTTCTCTTAGGATATGAGATAGGATTTTACGATGGTTGACTAATCCATCCCCAAACTCAATCATGACGATGTAATGAACATCAAACCCGAGCGCTTTACTCCTGCGACAAGGTGGCTGACACCAACAAAATCACAACATAGAGATTCCAATGAATTTAGCTAAGGAAAGCAATTTTCGAAGGAATAATCAACTTTAATATCAATGATCCAAGGTTGGTAACAGAATACCAACGAGATAGAAACCAGTAAACAAATATTGGTAACGGAATACCAACGAACTACTCAGGGAAATTGATTTCTAACCAGGTATTAAATCTCATTTATTAACCATAAAGACGAATCATTAGGAATTATATGAATTTCCCAACATTCGGTAACTTGAGTATCAATTTTATAAAATCAGAAACATCGACAAGATGACGGATAAGTAGTGCACAGCTTACCACTTCGGAACAACATGATTTAAGATAAATTTTCCGCCAAAGATCTCAAATCGTAAAAACATCAGCAATTAATCAAAGAAGCAAATAGACAGTTTCTCTAACAAGATGAGATTAAACCAAAAAGGTCATAAGCCCCAAAGATTTGATTGACAAGGGTTAACAAACGTGAGGAGACAATTGTTAATCCAAATGTTTCAAATAAACAAAGGAGGAATATCAAAAGAGCTCATCATTTCGATATTCATTTTTAAGAACAACGCTAGGCTAAGTCCATAAGTGAACTGACTATAGTACTTTCGGATGATCGACTAGATCATAGATTAGAATAAAGGAATTATTGAGTTTAACGTGGATCGCAAAACCCAAACCTTCCCTCCCCAACGCGGACTCTCATTCTCTCGAGTGATCATTCACTAGAGAAAATAATAAGACCCATGTAATCACAAGAATACTAAATTCTCTTTAGCAAATCGAAACAAGGGTTAAGAATTAGACGAGATTCTCAATCACTAAGAATTCTCAAAAATCAAAGATCTGAAATCCAGCAACAAGAGACATAAATGAATAACTCTTTGGGTTGCTCCTGAAGTTATTTAGTTTACTCAAAGAAAAGATTCAAGATAATTTCTAATTAAAAATCTTAAACCACTCAAATACTTGGAATTACTTCAAGGAAATCTATAAATAAATTGAAACACCCCACCTCCATTAAGGTCACTCACAAAGGGAATGCCTTAACTTTGGTGGAGGTTTATAAGTAAAAGCCACAGATGAACTCAAGATAGATATAAATACACATATTTTAAACAGCGGAAACAAAACAAACTTTTATTTCATCAATACGTGTATCAAACAAAGATTTCCATAATTGTCTCAAAATACTTACAACATTACAACCTCATAACTGCCTTGATTATTAAAGAAGCATGAAAACATAAATAAAGTGACAAAAATCCCTATAGTGATATCCAAAGCCATTATCCGAGCAAGAAAAATCCAAATCATACATCTACGTTCTTGGTGCTTGTAAAGAGCCTGACTGAGTTGAGTTGTTTCCTCCCTATGGCCCGGGGGGAACGAAAGAAAAGAAGACAAAAAGAAAATAGGGTCAGACATAAAGCCTGAGTAAATCTAGTAACTCTTCAATATGTGAATAAGAAAAGGGTATGATGGATGTAAACTAAAAATAGGAAAGTGTCACAAGCTAAGGAAATGTCGAATGTACCATCACACCCATACTATATCTCTGCACCTATTTGAGTTTATTCTAACTGGCACCCCGTGGTGAGGGTGAAGTGATCCCCATTCTTGTTAAAAGATTGGCTCCTACTCGAGTGAACATGTGTCATACGGCCCCCAAGAATTGTAGATACCTATGTTGGTCCCACCATAGGGTGTATCAAGACCCATGGTGGCGGCCCCGACACAAAACTAGAAGACATAGGTTATACTACTGGTGTCGCCAGTGCCCTGGTTGTCTGCTCCGGAGTGTGTGCACGCCCGCACCCTGTTAGACCTGCACTGTGCACCCACCGCCGTCGTTTGACCGCATACAATCAGCCCAGTAATCGTGCCCCACCCTGCCTAGTTTCAGGGTACCGTTGATACCTAACTTTGGGTTACTGCTGAAACGGGTCCCTCGTTACCAAGATTTTCTAGTCAAACATGTTAAGTGGTTAAGTGCCTGTATTTACCTAACCCCACCCATCAAGTCTTGTTAACATGTTGAATTTGGTTAAGTGTTATAGTTGACTTAACCCTACCGTCTGTCCTTAGCCTCTTAGGAGCACCAGACCACTCACATTAGACAGGTATTGCTACGGTTACTGGATGTGCCGGTCGGTTCCGGGTAGGTTTACACCGTAGCTCAGTCTAACCTCGGGTCCTTATTGGGCTCAATGCTTAACCACCCACATTGGATAGGTATTGTTGTGACTACAGGACAGCCGGGCGGGTCCGGGCAGGTTTACATCACAACTCAATCCAACCTCGGGTTAAGCATATCGTGTTTTCTAAATTTACATATTTTATTACTTCTCAACTATATGTAAATGTCATATCTTTTATTTTTGGGTATTTCAATTCATACCGCTTATGTGTCATAATCGTTGGTATGTGCCAAACATGCCAACATATATTTTCATATTTTACACCCAACGTTATTACCCCCGTTTGTTCGCAACGTTATAACATGTGTTGGGCTTGTCACAATTCGGCCCAACTTTATAAACGTGAGGAAAAGGGGAAATCAAGAACATGTAATACATAAAGGTGTGTGGCGCATGAACTTGCAATTTGGCGATTCAACTAACATATAACATGGGTCATGTGAACTTGCATTCAAATCAAAGTATGACTAAGTAGGTGACATATGAAATGGCATAGTTTAGGCAAAGACAAACTTGTGTTTAAACATGTTTAACTTGGCATAATATCGACCACAAAACTAGCATGTTATATATTCATCAAAAACGTACAATTTTTACATCTAATCATATAGCCTATTTCAACATGAACTTGCATAGTTTATGAAACCCAAACGATGTTTGACATAGAACCAATTATATTTTGCAAATAAACATGAACTTGCATAGTTTATGAAACATAGATCCAATTATACTTGCAAACATAGATCTAATTATACTTGCCAATAAACATAAGAATGATATCATAGGTTTTGGGTCATGTAGGCATAAAAGGTCTATAACATGTTTACATAAATTCTAATTTAGACTAAGGGAATATACATAGTCCATGCCATCGACATATACAAAAAGGGATCAATTTCTAGTTTTTGCCACAAGCTTGCAAGTGCCATTGTTTTTCATATACAATTGTTCAATAGGCTTGCATCAATCAATTTATGCCACAAACATCAATACACAAGTCATGGTAGAACCATTACAACACACAAAGATTATAACAACACGATTCTATTTTCATTTACATCGAATCACATCATAGTTTTTATTCATATTTCGAAAGGTCACTATACTTACAACGTGTGATGAATTCTTGTTTTCTGATTTATGTTATTCTGATTTGGAGATGCTCTCCTTTAGGTAGCAAAGTTGCGTTGAATGATTTGATTAAGCTTTGATCTTCTTTTAATTTGATTCGTCTCTTAGGCTTGTTGGCTTGTCTCTAGGCTTTCTAATTGACGGCCATTCCTAGTTCCTCCCCAGCAGCATGACGGCTTTTGTATTCTATTATTTGTGTGAATTTAGGGTTAGACTTGAGTTGTATTTATAGAATTTTAAATTGTTTTGAGCCGTCGATGAAGCTAGGGTGAATCCAGACCATCCATCTCAAGAGAGGCCAATAAGAAAGAGACATGTAAGCCCTAGTGACTCAGCCAAGCATCAGAATTCGACCAGACCCTGACCAGGCCAGCCAGGGCCTGACCAGCATGTCTTTCTGACCTAGGCGCACTTGGCAGGTGCGCCAGGCCAAAATTGTACTGGCGCACTTCCCAAGTGCGCCAGTTCAACTTTGTTCAGGCGCACTTCACAAGTGGGCCAGTGCATTCTGACCCGTTTTCCGGTTTTTCTGCCCAACTTCATTCGTCCATATCTTCTTCATACGATATCCATTTTACGCAAACTTGAACTCTATCTCAAGCATTATTTCGAGACGAACGCAATGGTGTAACCCATTTCCCTTGATTTCATCATTTATAATTAATTATACTTTAACTCGTGAAGCTTAACGTTATAGAATTCGCGGGGTGTTACATTCTCCCCCACTTAAAAGGATTTCGTCCCCGAAATATTCAAGTTAGGAAGAATGTATATCCTACCATCCAACAGTCCATCTACTCAACCAACAAACACAGGCATCCACTGTCCTTAAAAGACTTCTAATGCTTCATGATCATATGCATAGTGTGTGTACATGTCCTTATCTAATGCAAAAATCAGGCGGTCTACTGATTCAGTTGACCTCCTTAATGCGAATCATGTAAGTGTCATGAATCCATTATGTATGCAAAATTTTCCTACTCATAATTCTACATGAGTGCACAACTATTCATACAAATGCGATGACCATATGACAGCATATCAAGTTTTCAACCGTATACAAATAAGAATACATATATGCATATGCAGTATGAAGTGATTGAGCCGATCTAAGACCTAGGTTGTGTGTGTATATGCATCCACGAGCAACCACTAGCAACCACTTGCAGCCATCAACCATAACATGTTTCATATACATGTTTACATCCAAAGGGGTTTCTACCTAAGGATAAAGATAATATTGAGGAGGTATACCTAAAAAGATAGATACAAGCACAACTTAAGAAAAAGAGAGGTCAAAGATGTACCCTCAAAAAGAAGAGGGTAGACAACGCGTATTCTGTCCTCAGTTTCCCAAGTCGCGTCTTCTTCGGCGTCGCTCCACTGAACTTTAATGAGTTTCACTTCGCGGTTGCATAGCTTCTTGATTTCAGTTCCTATGATTCGAGTTGGAACTCTCCTTAGAGTTGCTTCACGTTCCACTTCGGCTTCTTCTGGAATGCTTGGCTCCATCACTTCCGCTAATTCATGTAGACATTTCCGGAGATGAGAAACATGAAAGACGTTGTGAATTCCAGCCAATCTTTCAGGCAGATCTACTCTATAAGCCATTTTCCCAATCTTCTCGATGATAGGGAACGGTCCTACAAATCTTGGTGCTAGCTTTCTTGCAGATCCAAAGCGAACGACGTTCCTTAAAGGGGATACCTTAAGGAAAACCTTGTCCCCAACCTCAAACTCAAGGTCGGTCCTAGGATTTCTGTCTATCTTGGGCTGTCTTCATTCTCCTACGTATCAAGTCCACTTTCTCTGAAGTTTCTCGAATCATGTATGGCCCAAGTATAAGCTTATCTGTAAACTCCCACCAACAAGTTGGTGATTTGCACGGTCTTCCATACAAGGCTTCGAAGGGTGCCATGCCGATGGTAGCTTGGTAGCTGTTGTTGTAGGCAAATTACACAAAAGGAAGGTGATCCTCCCACGTCCTTCCAAAGTCAAGAACGCAAAGTCTTAAAAGATCCTCTAAAACTCTATTCACCCTTTCCGTCTGACCATCGGTTTGTGGGTGATAGGCCGTGCTCAAACATAACTGCGTGCCTACAGCTTCTTGTAGACTCCGCCAAAACTCACTCGTGAAGATAGGGTCTCGGTCACTAACAATGCTGGAGGGTATCCCATGGAGTCGAACTGTTTCCTTGAGATAAAGAGATGCTAGAGATGCAGCAGTCCTTCTACTCTTGATAGGTATAAAGTGGGCGCTTTTAGTAAGCCTATCCACTATTACCCAAATGCTAGTGTTGCCTCTTCTCAACCTAGGCAGTCCATCAATGAAGTCCATTGAAATGCTATCCCACTTCCACTGTGGGACCTCTAGAGGATGAAGTAGTCCTCCAGGCTTCTTTTGTTCCACCTTGACCCGTTGGCAGGTCATGCACTTAGAAACGAAATCTGCCGCGTCTTGCTTCATGCCGCTCCAAAAGAAAGTCCTTTTTATATCCTTGTACATCTTATCACCGCCAGGGTGTATAGTCATCTTGGAATGATGCGCTTCCTCGAGAACCTTCTTTGTCAACTCCCTTGCTTGTGGGACGCATAATCTTCCATCTCGTCTCAGCCAACCCTTATCATCGATGGCGTATCTACTGAGGTGACTAGAAGTCTCACCCCTAATAAGTTTATCAATCACATCAACAAGCTGAGGGCCTTCACGTTGTGGAGCCCCTATTGAGTCTAAGAGAGTAGGGCGTACTTCGAGAGATGCTAACAAACCCGGTACAAAATCTGAGGAGGGCCTAAAGTTAAAACTGGCTATATACTCCAAGTTTTGCCTTTCCACAAAGAGAGGGCTTAGGGTCGGTTTCTTTCGGCTCAACGCGCCTGCTACCACGTTGCCTTTTCTGGGAGTATAGGGAATTTAAAAATCATACGAGGCAAGAAACTCCATCCATATTTGCTGCCTCATGTTAAGATCCTTATGGGAGAAGAGATATTTCAACGATTTATGGTCAGTGTATAATTCAAACTTCTCACATAGGAGATAATGGCGCCAAAACTTAAGTGCAAAGACGATGGCGGCCAACTCAAGATCGTGGGTTGGGTAGTTCTTTTCATGAACCTTCAATTGTCTTCCACCATAAGCTACTACCCTTCCTTCTTGCATTAGAACAGTGCCTAGTCCCGTTCCACATGCATCTGTGTATACTGTGAACATTTTGCTTCCGTCTGGCAGAGTTAGAACTGGGGCTGTTGTGAGAGCCCTTTTTAATCGTTGGAAAGCAAACTCGCAGTACAAATCCCAAGTGAGCGCCAGATTCTTCTTTGTTAGCCTTGTGAGTGGGGCTGAGATTTTCGCGAAATCCCTAATAAACTTTCGGTAAAAACCGGCTAGCAGAAGAAAGCTTCGAACTTCGGTTGCTTTTCTCGGTGTCTTCCAATCTTGTACTGCCACCACTTTCGCGGGGTCCACAGCCAACCATTCTTTGGACACTATATGCCCAAGAAACCTTACTTCTTTTCTCCAGAAGTGACACTTGGAAAATTTGGCTTTTAGTTGATGTGCACGGAGAGTATCCATGGTTTCTTTCAGATGCTGAGCATGTTCTTCCTCACTCTTTGAGAATATTAAGATATCATCTAAGAAGACAACCACAAATTTGTTGAGGAATTCTCTGAACACCCTGCTTATTAGGTCTACGAAATAAGCGGGTGCGTTTGTCAAGCCGAAAGGCATGACAAGCCACTCGAAGAAACCGTCTGGGGTTCTGAACGCCATCTTATCAATGCTGTCTTCAGCTACTCTTAGCTGATGGAACCCAGTTGCCAGATCAAGTTGGGAGAAGACCGTCGCACCTACAAGCTGATCAAACAAATCATTGATTCGGGGAAGAGGGTGCCTATTTTTCTTGGTCAATTTGTTTAACTCCCTATAGTCGATGCAAAGGCGAAGCGAACTGTCTGCTTTGGTTGCGAACACCACTGGAGCACCCCATTCCGAAATGCTTCGTCTAATGAACCCCTTTTCGAGAAGTTCTTTAACCTACTTACTGAGCTCCTTTCTCTCCCTTGGAGCCATGTGTCTAACATGTAAAGCTACAGGCTTTGCGTTATCCACAAGATATATGCGGAAGTCTATTTCCCCCTCGGAGGTAAGCCTTTCACTTCCTCAAAGACATCGGGATATTCCCAGACTACTCTAACTGATTGCAAATTCTCATCAGAAGCATCAAGCGACTCTACATAACTAAGCATAACAACATTCAAAGGATTACAAGAAATTTCTAGAGTATTACCAAGCCGAGTCAAGAGTCTAACTACTCTTTTCTCACACTCAAGAATGGCACAATTACTGGATAGCCAGTCCATGCCTAAGATCAAACCATATCCCGAGAAGCCCAAAACAAAGACATTACAACTAAACTCAACGCTGAGAATAGAGATTTTCAAACCCAAACAAACCATTGACAAGTAAGCGGAGCCCCCAATTGGATTTGAAACTACTAAGGGATCTTCTACCATACTAGTGTCTAGATGCAGAGATTCTACTAAGGCAGATGAAATAAAAGAGTGTGATGCGCCAGAGTCAAAAATTGTACGAACTGGATGATCATAAAGATAGACTACACTTTCTACAGAATTATTTCTACCTCGTTCTCAAGATAGGATTGAGAAGATAAGCAAGATAAAACAAAGCGTTTAGGAGAAGAAGTTAAAGAGGTACCCCCAGAAGGTCCTACTTGCGGCCCTTTCCCTTGATTCTTAGGGCAGTTCTTACTGATATGTCCAATATCACCACACTGAAAGCATGCCCCATCTTCATCTTCTTCTTTCTACAGTCCTGAACTATATGCCCAACAATGCCACAGAAATAAAATTTCCTTTTCTCACGTGTCTTGTTATTATTGTTGTGGTCCTTTCCTCCTTGACTATTATCCGTCTTCTTGTTCTGCGATTTTTCCGCTTGCTGTTTCACGTAGAGGAGGAGGAGGAGTAAAAGCGTCTGTAGCTGGGGAGTAAGGTCCCCAGACATACTGAAACGGAAAGGAAAAATTCAAAATGAAGGATAGAGAGGGATAGATAGGGCACATGGCTTTGGGGGATTTTATCTTTTTATAAATATAACACTTTTTCTAAAAAAAATGCTTCTTTAAACTTTCTTTTTGAAAACAATTTTCAAAAACTTTTATCTTGTCTGGTAAACCTGTGCTCTGATACCAAGTGAAACACCCCACCGCCATTAAGGTCACTCACAAAGGGAATGCCTTAACTTTGGTGGAGGTTTATAAGTAAAAGCCACAGATGAACTCAAGACAGATATAAATACACATATTTTAAACAGCGGAAACCAAACAAACTTTTATTTCATCAATATGTGTATCAAACAAAGATTTCCATAATTGTCTCAAAATACTTCCAACATTACAACCTCATAACTGCCTTGATTATTAAAGAAGCATGAAAACATAAATAAAGTGACAAAAATCTCCATAGTGATATCCAAAGCCATTATCCGAGCAAGAAAGATCCAAATCATACATCTACGTCCTTGGTGCTTGTAAAGAGCCTGACTGAGTTGAGTTGTTTCCTCCCTGTGGCCCTGGGGGGGGGGGGAACGAAAGAAAAGAAGATGAAAACAAAATAGGGTCAGACATAAAGCCTGAGTAAATCTAGTAACTCTTCAATATGTGAATAAGAAAAGGGTATGATGGATGTAAACTAAAAATAGGAAAGTGTCACAAGCTAAGGAAATGTCGAATGTACCATCACACCCATACTATATCTCTGCACCTATTTAAGTTTATTCTAACTGGCACCCCGTGGTGAGGGTGAAGTGATCCCCATTCTTGTTAAAAGATCGACTCATACTCGCGTTAACATGTGTCATACGCCCCCAAGAATTGTAGATAACTATGCTGGTCCCACCATGGGGTGTATCAAGACCCATGGTGGCGGCCCCGACCCAAAACTAGAAGACATAGGTTATACTACTTGTGTCCCCAGTGCCCTTGTTGTCTGCTCCGGAGTGTGTGCACGCCCGCACCCCGTTAGACCTAAACTGTGCACCCACCGCCGTCGTTTGACCGCTTACAATCAGCCCAGTAATCGTGCCCCACCCTGCCTAGTTTCAGGGTACCGTTGATACCTAACTTTGGGTTACTGCTGAAACGGATCCCTCGTTACCAGGATTTTCTAGTCAAACATGTTAAGTGATTAAGTGTCTGTATTTACCTAACCCCACCCATCAATTCTTGTTAACATGTTGAATTTGGTTAAGTGTTATAGTTGACTTAACCCTACCATCTGTCCTTAGCCTCTTAGGAGCACCAGACCACTCACATTAGACAGGTATTGCTACAGTTACTGGATGTGCCGGTCGGTTCTGGGTAGGTTTACACCGTAGCTCAGTCTAACCTCGGGTCCTTATTGGGCTCAATGCTTAACCACCCACATTGGATAGGTATTGTTGTGACTACTGGACAGCCGGGCGGGTCAGGGCAGGTTTACATCACAACTCAATCCAACCTCGGGTTAAGCATATCGTGTTTTCTAAATTTACATATTTTATTACTTCTCAACTATATGTAAATGTCATATCTTTTATTTTTGGGTATTTCAATTCATACCGCTTATGTGTCATAATCGTTGGCATGTGCCAAACATGCCAACATATATTTTCATATTTTACACCCAACGTTATTACCCCCGTAATACATAAAGGTGTGTGGCGCATGAACTTGCAATTTGGCGATTCAACTAACATATAACATGGGTCATGTGAACTTGCATTCAAATCAAAGTATGACTAAGTAGGTGACATATGAAACGGCATAGTTTAGGAAAATACAAACTTGTGTTTAAACATGTTTAACTTGGCATAATATCAACCACAAAACTAGCATGTTATATATTCATCAAAAACGTACAATTTTTACATCTAATCATATAGCCTATTTCAACATGAACTTGCATAGTTTATGAAACCCAAACGATGTTTGACATAGAACCAATTATATTTTGCAAATAAACATGAACTTGCATAGTTTATGAAACATAGATCCAATTATACTTGCAAACATAGATCTAATTATACTTGCCAATAAACATAAGAATGATATCATAGGTTTTGGGTCATGTAGGCATAAAAGGTCTATAACATGTTTACATAAATTCTAATTTAGACTAAGGGAATATACATAGTCCATGCCATCGACATATACAAAAAGGGATCAATTTCTAGTTTTTGCCACAAGCTTGCAAGTGCCATTGTTTTTAATATACAATTGTTCAATAGGCTTGCATCAATCAATTTATGCCACAAACATCAATACACAAGTCATGGTAGAACCATTACAACACACAAAGATTATAACAACACGATTCTATTTTCATTTACATCGAATCACATCATAGTTTTTATTCATATTTTGAAAGGTCACTATACTTACAACGTGTGATGAATTCTTGTTTTCTGATTTCTGTTATTCTGATTTAGAGATGCTCTCCTTTGGGTAGCAAAGTTGCGTTGAATGATTTGATTAAGCTTTGATCTTCTTTTAATTTGATTCGTCTCTTAGGCTTGTTGACTTGTCTCTAGGCTTTCTAATTGACGGCCATTCCTAGTTCCTCTCCAGCAGCATGACGGCTTTTGTATTCTATTATTTGTGTGAATTTAGGGTTAGACTTGAGTTGTATTTATAGAATTTTAAATTGTTTTGAGCCATCGATGAAGCTAGGGTGAATCCAGACCATCCATCTCAAGAGAGGCCAATAAGAAAGAGACATGTAAGCCCTAGTGACTCAGCCAAGCATCAGAATTCGACCAGACCCTGACCAGGCCAGCCAGGGCCTAACCAGTAGTTCTTTCTAACCTGGGTGCACTTGGCGGGTGCGCCAGGCCAAAATTGTACTGGTGCACTTCCCAAGTGCGCCAGTTCAACTTTGTTCTGGCGCACTTCACAAGTGCGCCAGTGCATTCTGACCCGTTTTCCGGTTTTTCTGCCCAACTTTGTTCGTCCATATCTTCTTCATACATTATCCGTTTTACGCAAACTTGAACTCTATCTCAAGCAGAATTTTGAGACGAACGCAATGGTGTAACCCATTTCCCTTGATTTCATCATTTATAATTAATTATACTTTAACTCGTGAATCTTAACGTTATAGAATTCACGGGGTGTTACATAAATTATCTAGAACGATAACAAACGATTACGACAATCGCAAGAATAGAAAATATTATTATTTTGATTAACTTATTAACGGTTAATTTAATTTTAGGGATCATTTCAAATGTCGGATTTTCACATAATGGTGTTTAGGAATTCCGAACTACAACATGGCGTCCCATATCTTGTTCGAGATCCTTAACGCACCCGAAGGACAAGTTAACACAAGAAAGTCCTCACAATTTCTAATGTTCACGCGAATCTCGTGAAAATATAAAACTTCAATAAATCATTCGGGATGGCATAAAGGAAATAAAATTTCTTTATCAAGTTACGAATAAAACACAATTGATATCTTTTGATAACGAAGAACACGGTCGACGTATATCAAAAGAACATAAATAAAATAATCTCTGAATAAGGTAAATGATATTATGGAATTAATGACATGTACCTTGACTCAAGAAGAGGGATCACAAGAAGCGGGATGCTTTCCCTCATTCTTGATCTTGAGTTTGGAATGCAACAAGGTAACACAAATGTATCATTGCGCATTCGTTGAGTTAATTTAGCACAAATGCTTGGTAACTCATAACAGCACAACGAGGTAACAAATGAGTTGTTTTAGCCCGAAGGCTTGGAGATCTCACACCGAACTAGGACTACATAACTGACAATAAGGGAGTAGATTTAGTCACAACGACGTGGTATCTCCATACCTATAAAAAGTGATCAATAGACCATTACATAATGACATGCGAAACAATCTTAACTAGAAATCAAGAAATATCAGGATCAAAGGCACTTACGACGTGCATAACGACGCACGGGCAAGATATCCATTGATCAATCAACCAAAAGGATCATAAATGATCAAAAAGATAAGTGTGATACACAATAGGCCAAACAGACATCGATTAGCGACTCGAGTCAAAGAATGAAACAGAAGCACCACTAGAGCACACGGGCCCTAGATGGATTATAGAAATCAACCCGAAGGAGACGAGTCGATAACTATTCTAAAAGACTAAGAATAGGCCCCTTGAGACATAATCACCCCTCCCGTAGGAGGTACACTGGGTGAACCGGCACTTGCACTGCTACGACCAACTATTTCACTTCTCTAAGGAAAAAGGAGGAAAAAGTTAGTCTCAAGTTGAATTCAAACGATGCGAATTCAATCAAAATGGAATCGTATTTGAAGATAAGCTATGTTGGGTCTTAAGACTCTAACTAAAACCCTAAAGCACGATTCCCAAGAGAGGCTTAAGACAATACCATCGTCATACTATCTTACACTATTCTGAAAAGTTGGCTCTGATACCAACTGTGACTCCCCACCTCTATACCCACTATCATCCAGTTCATTTCAGAGAAATGTCGTAGACCATAACGGAGAATGAGGTTTGTGAAGGGCAACCGATTGTATGATTACTCCATGTAAGGAACGCCCATCGAATTATGATACCAATTTAAATTTCGACATAACCATTCGACATATAGGGAAACTACACAATGGCTATATGCAATCCGGAAAGCAGTATAAAACAAACAACAACAATAATATAAATATGGCATATCTCAAAGCCAGACACAGAATAATCATATCACAAAGGCGGAATAGATATGAATAAACCAAGAATGTGTAGAACAAGCTAGTGGTCAACAAGGATCCACTAAACCCAAAAAAATAGATACATGCACCATGATCTAAACAAAAGAATATGTACACAATAAGTGATAATGACATAGGTACAAAAATACATAAAACTACGGAGACAGAGTAGCAAGCTAAAAGCAGAAGATCAATCCTGCGATGAGTCCCAGAGGAGTACCTAAAATGACTCGGCCTAACCCGAGTATTATTTATAAGAAAATAAATAATAAACGGATCAGTCCAGCTGTACACATCAAATAAACTGAGATAACAAGAGATATAACACAGGATGACGTGAACATGGCATGTCGACACAATCAGGAAATGAAAATGGAATGTCAGCACATAAATATCTCTAAATAACCTCCTAGCTAATATAGAATGCAACATTCAAATAATAGCGCACAACAGGAAATGACCGCGGAATGCCAAATAAACTAAACACATGAATGACAATGGAATGCAAAATAAACCAAACACATGAATGACAACGGAATGCCAAACTATACACATGAATGACAACGGAATGCCAAATACACATCAAATTGATGACCATTACATCAAAGTAAATCATGAATCATAAATCATTTCCCAAATTGACGCGCATCGTGTCAAAGTAATCAAGAATCCAAAAATCACTTGAAATCCAGAAAACATCATAAAGGGGCAGACCTGTTCATAGATGAGATACGATCTCTAGGCAGCGAACCCATAGGTTTCAGCCGAAGCTCCCCACGAAGCCGGGTCGTGACCCTAGATGTAACATGTAACACCCCGTGTATTCTATAACCGTGAAAGTCATAAATTAAAGTATAATTAATTTCAAATCAAAGAATTTAGGGAAACGGGATACGCCATTGTGTTCATCTCGGAAAAATACGCGAAATAGAGTCCGAGTTTTCGAAAAACGGATAACGTGTGAAGACGATATCTTTAATTTAAATATCGCAGCAAAACATGAAAAAAAAAAGAATGGGAAACGTATAATGTTTAGCATTGTTCTAGGATTTGTAAGCAAAAGACTTAGTAGCTCATTTGGTTGGAACACATGACTTGCATACAAGAGGTACAGAGTTCGATCCCCGCCAGCGCCCTATTTTTGTTTTAGGGAAATGGCTTAAAATAGCCTAGTGTGAACGCAGTTCAAAAAGTGGTTTAGTGTGAAAATGGGTAATTGGGAAGGTAGAGAAAAAAATAAATATATATATACATATACGCATATATATATATATATACATATACGCATATATATATATATATATATATATATATATATATATATATATATATATATATATATATATGACGTGTACGCATCATGTAGCGTACGTTGCGCATTTTTGGTTGTCAAGGATGGTTTTTTTCATTTTATTTTTAGAGCCTTCTCCAATTTTTAATTATGACAAATTAAAGGTAAGAAAATATTTATTCATATATAAATAAATATTTATATATGGGTAATTAATACAGTAAAGGGGAAATGTATCTATTAAATACGTATTTACGTTTGAATTGGTGAACATTTAATACGCTGAGTCATTTCTGACTCATCGCTGAGTCAATGCTGAGTCATTTCTGACTCATGGCTGAGTCAATAGGATAACTCTATCCTGACTGAACGGTTATGGTCATTTCTAGGACTAATCAAACGGCCTAAATTAATCCTAAAATTCTATATATACAACTCAAACCTAACCTAAACTCACACAAAAAAATAAGAATGAGGCCATCATGCTGCTGAGGAACGACTAGGAGTAGCCACCAATTTGAGAGAAGACTAGGAGGCAAATTCTAAAGCATAAAGCAACTTAAACAAATCAAATCAACGCCTACGTCAAAAGGAGTCGCATCTCCAAATTCCTGAATTGGAGAATTCGCCATACGATTGTAAGTAGAGTATTACTTTGGTATGAACAAATAACTGTGTTGGTTTGTATACTTGGTTGTGGTGATAAATAATTCATAATTTGTGCGTTACTATGATTCTTATCGATTTGGAATATTGTATACGTTTGGATATTCTCGAATTATGTTATTCATTATAAAGAACTACATGCGGTAGTTCTATGCAAGTATACGTTTGGAATATTCGCAAATTGTGTAATCCATGTTGAAGCTACATGTATGTAGTTGATTAATTGAAATTCATGCGAGTTTGGGTTTTTGCTACTATGCCATCATAATGTGTATTTTTATACAAACATCATGTTTGTGAAGTAATTTGAATAAGTTTGGGTTATCATAATCCATATGAAATTATGTTGAAAATTTGGTATCATGTATTAAGCCATGCTTTTGTACTAGAAAACCTATTTGCAAACTTATGAATATGATTAGGCTATGATTGATATTTTGCATAATTGAAATCCATATTGTTAACAAGAATTTTATGACGACATATGTGGTACATAGCTAGGTTAGATTCAAAAATCCCTTTTTGCAAGTTTGCATGACTAAAGTAAAAATCATGATTTCATGTTAGAAATATTTATGCCATGTGAACAAGTTTAACTATACTTTTGTATTAGTCACAAAAGTAGGCACCTTTGTGAACATGTAGTAGCCTTATGAACATGATTTGCTTATGTTTGACATTATGCCTGAAATAAAAATATAGGTTTATGTTGTAGTTAGGCCTATGTGTCAATAGTGATATTCTTAACTTAACTACAAGTTTACATGGTTTGATTCATGTCACTTATGCTTTATGACCAAAGTATATGTTACCACTATGCAAGTACACCAGTTTCTATTTTGTATTTCCAACGTCATATTGCAAGTTCATGCGCTCACCTTCCCCTTTTTGTGTATGTAATCACGCTTTAAGCCTCCCCTTTTCGCATGGCTAAGTTGGGCTTTAAAAGGCTAAGCCCAACATATATATAATAAACGGACGTGTTAAACGGGGGAAAATAACGTTGGGTTAAATTAATTAATAAATGAAAATATAAAATAGAAGGGCCCAAATTCAAGTATGGGTTGGGCCCATGATTGGTGTAAACTTTTACACCATTAGCTTAAATTGATTTTTGAATAATGGGCCGCAAATATTTACATATAAAAAGAAGAAAGACAAAATATGTAAATGTAGAAAATACTATGTGTTTAACCCGAGGTTGGATTGAGTTATGATGTAAACCTGCCCCCAACCGCCCGGCTGTCCAGTAGTCACAACAATACCTATCCAATGTGGGTGGTTAAACATGGAGCCCAATAAGGATCCGAGGTTAGACTGAGTTGTGGCGTAAGACTGCCCGGACCCAACCAACAACAGGCAGCCACAACAATACCTGTCTAATGTGAGAGGTCAAGGCTTTAATAAGACAATTAAGGCTGAGTCAGGATTGATAGGATTAAGTAGATTATATTAATACTTAATCAAAATGGAACATGCTAAACTAAACAGACTGATTGGGGGTTAGGTTTATAAACACTTAACCAACTTAGCATGTTGGCTAGAAATAAAAAACCTAGTAGCGGGGGACCCTTTTCAGCAGTAACCCTACAAGGCGTATCATGATACCCTGAAACTAGGCAGGGTGGGGCACGATTACTGGGCTGATTGTAAGAGGTCAAATCGACGGCGGTGGTGCAGCAGTGTAGGTTCTAACGGGGTGTGGGCGTGCACTCACTCCGGCGCAGAAAAATAAGGCACTGGGCACCAGTAGCATACCTGTGCATTCTAGGGTTGTGTCGGGTCGCCGCCATGGGACTTGATACACCCCATGATGGGACCAGCATAGGTAACTACAACATCGGGGGCCGTAAGACACATGTAACTATGCGAGTAGGAGCCGATCATCGTAAAATGGATCACTTCACCCTGGTTATGGGGTGCCTATTGGGAACTAGTTTATATGGGTACAGAGATTAATATGGGGTACGATAGTATATTCGACCATAGACAACTTAACCAAGTTTATAGTGCTTTCCCCATTTCTAGTTTATACTTATAATACCCAGTTCTTTACTCATAGACAGAGTAGTCCTCGACTTACTCAGGCTTTATGTCTGACTCTACTTTTCTTTCGTCTTCTTTTCTTCCGTTCCCCCCCCCCCCAGGTCCACAGGGAGGGAATACTGCAGCTTGACCAGCCTTCATATCCAGCTTGAAGAGAAAGAATGTATTGCTTAGACCTTTCCGTTTTGAACTATGGCTTTGGACAACAACTATGGGGCTTTTGCAGTTTATTTATGTTTTCTTTATGCTTCTTTAAATAATGTAATCAAGACAGTTATGAAGGTGTTATGTTTTTTTTTTGAAAGGATGTAAGACAATCATGGTGATGTTGCTGTAACACGTATTTACTTTTATGAAATAAAAGTTGCTGCTTTTCTGCTATTTACAAATATGTGTTCTTATATCTGTCTTGTATATCTGTGACTTATACTTATAAACCTCCACCAAAATTAGGGCATTCCCTTTGAGAGTGACCCTAACGGAGGTGGGGTGTTTCATAACAACCCGAATTCTACGCATCGGAGGATCGTAGAATATTTATTTCTTTCTTATACGAAGTCGTATGGTCATGTGTCTTTGGGAAACGACTGTTGGGTTCATTTCCCATGTACATGATTTTTGCCGATTTTCAAATGACCGTTTTGCCCCTAGCTGATCTTGTTTTGTCCATAACTTTTGATTGGAAAGGAGTTTTGACCTGAAACTACTTCCATTGAATTTGAATGATGGTTTGTCTTTTCGTAGAGTGGTTACACTAGCCAAACGGACTTACCGTTTGGGAGATATGGCTGAAACAAGGTTTAGAAGGTGAAAAATAGCTTAATTGGGCTAAACCGGGTAGTTAACAGCTAGGCCCATAACCCATTTCGGGATTAGGGTTATGGGGAGGCTGATAGGGTTTTGAGAAATAATTTCATTTCAGTTTTTGAGCCGCCACTTTCATTCTAGAAACCCTAAAAAATGGCCTTCAACCTCTAAAACACCTCCAAATCACCTACAACTTGAAGATTGGGATTAGCAACGTCAAATCAAGGGAGATCTTCACCAAATCAAGATTAGAGTTGCTGGAACACATTAGAATTCGACCCAAACAGAGAATCATTTCAGATTTATAGTTTACGATGTGGCAAAGGTGAGTGATTTGCATTGTTTTTCACTAATTACAGCAAATTATGGTAATTAGCGAAGATTAGCGAAATTATGGCTCAAAAAAATCTAGAAAAATTCCTAAAATTCTAAAACATCATTTTATGCCTCTGATATGAATTTGGGTTGATTTGGACTAATTTTGCTAATCCCGGAATTTAGGGGATTAAGGGGTGATTAGTGATAATTAGCGAATTTTGCATGTTAAAAATCTGGAAAAATATTCATAAATTCTTAAATATTATTTTAGGCTTCTGTTAGAAAATTTGGCTAATTTGGTTAAGTTTTGCTAATCCTATCATTAGTTATGCTTAAACATGATTAAGGGGAAAACATGGGTTTTGGGTACATTTGATCCATATTGTTATGATTAAATTGTTGTTTTGGTGTTTATGGTTAATTATACATGTTGCTACTACTGTTTGTATGACTTATGATTGCATTATAAAGTTGGAATGGTTGAAAACTCCGTCGAGAGGCGAAAATAGCTTGCTAAAATGGTGCAAGTTTTCTTTGGGTCGAGTTAGACCGACCAGGGGAAGGTTTTGACCGACCGACCCGAGCTCACGACCGACCCTGTATGAAGTGTTCGACCGACTAGGGAGATCGACCAGGCTGGGAAAGACCGACCACTATGCGATGTTCGACCGACCCCATACGATGATGAAGTACGACCGACCAGAGATGGTGAAGTACGACCGACCAGGAATGGTGAAGTGTTCGACCGACCAGGGGGGCAATACCGACCGACCAGGGTAGAGATGATGAAAACCGACCAGAATGAAAGGTTCTTGACCGACCGAACAGGAGGAAACCAATAATCCGATATGCTTGGACTTGAAGTAAAGACCACGATCCGACCCGAGCGAGGGTGATGACCACGATCCGAAGCAAGGTGAAGTGAAGACCGACCCGGATGAAGATGATGACTAAAACCCGAGATGCAAAGGTAGTGCAAATGGAAGTTAGAGCTCAGGGTCCAGATGGGAACCAATGGGTTCACTTCATGATTGGACTTTGCTGCGGGATGTGTGCAAAGGGGTTATCGGTATCCGTAACCTTGGTTCACTACTGAGAGACAGATTAGGGGCTTGTAGTGATAGTTGTACGGGATTGGATTCTGTCATGGCCCAAAGAATTAGGTGACCAAAGTAACGAGTATCGTATGCTTTACGCACTGAGTGAGAGATGTGAGGATGGTTGCTATGCTTGACTGTTTGCCATCACTATGACATGCACACCCCCTCCCCCGTATCTTTACACTATATGTTAGTGGCAGCTTCGAGTATTGTACGGTATGTAGTGCTAACTCTTTGGTTGCAGGTCCAGGTTCAGGTATGATTGGATTATACCTGTTATTGTTATGTTTTGTTGCTTATCGCTCATACCAGACTTTTTGTCTGACCCAGAGTTTTATGTCTCTTCTTATTACTCTGGGTGCTCTCACGAGCAGACTAGAGACAGGTTAGCTGGTGATGCACGAGTGGCTGTATCGGAGACGAGCAGGAGGCTTGCACGTATGATACATATAGATATTCTCCCTGTGTCGTTGGTGGTCGCTACTTGGGCATTAGTAGTGTACCTCCCTTATCTTGCTTTTGCTTTTTGAGACCGTTTGAAAAGTTGTAATAATGTTGGCTTTGGATCATAAGCTGTACTTGGATTTTCCGCTGCTATGTTAGTTTGTTTTCAGCTTATGTACTGTCTCACCAGTTTTATGTCAAGTATGTTGTTATTATATTTTATTCCATGCGCTGTGAGACATTCTACAGGTTCCTTGTTAGTTCATTTCCTTCTTTCCTTTCCTTCTGACGACCGTTCCGTGCTAACTGGACATGTTTACAGCGCACTTTTGGAGTAAATGTCGGTTGGTGCGGGGCGGGCCGTCACATTTGATATCAGAGCTCTAGGTTGCGTAGTTAACCTAGGGAAAGACACCAGGGAGAGATAGTACGTATATGAGAGCATGTATTTGTGATTATTTTGGTTTTCAAAAGCTATATCTATATATATTATTAGTATAGCTAAGGATGAAGTCGTACTGCACTGGCACCACTATGGAGATGGTTAATCGTTTTCTCTTTATAGATTGAACGATGAGCCGAGACACGAGGGGTGCTGGTAGAGGGACCAATAATGGAAATGCTCCTGACATGAGGACGATGTTCACTAACTTCATGAGGGAGATGCTAAGGGATGTTCAGGGAGCAGTTCCCAATCCCGGAAATGGTGGTGGTCCAGTAGTGCAGGTGCCTAGGGTCGACTTCGCCAAGTTGTGCAAGGATTACACTAACCTTGGTGGGAAGCCGTTCCACGAAACGGAGTCGGCCACAGATGTTAAGGATTGGTTGGATAGCTGTGATCGTATCTTCGACGACTTGGGTATTGAGGATGCGATGAAGAGAAGGCTAGCGTCTCGTCAGCTGCAAGGGCGAGCGATGAATTGGTGGAATGCCATTAAGATAGCTACTCCAGAGGATCAAGTTACTTGGAATCAGTTTAAGACTCGCTTTTGTGATAAGTTTATTCCAGCTGCTCATAAATCAGAATTGTTCAGGAAGTTCTTGGTGCTTAAGCAGAATGGTAGGGCAGTCTCGGAGTACATCACAGAATTCGATACTTTATCGAAATATGGATGGTCCCTTATCGATACAGTCGAAAATAAGAACGAGAAGTTCATAACTGGCTTGGATGGGTACTTGGGGGAAAGACTTATAAACCATATCGATGAGACTTTCGAATCTATTGTAGGAAAGGCATTAAGGTCAGAGAGCCTTTTCCCTAAGTCGAAGACCAAAGTTTCTATTGCATCTACAGAGGAGCCAAAGCCGCAAGCAGGCGGTGAAGGCAAGAAGAATTCTCAGAGCAAGAGGAAGCAGAACCCGACCAAGGATGGTCAAAATAAGAAAAATAAGAAAGATGGCGAATGCTTTAGTTGTGGCAAGAAGGGCCACTATGCCAGATATTGTCGAGAAAAGCCTGGGGAAAGGAAGTGCTTTAACTGCGGCCAGGCGGGACATCACAAGGATGATTGCCCACAACCTCCTAGGGTGAAGTAGATTGTGAAAGCGTATGCTATCAACGTTGTTCCTTCTTCGTCGAATGTTCCAAGTGCGGCGCAGAAGGGAAAGGGTGTCGTTATAAAAGGTATGCTTTCTATTTAAGATATTTCTGTTCGGTTATTGTTTGACAAACCCGAGATAGTCGATAGACTTCTAGTTGTGACGAACCCGATTGGTGGTTCGACTAGTTTTGGCATGATTTGTTGTAATGTGGTCTTATCGAGTCATGGATGTATGTTTGTTGTGATTGCTTTGTTTTGGGCTTTACTGGGTTTAGCATTATTTTGGGGAGTCGATCTACTCTAAAGGAATAGGGTGGTATTAGGTACCTACCTAATGATGGCGATAGTAACTGGAGTTAAGGAAGCTGAGAAGTTATCGTTGTAATAAGTTCTAGTCGTCTCTGGGAGGCAAATGAGTGCTCCAGTGCTTACTTGTTTTGCTAGTAACACCTCACGTAGATTGTCCAAATTCGGAGGAGATGTTCCTTGGGTGCTTGTCTGATATTGGTTTAGGCCTTTGGGGCTTGTGCTTGGGGAATATCGAGTTCGACTAGGATGGTTTGCGTGAGAGATAAATAGTTGTTGCGATTCTTCATTGGATGATATCTTGGTTTACTCGAGGAGTGATGGGCAGCAGTGACATGATAAGACTGTTCAATGGTATAGACTGCCCCGAGTTAGACTCAATAAGGTTATGAGATGGCTCGACTGGGACTCGAGAAAGATGCAAAGTAATGGATTGTTTAGAACCCTATGTTGATGTTCTCTTTGGATAGTAGGACTTTGAAGGAATAGGATGTGTTCGTTGATCATGGAGGATACAACGAAGATTAGGGCGATTCAAGTTGGACTTGAACTCGTAAAAGGAAAATGGGTGTCCGTTGATCTTGGAGATGCAATGAATAAGGAGACGACGACTCATGTTGGACTAGAGTTTGTCGGTAATGGATACTCAAGACTGGGTCTGAGTTATAGATTGACTCGAGTTGGACTCGAGAAGGCTGCAAGGAATTGGATTCGGCTTGAGTTGGACTCGAGAGGGCAGCAAGACAATGGATAGACTTGGGTTGGACTCAAGTATTTTAGGCGGACTAAAAGCAGGGGTATCTGGGGACTCCCGTTACCCTGGATCCATTTGATGTGATCTAGTTATCCTTAGAGGATAAACGTACGTTGGACGTACGGTAGTCCGTAGGGAGGCGGGGATTCCATTGGCTTGGGATTGGTTGGACCAGTCAAGTAGGCATCGGTCTATGTATGGAGGCTGGGCTTCCATTAGTTATTGATGTTGGTTGGACCAGACATACTAGAATCGACATATTGGGATTGGTTAGACCAATCATGTAGGTGTCGATGTGTTTATGAATTTAGCAGGTGATAGGTAGGAATTGTTTGATGGATGTTATGGTTGCTATGTTGTTCCTATTTTTCTTCCCTTGAGTAGACTATCACCTGTAGGGTTCCAGCGATGGGGAACAAAGTGATTGTAGTAAGGCTATGACCCAGTGCAGTGGAGTTGTTATGATTTCATGGGGCAGAGTGGACATAGCAAAGGACTAGTGGCTATGGATCAGTGCAGTGGAGTCGCCATGACTCCATGGAGAAGAGTGATCATAGTAAAGGATTTGGGTGCGGTAATAGTTGCATTGAGTAGGAGACATGCCAGTTTAGGGGTTTTGTTTCTAGGATGGAAGCAACTAGAGTATATCATAGGATATGATTACAGGACCAAGAGTGAATTGGATTCAGAAACACTAGTAAGCTTGACGATTAGATCGATTTTGATTGAGTGGATTGGTTCCAGTTAGAAGGACGATCATAATCTATTGGAAACCATCTGTAGGGTAGAGATGGGTATCGATGGAAAGAGAATGATCAAGTAAGGATTTGATCGAGAAGGGCGGCTTCGAAAGAATAAGGGACTAGTTGTACCCAACGTAGATGGACTGAGAGATGAAGTGCTTAGAGCATATCATCACCCGAAATTGACTATGCATCCCAGTGGTAACAAGATGTATTGAGACATGGAGCAGATCTACTACTGGGACGGGATAAAGAAAGACGTTGGGAAGTTTATGTCCAAATACATAAATTGCCAGTTAGTAAAAGCTGAGCAAAAGAAGCCTAGTGGTTTGTTACAACCATTAGAAATTCCTAAATGGAAATGAGACAAGTCTCAAATGGATTATATTGATAGTTTACCAAGGACTAGGCCAGGTCATGATGGTATTTGAGTGAATTGTATATTAGAGAATGAAGGCTACCCAAGATAGGCAGAAGACTTATCTCAATAAGAGACGAAGAGATTTGGAATTCTTCGTTAACGACTTGGTGTTCGTCAAGATCTCTCCACTGAGAATGTGATTCGGATTGGTTGGAGAGGTAAGTTAGCACCAAGATTTGTTGGCCCATTCCCAGTCCTCGAGCAAGTTGGGAATTTGGCTTATGAAGTAGAGCTACCTGACAAGATGGCGGGAGTTCACAACGTATTTCATGTTTCCCAGTTAAGGAAGTTTGTGCAAGACCCTAATGTGGCTATTTCACCAGATCAGTTGGACGATATCGAGGTTGAACCCGAGGCGGTTGAGAACCGCAAGCCTATGCATATTGTTGGGAACGATACGAAGCAGCTTCGAAGGAAGGCGGTGAAACTAGTCAAAGTCCAGTGGGGTGAGAATGAAAAAAACTGTACTTGGGAAACAGAGGAAGAAGTATCCAGAACTCTTTGCCTGGTAAGGTTTTGGTAGTGATAGTTTCTTCCCTTGTTAGTAAACCGCATGCTAGGATAGACTTGTTTTGCATGTTGATTGTTGTTTTAGGACTGATAGGCATGCGGGACCCTTTGTGTGTTTTGGTTAGGGAATTTCGGGGGCGAAATTTCTTAAGGGGGGGAGAATGTAACAACCTGCATTCTACGCATCGGAGGATCGTAGAATATTTATTTCTTTCTTATACGAAGTCGTATGGTCATGTGGCTTTGGGAAACGACTATTGGGTTCATTTCCCATGTTCATGATTTTTGCCGATTTTCAAATGATCGTTTTGCCCCTAGCTGATCTTGTTTCGTCCATAACTTTTGATTGGAAATGAGTTTTAACCTGAAACCACTTCATTGAATTTGAATGGTGGTTTCTCTTTCCGTAGAGTGGTTACACTAGCCAAACGGACTTACCGTTTGGGAGATATGGCTGAAACAAGGTTTAGAAGGTGAAAAACAGCTTAATTGGGCTAAACCGGGTAGTTAACAGCTAGGCGCATAACCCATTTCGGGATTAGGGTTATGGGGAGGCTGATAAGGTTTGGGAAATCATTTCATTTCAGTTTTTGAGCCGCCACTTTCATTCTAGAAACCCTAAAAAATGGCCTCCAACCACTAAAACACCTCCAAATCACCTACAACTTGAAGATTGGGATTAGCAACATCAAATCAAGGGAGATCTTCACCAAATCAAGATTAGAGCTGCTGGAACACATTAGAGTTCGACCCAAACAGAGAATCATTTCAGATTTATAGTTTACTTTGTGGCAAAGGTGAGTGATTTGCATTGTTTTTCACTAATTACGGCTAATTATGGTAATTAGCGAAGATTAACGAAATTATTGCTCAGAAAAATCTAGAAAAATTCCTAAAATTCTATAACATCATTTTATGCCTCTGATATGAATTTGGGTTGATTTGGACTAATTTTGCTAATCCCGGAATTTAGGGGATTTAGGGGATTAAGGGGTGATTAGTGATAATTAGCGAATTTATGCATGTTAAAAATCTGGAAAAATATTCATAAATTCTTAAATATTATTTTAGGCTTCTGTTAGAAAATTTGGCTAATTTGGTTAAGTTTTGCTAATCCTATCATTAGTTATGCTTAAACATGATTAAGGGGGAAACATGGGTTTTGGGTACATTTGATCCATATTGTTATGATTAAATTGTTGTTTTGGTGTTTATGGTTGATTATACATGTTGCTACTATTGTTTGGTATGAACTATGATTGCATTATAAAGTTGGAATGGTTGAAAACGCCGTCGAGAGGCGAAAATAGCTTGCTGAAATGGTGCAAGTTTTCTTTGTGTCGAGTTAGACCGACCAGGGGAAGGTTTTGACCGACCGACCCGAGCTCACGACCGACCCTGTATGAAGTGTTCGACCGACTAGGGAGATCGACCAGGCTGGGCAAGACCGACCACTATGCGATGTTTGACCGACCCCATAATATGATGAAGTACGACCAACCAGGGATGGTGAAGTACGACCGACCAGGGATGGTGAAGTACGACCGACCAGGAATGGTGAAGTGTTCGACCGACCAGGGGGGCAATACCGACCGACCAGGGTAGAGATGATGAAAACCGACCAAAATGAAAGGTTCTTGAACGACCGACCCGAACAGGAGGAAACCAATAATCCGAGATGCTTGGACTTGAAGTGAAGACCACGATCCGACCCGAGCAAGGGTGATGACCACGATCCTAAGCAAGGTGAAGTGAAGACCGACCCGGATGAAGATGATGACTAAAACCCGAGATGCAAAGGTAGTCCAAATGGAAGTTAGAGCTCAGGATCCAGATGGGAACCAAAGGGTTCACTTCATGATTGGACTTTGCTACGGGACGTGTGCAAAGGGGTTATCGGTATCCGTAACCTTGGTTCACTACTGAAAGACAAATTAGGGGCTTGTAGTGATAGTTGTACGGGATTGGATTCCGTCATGGCCCAAAGAATTAGGTGACCAAAGTAACGGGTATCGTATGCTTTAGGCACTGAGTGAGAGATGTGAGGATGGTTGCTATGCTTGACTGTTTTCCATCACTATGACATGCACACCCCCTCCCCCGTATCTTTACACTATATGTTAGTGGCACCTTAGAGTATTGTACGGTATGTAGTGCTAACTCTTTGGTTGCAGGTCCAGGTTCAGGTATGATTGGATTATACCTGTTATTGTTATGTTTTGTTGCTTATCGCTCATACCAGACTTTTTGTCTGACCCAGAGTTTTATGTCTCTTCTTATTACTCTGGGTGCTCTCACGAGCAGACTAGAGACAGGTTAGCTGGTGATGCACGAGTGGCTGTATCGGAGACGAGCATGAGGCTTCCACGTGTGATACATATAGATATTCTCCCTATGTCGTTGGTGGTCGCTACTTGGGCATTAGTAGTGTACCTCCCTTATCTTGCTTTTGCTTCTTGAGACCGTTTGAAAAGTTGTAATAATGTTGGCTTTGGATCATAAGCTGTACTTGGATTTTTCGCTGCTATGTTAGTTTGTTTTCATCTTATGCACTGTCAAACCTGTTTTATGTCAAGTATGTGGTTATTATATTTTATTCCATGCGCTGTGAGACATTCTACAAGTTCCTTGTTAGTTCATTTCCTTCTTTCCTTTCCTTCTGACGACCGTTCTGTGCTAACTGGACATGTGTACAACGCACTTTTGGAGTAAATGTCGGTTGGTGCGGGGCGGGTCGTCACACTAGAAGAGAGAAAACACATAAATCATGAAATCTCTAGAAAACATCATAAAGAGGGGGCAGGACTGTTCATAGATAAGATACGATCTCTAGGTAGCGAACCTATTTGTTTGACCCGAAGCTCCCTACGAAGCCGGGTCGTGACCCCGGAGAGTGAAATCCAAGAATCGTAAATCACACTAGGGCGATCGAAGACCACAAAACATAAATCATAAAGATTGGACCAAAGTCCGAGAAGTGAAATCCAAGAATCGTAAATCCCACTAGGGCAATCGAGGACCACAAAACATAAATCATAAAGGTTGGGCCGAAGTCCCACAAGTGAAATCCAAGAATCGTAAATCCCACTAGGGCAATCAAGCACCACAAAACACAAATAATAAATGGACCGCATCGATCTGGTGAACAGAAATTACTCCGAGCTAGTTAATATAAGGAAATAGCGACATGTCCCATAACCACATGCTATTCTCGAATATTTACGAACCCGTAATTGGTTTCTATTCAAAACAGAGAAAATCATAGAAGGAGCATTGCCACAGTTTTCGATCGTACGAGTCCAAGAATTAACCATCCAAGCAAAAGCAAGGGTTCATAGTCCTTGATTTTACTAAGACGTTTAATTAGATTTCTCATACGAACTAGAAAAGGTTTATAAAATATATACTAGTAGATTTGAAGAAGGTTCATAAAACGATTTTGTAAATTAGCTTCGTATAAGATTGGAAACCATTTTAGTACAAGAATTTGATATCTACTAATAACAATAAACCTCTTTACACAATTTCAAAGTGGCGATAAACAATAGTACGATTGCAGAGGAAAATCGATCAAGAGGATTCACGTCATAATGACATAAATCCAAATCATAAATCATCAGATGTAAATTCGATAAATCGAATATACATATAGCTCGTTAGTGAATCCAATGACGTTAAGAAACAATTAGAAATCACTCTAGAGTGACAGGAAACAAAGACACAAACTCAGGTGCTGCAGATCAAAGGGCGATCGCCAAGGTGATCGCTAATGCGTAATTCATATTACAACAACATACAGGAAATCAAAGGGATAACGGCTATAATTTCGATCAACGAACGAGTCGAGATCCCAAACTAGCACCTAGAGGTTTTAAACTACATCGGAATAGGCTCGAAGGATATCAAGTCGATAATCCACGTTTTAATGGTGTGAATCATCTTAATAAGAGTATCGAATAAATTCGATATACCAAAAGGAGCGCACGGCTTTACGATGATCACTGGTGAATTCGAAGACCATCGACATGCACGGGAGAGCCAAGGAGGAGTCCAGAAACCAACGTGATCATGCGCGGAGGCGCACAACCGGAATTGGGTCAGACCTGGGCAAAACAACCTAGGTTCAGGGCGACCCATCGACCGGTCAAATAGGGCGGTTGACCGTTTTTGCCCAGAAGTAGAACCAGTCGACTGCCTCATTTCTGGGCGGTCGACCGGTTTAGGCCAGGGTAGTTGCCCAGGCAAAACCAAAGGGGATTTCCCCCTCGCGAGTGTCCGGCGCTGATCGTCGAGGCTAGTCACTTCTTCGGGACATCAATGAGACCTCTCCGATCCACCATATCAACTTGCAAAGCTGGAATGCATTGGTTTGGATTATATATTCTAAACCGAACAAAATTCCAAAACAAAATGAATAAACATGATATAAGCGGATTGTGAAGTCTTAGAACTTGTCGGGTGCAACAATGGTACTTCACAACACCACTTAATCAATTAAAATCATATGTATTGATCGAGTAAATAACATATGTCATAATCTCTATTTCAAACGAACAAACAAAAGCATATCAAGCGACTTGTAAAGAATTAGGATGTGTCGAGGACAACGAAGCTTCACAACATTACTAAATCAACTCACATCATAAACATTGGATCATATGAACAACCCTTATCATAAGTTGTCAACTCAATGAAACATAAAACATGGAATCAGCTAAATTACACTAACATAACCAATTTACTGGCATATGCAAACTCAAATGAACACTTGGTTACACTTTTATAAGCCAATGTCTTGTGGCATAGATGTGAGTTCAAAAAGAACTCACCTTTGGTTCTTGAATGACAAGAACAAGCTCCAACAAGGAAGAACAAGCACAAATCCAAGCAAAGAAGCTTTCTTTCTTCAATCACTCCTCAATAATCACCTCATGAACACAAATGAAGACACATGAGTGTTGGCGCACACTAAAAATCCGAAATTGATAGGAGTATAAGGTAGAGAGGGAGAGTAGAGAGCTTACCCATGTCTTGAAATCAAGTTAACACATGAATTGAGCTTGAAATCAAGAGCCCAATCTTAGGGGATTTCTATTTCCCATTCCCTCCTCCATTTTCTATTTTCCTAAGTGTTTGGAGAATGAATGAAGAGAAGGGGGCTGATTTGGTTATATAGAGTGAGCTAGGTTAGCTCAACCAAGCCCCAGCTAAGGTGCCAAAATTCCGAAGCTTGGAACATATCGATGCTTATAGTCAAAAAGGTCATAAACGATGATCTGGACTCAATGGAAGTGGTCCCGAATCCTAATTTTATCGTTTGTGAAAAACGACATTTTGATTGACATATAAGATATGACGATATATTTAAAGCTAAAATCGTCGAATGAGCGGGTTGTAACACAAACAAAATGAATCAAAGACACATGGTTTGTCCAGTGAACAGAAAATGACGGTCGCTATGAGAATGTTGGCTTATGCCACTCTAGCCGATGCTTTGGACGATGCAAACTGCATAGCTGAGAGCACGGCACTTGAAACACTTGAAACTTTTTGTCACGCCGTGGTGGACGTCTACGGGGAAGAATACTTACGGTCTCCGAATGAAGCATATGTAGTGTGAATCATAGAGATGCACGAAAGCAGGGGTTGGCAGGGAATGTTAGGAAGTCTGGATTGTATGCATTGGGAATGGATGAACTATCCTAAGGGATTACAAGGTGCGTACAATGGAGAGGAAAGGCAACCAACCATCATTTTGGAAGTTGTGGCATCGTATGATTTGTGGATATGGCACGCTTTCTTCAGAATCCCTGGTTTGAATAACGACTTAAATGTTATAGAAAGATCCCATCTGTTTAATGATCTTGCTCAAGGCCAGGTACCTCCTTTAACATTTACCCTCATTAAAAATGATTACGAGCATGGCTATTACCTAGGTGACGGAATTTACCCGAAATGGAGCACCATTGTTAAAACATGTCCAAATCCATTGACTCCTAAATAAGTCAGATTTGCGACGATGCAGGAGGCACAAAGGAAAGATGTAGAACGTGCTTTCGGTGTTTTACAATCTAGATTTGCAATGGTAAGTAATCCATGTCGGTTGTGGTCTAGGAAAAAGATGTCTATAATCATGTTTTCTTGCATCGTTCTTCATAACATGATTATAGAAGATGAAAGAGATATGGATGAAGAGCAACGTCACTGCGATTACGAGGGTGCTTCACAAACACCACAGGTATTCCGACCAAACCATCCACTAACAAAGGAGGACTTCAATGTTCATTTGACCCGTCAGGTTATGTTTAGAGATGCATAACTCCATAACCGGCTGTAGAAGGATCTTATGAATCATTTATGGAACCACTACGGCGATACCTAGTTATGAAGCACCCTTATCCAAATTCGTGTTTTATTTAATGCTTATCCGAACTTATCGATCATGTATGCAGTAAAGATGTTGTTCTTTTCTATTGAACCATCGCGTTCTCTTGTATTCGTAAGGGTTATTAATCATCTATTATTATGTTTCAAATTTGTTTATTCTACGAAAATAATAACGGTTTTTTTGTCATATTATAAAATAAGGTAGGATAGGGGAAACAAAAAAAAATTCTAAACTAGTCACGAGCCGATTTTATCGGCCCGTGAAGTCGCGAGCCGATTAAATCGGCGCGCACCGGAAAAATCGGCTTGCGACCTCACGAGCCGATAAAATCGGCTCGCGCGCCCTATTCAGGAATCTGAATTGCCCCCGTAATATATTGCTGAATTTTACGACTAGGAATATCTGTTGGGTGCAAAAACAACCCATATTCAGCTTCGTAACGTGAATACGCTCCGCTGTTGGAGATGCTCTTACACATGTTGTCTTTATTTACGTTCACGTTCGTATATAGAGGGTGACAAAAGCCACTCGTTTCTCATTATAATTTTTTTTCTTTATGTTTTTTAGGATGTTTTTTATGAATTAATTCCATCATAATACAATTTAACTATCATTCTGAAGTTAATTTCTTTCCACGATCCTGCATTTCTAACCTCAACTTTACTAACTTTATTTGGTGTAAGACAACTTTATTTGTAGAAGTTATATGTTTTATAATGTTTCATGGACATGATGCAATAAATTCCACGCGCTGACATTGGCTGCATGTACTAATATTCACTGCTTTATGATACATATTATTTAACATAGGAATATCCTATACCATAAATTAATCAATTTACTGCTTCTAATCTGAAAATGGTACTTCTCAATACATTAAACCAATGTTATTATAACTGGGCCTTCAATCGAACCATTACGATCTAAGGTTCAAGGTTATGAAGGTCCAACCTGTCGGACCGTCAGAACCGCGCATGTTATTTTTTATTGAATCTGAAGTGAAAATGCTCATAATTATAATTAACATAGGATTAGAAAAGGGCTATATAAAGCACATTACGTTAACAGGTTCTATAACATAGGTTGGTATAAACTTGCTATATTATCTAACTACTTAGAGCTAAATGAAAAAGTTAAACAAACAAATGTACAAAAAGTTGCAGGCTTACAGCTACATTTCCAGGCAGCTACCGTTCCTATAGTCCTTCCTTCCTCAACATCACATGGTAAATTGTTTAAGATACCCCGTCCTTTCTATCCCTAATCTGCGCTTTCATTCTTGATTTAAATCCAAATTCAAGTCGATTCCATCACACACAGTAAGCAACAATAAGCGAAATCAATTTAGGAATTAGGGTTCTAAGCAATTTCTGGAGAGATAAATGAGACCGTCCATCAGTTCAAAGCTCGGTTTGACCGTCGATTAGGGGTTAAGCTGCCGGTCTATGTATGGTGGGGTTTATCTAATAGAGAAATGCACTCTTCCTAGAACCAGTAACGCGTAAACCATGTCAAACCAAGACCGATCAATATCCGAACGGAACTGATTCGAACTTCTACTATAAGAGTTTCTGTAACACCCTGTGTATTCTATAACAGTGAAATTCACAAATTAAAGTATAATTAATTTCAAATCAAAGAATTAAGGGAAACTGGATATGCCATTGCGTTCATCTCGGAATTCTGCTTGGGATAGAGTCGGAGTTTGCGTAAAATGGACTCCGTATGAGGAAGATATGGCCTCCGGAAGTTTCAGAATTCAGTTTAAAATTCAAACAGACCAAAACAGCTTAGAAAACAAGTTTAAATTTCAAAAATCGGGCCGAATTGGCCAGGGCAGGAATTCTCCCGACCAAGACACCCAGGTCGACTGGGTAGTCGACCTGGGGCACCCAGGTCGACTACATAGTCGACCTGGGGGTCGACTAGGGGGTCGACCTGGCCCCTGAGCCAGGTTGAACCCAGCCCCCCTGGCTGGCCTGGTCTATGTTTGGTCGATTTTCTGAGCCTTGCCTTGTCACTAGGGCTAGGTGTCAGCTCCTGGTTGGTCTCTCCTTCAAACGAACGGCTATTATTAAACCAAGCTCCATCGACGGTCCTAATCAACTCACAAACTCTATAAAAAGGACCTAAGACTCACCCTAATTCATACAAACAAAAATGGAGATGAGACCGTCATGCTGCTGAGGAAAGACTAGGAATAGCCGTCAGGAATTGAGAGGCAATTAGGAGATAATTCGAAAGCTTAAAGCAACGTCAATTAAATCAAAACAACGCCTACAACAAAGGATAGCACCTCCAAATTCAGAATTCAGATTCCTGAATTGAAGATTCGTCATACGTTGTAAGTAGAGTGCTATTCCGATGTGAATAAGTAATTGTGTTTTGATTTGTGTAAAGTGAGAAATGGAATTGTGGCGATAATAATCTATATTTCTATGTTGCTTTCTAAACGATTTGGAAATGTTGTGGGATACGATTGGATATTTGCAAGTATGTGATTTATGTTGGAAGGTAACAACCATATGTTGTGGTATTTTATTTGGGCTTCATACAAGTATATGATTCACTATTATGCCAATATGATGTACATACTTTTATGATCACTTTTAGTGTAATTGGATTCAACTAGGTACTATGGTTTATATGAATCTATGTTGGAATTGGTATCGTGATTCAAGTATAAAATCATACTTTTGTATTAGAGACAAAAGTAAGCATCTTTATGAACATGACTAAACTATGTTTGGTGTTATGCCTAATTGAAACCATGTTTTAGGCCTATGTTGTTATAAAAATCATATGGTGATATATGTAACACATAAATTAAGTTAGATTTACATTCCAATTGCAAGTTTACATGAATAGATTAAAAACCATGATTCATGTTTAGGTATGTTTATGCTATGATCATATGAATAGAATGATTCATGTTTAAGTATGTTTATGCCATGATTATATGCTATTACCATGCAAGTTCACATATGCCTAATTCATGTTAATTAGATCGTTATGTTGCAGGTTCATGCGTTCACACTCCCCTTTTTATGTCACTTAGAATATATAAACACCATGTTATAAGCCTCCCCTTTTTCATGTGGCTAAGTTGGGTTTAAATGTTAAACCCAACATATGTTATAGTGAACGTATAAAACGGGGGTAATGACGATGGGGTTAAAACATAGAACATATGTGTGGCATGTTTGACGCATGCCAACAAACTTGAAAAACAATTAAGTGGTATAAATTAATTTTACCCAATAAAGATGAATTTGAATAATGGGCCGCAAATATTTACATATAAAAAGGAAAGAGACAGAATATGTAAATGTAGAAAATACGATGTGTTTAACCCGAGGTTGGATTGAGTTGTGATGTAAACCTGCCCGGAACTGCCCGGCTGTCCAGTAGTCACAACAATACATATCCAATGTGGGTCGTTAAACACAGAGCCCAATAAGGACCCGAGGTTAGACTGAGTTGTGGCGTAAGACTGCCCGGACCCAACCGGCAACAGGCAGCCACAACAATACCTGTCTAATGTGAGAGGTCGAGGCTTTAATAAGACAATTAAGGCTGAGTCAGGATTGATAGGATTAAGTAAATTATATTAATACTTAATCAAAATGGAACATGCTAAACTTTACAGACTGATTGGGGGTTAGGTTTACAAAACACTTAACCAACTTAGCATGTTGGCTAGAAATAGAAAACCTTGTAGCAGGGGACCCTTTTCAGCAGTAACCCTACAAGGTGTATCAGGATACCCTGTACTAGGCAGGGTGGGACACGATTACTGGGCTGACTGTAAGAGGTCAAATCGACGGCGGTGGTGCAGCAGTGTAGGTTCTAACGGGGTGCGGGCGTGCACACACTCCGCCGCAGAAAAACAAGGCATTGGGCACCAGTAGCATACCTGTGCATTCTAGGATTGTGTCGAGCCGCCACCATGGGACTTGATACACCCCATGGTGGGACCAGCATAGGTAACTACAACATCGGGGGGCGTAAGACACATGTAACTATGCGAGTAGAAGCCGATCATTAGAAACGAATCACTTCACCCTGATTATGGGGTGCCTGTTTGGGAACTAGTTTATATGGATGCAGAGACTAATATGGGGTACGATAGTATATTCGACTCTAGTCAACTTAACTTAGTTTATGGTGCTTTCTCATTTCCAGTTTATACTTATCATACCCAGTTCTTTATTCATAGACTGAATAGTCCTTGACTTACTCAGGCTTTATGTCTGACTCTACTTTTCTTTCGTCTTCTTTCCTTTCGTTCCCTCCCCCCCAGGTCCGCAGGGAGGGAATACCGCAGCTTGACCAGTTTTCACATCCAGCTTGAAGAGAAAGAATGTATTGCTTGGATCCTTTTCGTTTTGGACTATGGCTTTGGACAGCAATTGTGGGACTTATGCAGTTTACTTATGTTTTTATGCTTCTTTAAATAATGTAATCAAGACAGTTATGAGGATGTTATGTTTTTGGAAGTATTGTAAGACAAATTATGACATGGTTTATGTCACACGTATTTTGTTGAAATAAAAATAGTTGTTGTTTTCCGCTGTTCAAAAATATGTGTATTTATATCTGTCTTGTGTATCTGTGACTTATACTTATAAACCTCCACCAAAATTAGGGCATTCCCTTTGAGAGTGACCCTAATGGAGGTGGAGTGTTTCAGTTTCCGGTGCAAAAGTTCAATAGTTCATGAAGTTGTCTTGAAGGGAAGTTTCATAACTGGTAATTGAATTCGTGAATAGCTAATAAGAGAATTCCAGTCTAGAGCAAAATTGAAAGTGTGGTTCTTTACGGTCGGACCACGGTCGGGTCCGGTTGTGATAACTATGCATTAGACCTACTTTTTTTCTTGGCATACCTTTTGCAGTTATACACGAAGTCACGACTGCTTTTGTTTGATCATCAAGAACAATGATTGTATACTATTCTAAACTATTGACTTATTGAATGAGGTTTGTTATTAACACTCCAAAATGATTAAAAGGGGCACGGGTGGAATTCGGCAAGTCTCTGTCGCATTTATTCATGAAATTCTACGACGACGTTATAGAATTTCATCCTTAAATTTGAGATAAATGACTACCAAAGATGAGAAAAAACGAAAAATAGTGGGTGTATTTTGAAATTTATTTTCGAATGTGTCCCCCTTAACTATTTTTGAAGTGTCAATAATAATAATCTATTTGATGTACTTTTCTCTAGTCTTTGTTCGACATTATTAATGTTGTTATACACCCAAATTTTTATCTTTAAATGAGAAAGGGTTGCTCTAAATCATGAAAACCTTGTGCAAGCATTACGGAAGGGACATCTCACAACATAACCATTTTCTCAAAGGACTAATTCATGGCTTAAAGAATGTAACTTCAAAAAACAAGTCAATTGTTTTCTCTTACCACAAAAGGAAATATGCACTTATTAAAAAATAAACTACTTTGAGTTATGGAAATAGCGGAACTTCGATCACTGATAAACAAGTAACTGGTCTTCGAAGCCATTTTGCTTTGAAGGCCATTAAAAGGAAAAGATCACGCCATATCTGCATTGCTTCCTGAAAGTATGGAGAGAAAACGTAAAGTGCTTCGAACAAGAAGTCCTTAGATTAATATAGATGCTTCACTTAGATAGATGTTTCCCTTGTTTGAATAAATATGTATCCTTTCTCTTCCTTCCTCATTTCCTCGTCTCTCAGAATCTCTTTCTTCCTCTCTGAATTTCTCAGCAAACAAATCATGTCAAATCAGATTCTAAATATCAAACCCACTGTCCATATTTCTCTCCATATTTTTGCATTCTAAATCACGGTATAATCTATTTTAATTTTGTTGTTCCAAATTTTAAATTACAATGTTTTTTAGATTAGCGAGATTCGTTCTTTGATTATCGTTCCCTTGAAATCAAACTTGTCCTTATGTGTGTTTTCATTTCCAAGCTTCGATTCCTTTTGCAAATTTCAAAGTCGTACATTTATTTATTTTTATGCCCATGCGTAGAAAAATGGTAAGGTAGGGTCATATGTAGGTCAAGTAAAATTTGACCCTACCCTTTCTCTACATATAATAGCTCGACCCCTTTGACCTTCTTGATTGAAGGGTTAACCCATTACAACGCTTATAAGCCTAAGATAATAAAAAGCTATAAAACGCATCTTAAAACTAGAAACAAATCTTAAAACTGTAGTAAAAACTGGGAACACAAATATATCAGCTGTCAAGCATATCTAAAAACTAGAAACATCATATGTTGCAGCAACAAAAAACAAGATAAGTGCATCAAATAATTAACTTGAAAACTACACCATACAAGAGAAGTACATCAAATAATCATTGAATTACAACCCATAAGTCTAAAAGCATGTAAATAAAATATATTACAGGCTCAAAAATGTGTTGCATCAACTTTCTAATTCACTAGCTTGGTTAATTTTCATAATTTGTGTGGTCATAAGTGAAAACTAACGTCAATAATACATATAGAAATGGCTGAAGCATTAAAATAATGAACTAATGCAATATGAGAAAAAACTGCCTTCAACCTTATGCTAGTTAATCATTTGTCAGCACAATCCCAAATAGAACATAGCTTTATACTAAAAACATACCTCTGAACTACACTGAATGCAACAATTAGCAATGATTATTTCATTGGATTGAGGTATAGCATAACACTCTTATAAGCTGTAATAATGAAAGTATCTGTTGTTTATGAATCATTCAAAAGCATATGATAACAAATGCCAGATTAAATTGTGTTATATAATTTATTACGGTTCAAGTATTTTTATCTTAATTTTTCATAGAGGATAACAGGTTGGCCTAAACAACTGTAAAATAAATCAGGGTCAGTCCTAACCCACCAAACAATAGGTAATTGGGTCAGGTTGAATTTGACATTTCTAGCTTCCATATATTTGTATGTATCTATGTATGTTTGCATATATATATATATATATATGTGTGTGTGTGTGTGTGTGTGTGTGTGCGCGTTTGTGCGCGCGCGCGTGCATGTGTGTGTACATATGATTTCTCTTCTTTATTGAAACAAGAAATGTATATGCTGGCATTAGTAGACTGAATTGGTACTTGTATTATAATGGGCAAGTGAAGAGTAAACCAGCGGGCTTTCATTGATAATGATGCTCTACTGGGAACTTATCAACAACGATTATATGATGTTAAACTGACATATACATCTCATTTTCACATTCGAATGAGATATAAGATCTAGAAGTTAAATATCATAATTGCGTCAGCAATAATGTTATGTGATTTCTATTGATATACATAGTACATGTCCACTGTATTTTCTTTTTTTAATCATTCATAATATGTCAAAGTTTTATGTGCAGAAGCCTTGGAAAAAAATTCCACTACTGCTGAAATATACATTTCATTACTTGAATTTCAAGTATATATCGTTCAAGAATAAAGACCATTACTGCTGTAAATGCAATGTTAGAAGATGATTGTTTAACATAGAAAAAAATTAACTGTTACAAAGATAAGATCCCCACATTGGTAGGATAGAACTATGCATATCCAAGTAGAATTACAGCATAAAATTACCTGTAAAATGCAGTAAATGTATTAGAAGAAAAAACTACTATTAAATCACATGTATCTTGCCCATATCGAGTTAATATCAGGGCCAGTCATTAATATTAGTAGATTTCTACAAACATGCAGTACTCCATAAAATTAATGTCATAGGATTGCTTGCAGGTTAAAATGTGGGAAATGTAACAACTGTAAGTGAGTTAACATTAAAAAAGGTACGCCATTAAAAAATTCCGATCATATGTAAAGACAAATCACACAGTTTGACACATAGGAAGTAGCATATAAATACATAGAAGGGGTTCAGATATTTAGTACACACTAATTATATAAACAAGAACATACCGTAGAAAATAAGTATCAATTAGCCAAAGATGTAGAGGGTAGTGTAGCATGCTCTTCGTGATCAAGAACATGCCATCTTAGCATGTAACAACCCGGAATTTCAGAACCAATTAAAATTTTTATTCTGGCAATTTTCATGAATTTTGAATATTTAAAATGATTTATTTTAAGTAACAATGACTAAAAATTTATTTTAATCGAAGTTAGAATGATTAAATTTATTTTAATTATATAACGAGCCTGAAAGGGCGCGGCAGTTTGAAAATTCGATTTCAAATGAATGTACATGATTCAACGTAAGTCAAATTTTAGTCAAACTAGAAATATTTGAATCTGCTTGAAAATATCTTTCCAACGAATGTGAAAAATCCAGATTTCATAACAGGATTAAAAAGTAATATCCAGTTTAAAATTCAAAATAGTCGCTAAGGAATTTATATATATATTATATAATGTTAGATTCAAAATTGGCTCTAACACCCAAACTAATAACAATTTTGTTGAAATGAAATCAAAAACTACGAAAACACACAATTTATAGTGGTTCGGCGTTAAATAGCCTACGTCCACTTTCTTCTTTTTTGATTGATGCTTTGAATGTGAGTACAACAATGATTATCACTCAATTCTCACTTATCTCGTACATTGATTCACTCAATTTCCTTCACAATATGATTCAAAAGATGATTGTAAGCTGAATAAGTTGATGAAATTCGGGTTGCAAAGGAGTTTAAGTTCTGAAAATGCCAAAAGATCCCTCCAAATGCCTCTTGATGTTGTATTTATAGGTGGAAAATCCCCATGGAGTGGGATCGGTTCGGATCCAAGTGGAACCAATCCCTCCACAATCGGGTTCGGATGGAATCTGATAATGACAGCACACCAGGTTAGTGGCAAACGTGGGTAGATCATATGCATAACCGTCTCGAGTATTAAGGAAAACGTGGGGTGGAAGTTGCTGTAACTCTTGGATCGGATCGGATATGTTTGTGTATGGGGATCGGCTCCATTCCTTCCGATCCGGTCCGGATTGTTTTCCTTCCCTTTCTGCTTTGTGTTGATCTGTCTCTTCCCAAGGAAACCCGATCCGATCTGATTATCTGGCAGGCTGCTCTTCATTGTTTGAGTCTTTAACTTTGTGTAGCCTAGTTCACAAAGTAGGCTAACATTTTGCCCCATCAAGGGATGCTTCTATCGAGGATGGAGCATGCCTTGACATCGTCTGTTCATTGGTCTTTGAATTTAAATCGTTAAATAGTCACCGCCGTTCATTCACAGGGACGTGTTGCTTCATAAAACTGTGTCTCTTGCCGTCTATATATACACCATGATGCATATGAATTACCTTCCTCATTTTTAAACAAATTTAAGAACTCTTCTTGATGTCCAGTATTTCCTCCAAGTAAACTTTTTCTTTATTTTCCTTCGAATTTGATTTACATACCACTTCGATGTGTAAGATTCCATTCGGTTCGAATTCCGACCCTAACAGCTTCTGTCTTCGGTTTTGCTTAGTATCAGATCAACGGGCCAGAGCACATTCGTGGCCCTAAACTCCGGTCCGAAACGGGGTGAAAGGCTGGGAATACAAAGGGCCGTGATATATCTATATAAACTCGCTACCTCTTCTCTTTCTTTATTTCATTTCTTTTATTGCCTTCACTTACCAGATTTTGGACCAAAACCCTAACTCTTAAAAACTCCAAAAATCCTTCTCATTAATCTTCAAATCAAACTCGTAAGTAGGTTTAAAACCTCGATTATTCTTGTAATAATCGATTTCAGCTAGTATTTGTGGTCAATTTGAACGGTTTGATTATGGATTTTGCTCGGCTTCGACGCCGTAGCCTCCCCCTCACTCGCCGTCGTCGTTTGTGACTCCATTATCACCTCGAGGCATCAAGAGATGGGATTAGGATCCATTATTAGATATTTGGGCACATAAGTGCTCGGTCTCAATCGGGGTTTTTAAGATGGAGTTAGGTTCGGTGTTGGTTGAGCGAGATGGAAAATGGAGAAGAAAAGGAGAAAGAGAGGAACTGGGATCGTTTCGGGTGGAGAAAGGTTAGAGTGAAGGAAAGGGGAAGAGGTACCTATGACCAGATCGGGTCGGAGTAAGAAACAAAGAGGAAGAGAGGCATGGATACTCAAGTCAATCCAGAACGCTCTGAATGCCTACTTCCAAACCGATCCAGTTTTGCTGGCTGGTTGCGAACGTTTGCTTCAGACCAAAACATGGCTCCCCCCCCCCACCTGATCTGATCCCAACACTTACATCTGAACCGAACCGAAGCAGTCCTACTCAATGCACAAGAATTTGTTCAACTGGCCAAATCAATACTTGACATAACCTTCAACTTAAAGAACAGTTAGGATAGCGCCTTACGAACATAAACGAACATCAAGAACTATTCCGAACATTACTGCTTTATCGAACCTTTGCATTACGCTCTCATGTGTTTACTTTGCATCCTTTGCACACATAGCACACACTTTATTTCACACACGTACACGGGGGGATACGGGCTATCTTACTCTAACTTATGTTATTGCTTCTTCAGTAGTTTAGCGATCATGGCAGAGAGACATTCATCTAGGTTAGCAGAAAAGAGAGAAGTTGTAGAAACTTTCAAGAGATTCACTCTTGATGACATATCCTCTCCCTCAGACCCAGAATGGGATGATGAGGGCCCCGATTATGAAGTGGAAGCACACAATAGTGAAATATCTTCTGATAATGAAGTTTCTCTTGGTGATGAAGAGGAAGGAGGGATAGGAGATGATCGTGCTCCTGATGAGTTTGAATCTACCACTATATTGGAGTTACCCAAAGATTTTGTTGAATCGACGATTGATGATGACAGACTCATTCGAATATGTCTAAAGCATGGAATACTAAAAAGAGATAACCTGGTGCCATCGAAAACAGATCGCCCCCACAATCCACCGGAAGGATTCAGGTCAATTACCCGGTTTGATGTGCCTGGTTGGGGCTATTCCACCGTTTCCTCCTTTTGTCGTCGATTTTCTGAGATAGATGCGGATTTATACACCTTGTATATAACATACAAAGAAGTTTTAGGTATAGAGCCTACCTTTGATGACGTCCACTTTTTTTATAATTTCAAGCATCGGACTCAAGAGACTCCTTCCTTCTCATATTTTGAATCAGTCCCGAAAAGGAAAATTATTACTGTTCCATTTAGCAGGAAGGCTGGCGATTCTAAGCTTGAATGGTTTTATATCAGACAGCAGCCGGGGTGCGCCAGAAGATGGACCAAATCAAGTAAAGCACCGAGTTTCTAGATCTCAATTTTAAGTACTCACGCCAACACATTAACTTGCTTTCTTTTTCATTCGCAGTTGATAACCCAAAGAAAATATTGGATCAATTATACTTTGATCGTTTGCATCGGCTTCTCAATGGCAATCAAAGGTTTCTAACCATCAACGAAGTCCTTAAGGATGAGTACCTCCATCATCACAGGTTACTATCTATTACGCGTAGTATAGGTCATGGGACAGGTCCATATGTGTACATACCGCCAGTAGACATTATTCCTGAGACGGGCGAGGGCTCGAAAGGTCCAACAATACCTCTTCGGACTCCACCTTCTCCATCCTCAACTCAGGACGATGAGTTAGCCAACATAGCTGAAAAGCACATAGGAGGGTATACCGTCCCTGACGACGCTATTTCTCCTCAGAAGTCAACATCCCCTAAAGAGCTGCCAACAGATGCTTCTCAAGGAGATGCTCTTACTACCAACGATTCCACATTTAAGAGTTTAGGAAACCTTCCCCTTCCTGAAACCATCTATACTTCAGAGGACTTTGGCACGAATCCTTTAACTTTCACTTCTTCAGAGGAGACCACTCCTGTGAAGACCAAAGAGCCTGCTCATGCTAGTCTGGCTTCAGACTCGGGTTTGTTGGGAGGAAACACCACTTAGGATGCACATAACACATTAGCACCACACGTCACAACACTCATGTCTTAGTGAACATTGATTCTGAATTCCACTTATATTGTTGCACAGGTACAATGTCTTGCCCTTACTATGATGTCAGAAAAATGCGTTGTAGCATATCTAGACCTCCTTCCGATATCGAGCATGATCGCCATGAGAGCCAGGGCAGGGATGACAGAAGGCCTCATGATTCTCATCGACCACACACCTCGCGCTTTCGTTCCCCTGTCTGGTCGGATCCAAACAGGTATAAGAGCTACCAGAGTCGTCGAGGAGAAGACACGTCGCAATCCAAAGATCGAACTTCTCCTCAAGACAAGTATAGTCGGGAAAAAAGTCCACCGAAACATACCGATTCACGAGACAAACACAAAGTTTCTGAGAAGCGATCTGGAAAAGGTGATGCAGCCATCGTCCCTACTAAGCGGAAACATATTGAACTATCCTACTGCAAGCCCCTACCACTGGATGCTGATTCCAAATTTAAGCTGGCATATCTGGAGAAGCAGTTCCCAGATCACTACTTTGAGAATTTAACTTTCTTACGAGCACATGAGCCTATTTCTTCAAAGTGGGAAGATGAGGCTAAAGCAAAGATTGACGCAGTTGAGAAACAATATTCAGAGATGTACAAATATTCACGCAATCTCTCCAGAATTATTCGGGCCTTAATTACAGACGTTAATTCAATGAAAAAGGCTGTGGATTCCGATGAGAATGCATTGAAAAATTTGGAAAAGGACCTAGAAGACACACAGGCTCAACTCGTCATTGCTCAACGAGATGCCAACAATTTCAAACAGCAATTTGAGGAATTACAGAAGCATTATCATGACATGCTGGAATCTCATAGTCAAGAACGTTTGGAGTTGAAGAAACAAGCGGAAGACGCTAAGTCAGACAGTGTCAAAATGCAACTAGCTTACAATACTCTTGAGCAAGAAAAGGCCGAGTTAGCGAGGAAAAATGCTGAACTGGAGAAACGAAATGCTGACTTGGAGTCCAAGTTAATGGAAGACGAGAATAGGGCTGCCCTAGCTGAGGGGAATGTGGATAACGCCATTAAGTCTGCTGAAGAAACCCATAAACAGCTATCAGAGGCTCAAGAAGAACTGCACGGTGTTGGCGAACTATTGATTGAATTATTTGCACACATAATTCGTCATCGAAATATCTCTTAGATCGAAGACTATCCGACTACCTTAGTTCATGTGTGGAGTCAAATCATCGAATGGGAGAAGGAGGAACTTAAGGTAGATTTCGTTGACGAAGACAATCTTATGGAGAAGTATCTGAGAGATGATGAACCGGCACGCCTGGCCGAGGGGCGTCGCCTCATTGTTGCTGCTATGGAGGAGGAGAAACGCCTGGCCAAACAAAAGAATATCCCTGAAGTTGGTTCTTCTTCTGCTACCGCTGAAACTACTGAAGTTGAGGGATATGATCACGAGAATCCGGGAATTCCTAAAGCGTCTCTTTTATCTCCTATACCCAAATCAGCGTCAGAGACGATAGCCGCCCCAACTGAGAAATCATCAGAAGGTATTTCTACATTTTCACCTCAATTTGTCAAGGTCGTCTCCACCTTCATCACATCATTGGGAAATCGATCGAAGATCCTTTATTTTCCCTTGAGTTGATAATTGTTGCTTCTCATTCTGTTGGTGCTTGACTAGCCGAGAAGATTGATGAGCCTCGGGGAGCCTCTATTGGAGAAGAATCCGTGAAAAAAGGCTCGGGGAGGATGGGATAATGCTACCATCGTCGAATCCGGAGGGGGAGCTGAACTGTCTAAGGACGACACTTCTCATGATGACGAGATGATAGATGCCTTAAAAGACGACGGTGGTAATGAGGGGCATGAAGAAGATCCTGATGTGGCTATAATTGGGGATTCAAAAAGTGCCGATGACGTTACTTTGCTGAAATGAAAGCCGGACAAGACAAGCGCATGCAGCTGAAAGTTGAAGACATGAACCTCGAAAGCCTTAAGCCCCTTGCAGTGGTGGATCCTGGATCGAGGTTAGTTGTTAAGATTTCAAACTGGTCTATTATAGAAGAGCTTGCTAAAAAATCTTCTCTTGATTCCAGTGTTCCGACTCCTGGGAAGAAATCCACCGATTCTGGTACTTCAACTACAGAGAAGAAAAGGCCAAAGCATCTCATGTTTGATGCTGAAAAAGAGGCTACAAATGCTCTTAAGGCTGCCAAAAAATCCAAGTCTGATCCAAAGCCCAAGTGATGATGTGCTTTGTTTTATTTTATTTTGATATTCCACTGGTCCGTTGTTGTTGTAGTGAGTGCGACCCTCGTGTCTTTTGCTTAGTCTTCCTGTATAAACTCACATATTTTTGAATAAAATTGTTTGTTCTCTGCAATGTCTGATATCCGTAAATTTTAACATTTAGATAAAAATGTGAATGAACAACATGTCACATCACAATTATAAAGTAAAGTCGTTATTAAGGGGAACATGTGTAGATATATATGCCCCCAATCAATCTTGGATAACTGATTAAGACTTATTCAAGATCGATTAAATTCAAAATTCAGCTGTCCCCGGTTCTCTGACGAGGCCATATTCCTTTCGTCATTGATGTCTATTCTTTTTAGCATCTTTATACTTTCCTGTCTCATGGCCAGGTTAGAGTATTTCTGGGGCGGTCTCTTATCGGGGTCCACCTTCACGCCTCAAGGGACGTCGTCTTCCCGTCCTTTATACTCTCTCTCATTTCATGAGAGTTAGAGTTAGGAATGTCGTCTTCCCATTCTTTGCATCTTATCACGCAAACGGTCATTTTGTTTGTTCCTGCACATGGGTTGTCTCCAATTTTTGAAATTTAATTTTGTGTTTTGTGTTTTATTGTCATGACAGAATAATGGTTAAGGATATAAATAATGCAGGAAAATAAATGACACATGATATTTTTATAGTGGTCCAGCTAAGTCGTAGCCTACATCCACTTCATAATCCTTTATTCATATAAACAAACTTTTTAAGGCAAGTCGTGCCTTTTTACATAGCTTATAAACACAAAAAAGGAGTCATTTCATATTTAGCTCAGATATCGTCGTAAGTGCTGAGCGTTCCAAGCTCTAGGAATCTCTTCACCGTCCACGGTCGTTAGCTTGAATGCTCCTGTATCAAGCTTCCGTTGGATGGTGTATGGCCCTTCCCATTTTGGACCCAATTGGGTCGAAGGTGGGAAGACTCGTTTCAGTACTAGGTCTCCTGGTTCAAAGGTTTTGAAGCGAACTTTCCAATCATAATAACGTGCTACTTGATGTCGATGTCTTGAGGCATGCAAGTCTGCTTCGTCTCTTTTTTCTTCAACCATATAAAGAGACTCTAGGAGGAGTGTTCTATTTGTCATCGGGTCATGGTACGCGACTCGATGAGAAGGGACTTCCAATTCTACCGGGATTACTTCTGCTGACCCAAAGGAAAGTGAATAGGGTATATGGTCGGTGGCCGTCTTAAAGGTTGTTCTGTAGGCCCATAAAGCTAGTGGCAACTCATCTACCCATCTGGCTTTGGCCCACTCTAACCTCTTCGTAAGAATTGATTTAATGACCTTATTTATTACTTCGTCCTGGCCATTTGACTGCGGGTGAGCTACAGCAGTGTACCGTTTATTAATCTTGTACTTCTGGAAGAAGTTTTTGAATTCGCTGTTGTCAAACTGTGTCCCATTATCAGTTATGATGGTTTCGGTATCCCAAATCGACAGATAATGTTTCTGACCACGAAACTGATCACCTTTCTTGCCGTGATCGTTGTTAAAGGTTCAGCTTCCACCCATTTCGTAAAATAGTCCACGGCGATGATCGCGTACTTAGCTCCTCCTCTGGCAATAGGTAACACTTTAATAATTGCAATCCCCCACATGGAAAACGGCCATGGGCTTACCATCGACTTGAGCTGTGTCAAAGGCGCTCTAGGAATCTTGGCAAATCTTTGACATCAGTCGCAACGTCGTGAATAATCAGCCGCGTCTTTATTCACGGTAGGCCAGAAATATAAATACCGTAATACTTTCTTTGCTAGGGTTTGGCCCCCGGTGTGGTCCCCACACTCACCTTCATGTACTTCTTGCAGTACAAGTTTAATGTCGTCGTATGCGATACACCGTAATAGGGGCATTGAAAACCCTTAGCGATAAAGGACGTCGTCCTGTGAAACGTATCTTGTAGCCTTGCGTCTTACAGCTCGTCTTTCGCTCTTTTTCAACGGGAGGGTTCCATTCTTGAGAAAATTATTGATCGTTGTCATCCATGATTCTCTCTCCGGGTCGACTTCCAAGGCTAGTTCCGCTTCCATCAGGTCGAAACTCGGTGATTCCAAAACCTCTATCGGAACCATTTCAGTTTCTTTGGGATTGTCAGAACTTGCTAGCTTTGCCAGCTGATCTACTTTCTGATTTTCCATTCTTGGAATGTGCATTATGATGTAATGTTTCAAGCTTCTCAGCAAATCCTTTACCTTTTTGAGATAAGTAACGAGTCAAGGTCCTCTAGCAATAAATTCCTCGCAGACCCGGCATACAACTATCTTGGAATCACAATATATATCTAGTATCTTCACTCCTAGTTCCTTAGCGAGTTTCAACCCGACAATCAGGGCTTAATACTCGAAATTGTTATTGGTAGCAGCAATCTCCAATCGCAATGCATAGTAAATAGATCGTCCTTCAGGAGTTATTAAAACAACTCCGGCGCTGGACCTTCGATCATTTTTGGCTCCGTCCGTATATAGCTTCCACAGACTAAACTCTAACTCTTGGTCCAGAGTAACTACCTTGTCACCCACCGTTTCCTCTTCGGGAAATGTGAATTCAGCTATAAAGTCGGCCAATGCCTGCCCTCTTATTGATTTCCGCAGTAGAAAATTTAAATCAAATTGACTCAGTTCGATGTTCCATTTAAGTAACCGCCCCGATGCTTCGGGTTTTTGCAACACTTGTCTTAAAGGTTGATCGGTGTATACAACTATTGGGTGAGCCTGAAAGTAATGACGAAGCTTGCGGGAAGCAATCAGGAGGCTATAAGCAAGCTTTTCTATCTTCAGATAATTACGTTCTGCAGCAGCTAGCTTTTTGCTCACGTAGTATACAGGCCTCTGGACTTTGTCCTCTTCACGTACCAATGTTGTACTGACAGCGTGAGATGATACCGCTAGGTAGACAAACAAATCCTCATGTTCCACGGGTTTTGATAATATTGGAGGCTTTTATAATAAGTCTAATAAATTCTGGAACGCCTCCACACAGTCGGGGGTCCACTCAAAATTTCGCTTTCCTCGTTTTATTAGATCAAAAAAAGGTACACACCTATCTGTAGCTTTGGAGATAAACCTGCTCAATGCAGCAATTTTTTCGGCCAAGCTTTGAACATCTTTGATCTTTCGTGGTTCTTCAATATCCCTTATTGCTGTTATTTGGCTAGGATTTATCTCAATTCCTCGAGAACTTACGATAAACCGAAGGAATTTTCCAGATGAGACCCCAAATGAGCATTTTAGGGGGTTTAACTTCATTTCAAACCTTCGAAGAATTTCAAACATTTCAGCTAAGTCCCTTGTATGGTTGGAAGATTGTTTAGACTTCACAAGCATGTCATCCATGTAAACCTCCATGGTTTTCCCGATTTGATTATAGAACATGCGGTTGACCAAGCACTGGTACGTGGCTCCTGCATTCCTTAACCCAAATGGCATTACCACATAACCCCAAGTCTGTGATGAAACTTGTATGCTCCTGATCTGGTATGTGCAAGGGAATTTGATTGTACCCAGAATAGGCATCCATAAAGGATAAAAGCTCGTGCCTAGTCGTCGAATCTACTAGCTGATCAATTCTGGGGGGAGGAAAGCTATCCTTCGGGCAGGCCTTGTTCAAATCAGAAAAGTCGATACATGTACGCCACTTCCCGTTAGACTTTTTGACCAGGACAGGATTTGATATCCAGTCGGGATATTTCGAATCCTTAATGAATCCATTATCTTTTAATTTCTCTACCTCTTCCTTCAAAGTTGCTGACCACTCTGAGCCTAACATCCGTCTTTTCTATTTGACTGGTGGGTGCTTTGGATTAATACATAAAGAGTGGCTCATAATGGTAGGCAAAATCCCATACATGTCAGCGTGTGTCCAGGAAAACACATCCAGATTTGCCCTTAAAAAATCAGCCAACTCTTTCGCTTGAACTGGATCTAGTTGCGAGCCAATCTTTAGTACTTTTGTCAAATCTGTCTCATCAATAGGTATATCTACTTTTATCTCGTTGGGAGTCGCCTTCCTTTCCTCAGGTTCTTTATCCTCTCTAGGATCTATATCCTCGAGCACATCTGAGGGCGACTCTCTTGGGGCTGGACCCCTTAACTGCTATGCTGAGTTCTCCTTTGGAGGGGCAGAATCGTCCTTAGTTTCTATATTCAACCCCTTCATTAGCATCTTCAGCTCCATCATGTAACAAGCTCGTCCCGTAGCTTGGTCGCCCCTCATCACCCCAATTCCTGCGTTAGTCGGGAATTTAAGCAGCAAGCACCAAGGTGCAATACATGCCCTAAACTCGGCAAGGGTTGGTCGGCCTAGGAAGGCATAGTAGGGCGATTCCACATCCAAAACTACAAACGGCAGGATCCTCACTCTCTGATGATCTCCCTGCCCTAATGTTACTGGTAATTCTACGTAGCCCATCGGAGCCGTCGACGCTCCGTTAAAGCCACGTATCCATCCTTTGCATGGCTTTAGATCTTTTGCTTCAAGTCTCATTTGTTCAAAAGTTATCTTGAAGAGGATATTGACCGAGCTTCCGTTATCTACCAACACTTTATGGACTAAAGCAGGGCCGATGGACGTGGTAATTACCAGTGGATCTTCAGTTGGGGATTGAACGCCGGAATCATCTCTAATACGGAATATAACGTCGTCTGACATCGTCTTTTGTTGTTTACTAGAGTGATGTCTTCGAGGTTACTGCATTCTCCTACCTCAAAATGCTTAGCGGCGTTGACGTATTGATCCATCGCTTTGAAACTATGACTAGCTAGGTGGGGTTCGCCTATAATGGTATTGATAACGATCCCCTTACCTTTCTGCTGGGTTGTGGCTTTTGAAGTAGGCTGGTTTTGGTCAGGGACTTGGCCCCCTTGCCCTTTGTCCCTTGGGGCTACCTTGCACTCGTCCAACTTCCCTTCCCGCAGCAATCTTTCAACTATATCTCTCAAATGACGGCATTCGTTGGTGGAATGACCGTGGGTTCCATGGAACAAACAAAACTTTCCCGTTGCGATCTCTTTCTCAGTGGAGTCTCTGGGCGGTGGTTTTTTGTACTACAATATGCTATATGTATCCAAGTAAATATTCTCTAATGTATCATTTAACGGCGTATAGTTTTCAAAAATCTGGAATCTGGGTCTTTTACTAGAGCTATTCCCTCGGTTTCTGTTCCTTCTATTGCCGTTCCCATTCCTATTGCTATTACTCCCGCTCTGGTTGCCAACGTTTACTTCAACCTTCCCTGAACTATCACCAGATTGTTTCACAACAACATTACTTTGGACACCTTCCCTCGAGGCCCCTTCGGACTTTCTCTTCCTATTTGCCTGAGCTTCTTCTCGTCTCAAGCGAATGTTAGCTTTTTCATAGAACAATTCTCTGGTAGGAGGCGATTTCCCAGACAAGTAATCCCCGAATTCTATGTCAGCGTCAACCCTTTCTATCAAGGCCATCAGAATAGTAGGCTCGTGTGGGTCACTAACTTCGGTGACGGCCAGGTTGAAGCAGTCTAAATATGACTTCAAAGATTCTCCTGGGGGCTGTTTAATCCGTGACAACTCTATGACGCTCTTGGACTTTCAGGCGTAAAGTCGAAACTGGTTCATGAAGTGCTCACTCAATTCTGTGAAATTTGATATCGACCAGGGAGGGAGCCGGGTGAACCACATTAAAGCCACGTCTTCAAGATAAATTGGAAAGGCTTTGTATTTTACAACATCTGGAGCTACTGCAGCATTCATGAACCGTGCATACCTCATCAGATGCTGCCTTGGGTCCGTTCTTCCTAAATACCGATCCATCTGAGGCAAGTTGAACCGCAGAGGGAACTGGAAATCCAATATATCATCTGTGAAGGGGGTATGACTTCGCTCAATACCTCAGTCCTCATTAGTAAACCGCCGGCTTTCAGACATAATCTGACGCACCATCGCCCGTACATCGGCATTTGTTAATGTCTCCACCGGTTCTCTAGGTCTAATATTCGGATTACCCCTAGGCTCCTGATTAGGGGATAACCTCCTGTTTCTAGCGGCGGCTGCTCTACATTGCTCCCTACGCTCCCGGTCGATCTCAGGAGGGAGGGGCTGGAGAAGTTGCTGTTGCGTAGGATTAGTAATGTTAGGATCCCTGGGTAGAACGTGGGATCCACGCATGGGCAACAGCATAGGCTCTCTCAAGCTTGGGTCATCAGGCCCTAACACATAAGCACAGTCTTTGCGAGATCCAAAAGATCCAAAAGTTAGCCGATCAAGATTCTGAGGTCGCTCTAGCGGTCTTCTTTCACAAGGACGTCCCTCATCTGAAGATGATGAATCGTCTACAGCAAGGCGGCATGTTGGGGAAGGTGCCTTTTGTCTCCGGAGCTCTTGGAGTTACCTACTCATAGTGATCATGTTTTCTTGCATGCGAAGACTGTCACGCTTATGGGCTTTGAATGCCTCCTTAGTACTCTGGAGCATATAAAGGAAGCGTGAAAAATCTCCTTGGGTGACGGGTGTAGACGGGTCAAGCTGATCATTGGTCATAGCGGTTGGAATCAGAGTATTGGAGGAAGCTCGAGTAGAAGTTCCATCTTCATTCCGATTCAGATCGGATCGGAGCAAGATAGTAGGACCGGACCAGTTCGGATGGAGGGTGCGAGTGACCTCAACGTCTTCTGATCGGCTCGGACCGGAGTCACCAGCATGGATCGGACCTTCCTGACCAGAGCGGCCTGCTCCAGAGTCTTGTCCGCGCGACCTCGTCAATACCATGGCTTGTTGATTCTCTCTAGCAACGTTCTCCCTAGTGCCTTGCACTTATTTTCCTTTCGTTTTGGCCATAGTGTTCAATTCTTCAATGGTTCACCAAAAGGTAATTAAAGATGTCAAAAACGAAGGATTAACTAGTTTGAACTTCGAAGGTCCAATAGTAGAATGATAGTCCCAAAAAGTGAAGAATTCCAAGATTTCTCAGTGAAAGCACCAAAATGTTAGATCCAAAATTGGCTATAACACCCAAACTAATAACAATTCTATTGAAATGAAATAAAAAACTACGAAAACACACAATTTATAGTGGTTCGGCGTTAAATAGCCTACGTCCACTTTCTTCTTTTTTGATTGATGCTTTGAATGCGAGTACAACAATGATTATCACTCAATTCTCACTTACTCATACATTGATTCACTCAATTTCCTTCACAATATGATTCAAAAGATGATTGTAAGCTGAATAAGTTGATGAAATTTGGGTTGCAAAGGAGTTTAAGTTCTGAAAATGCCAAAAGATCCCTCCAAATGCCTCTTGATGTTGTATTTATGGGTGGAAAATCCCCGTGCAGTGGGATCAGTTCGGATCCACGTGGCATCAATCTCGCCACAATCGGGTTTGGATGGAATCTGATGATGACAGCACACCAGGTTAGTGCCAAATGTGGGTAGATCGTGTGAGTAACCGTCTCGAGTATTAAGGAAAATGTGGGGTGGAGCTGCTGTGACTATGGGATCGGATCGGATATGTTTGTGTATGGGTTCGGATCGGCTCCATTCCTTCCGATCCGGTCCGGCTTGTTTTCCTTCCCTTTCTGTTTTGTGCTGATCTGTCTCTACCCAAGGAAACCCGATCCGATCCGATTATCTGGTAGGGTGCTCTTCATTGTTTGAGTCTTTAACTTTGTGTAGCCTAGTTTACAAAGTAGGCTAACATATAATATATAGCCCTTAAAAATAGCCATTTTGCAAACGACCTCCGTTTTCGATGAAACCACTTTTATTGAATCCGGAATGTTAAATTATTGCTAAATTGTAATTTTCATAATTTTTGGAAATAATATGTGAGCATGGTGAATTTAAATGCGTTTGATAATTTCAATTTGAATTTAATCAACTGAAAATTCTCCGTTTTTCAAACGGTCTCCAAATTCAACGAAATTAGTTTTGTTAGGACCGTATCATCAAAACATAGCTAAATTTATTTTTCTGGAATTTTTGGAGTCAGTATGTGGCCCTGGTAAATTAAAATGTACATTGAAATCAATTTAGAACGTTAAATTAATTTATATTTTAATTTCAATGAAAACTTCACGAAACCGTCGAATTGGCTAACGGGACAGATCCCATTGTGTCCGAAATGGGGGTAATTAGTTAGGGACAACAGTCGTTGGGTTCGATTTGGAGTTCGAATTAAAAAGTAACTTTTTTTGGAAATTTGATTTGATTTAATATATTATTATATAAGTCAAACCCTTGCCCTCTTTCTGTCTCTCACCTTCGTTCACAAATTAAAAGAAGAAAAAAAAAACGATGACGACCCTTCGCTCCAGTCATCGCGCCCTCCTCCCTTTCATCCGCCGTCGGCGATCTTCTCCCCCTCCCTCTCTTGCCGTCAGTCCTCCTCCTCTCTCCATCTTCAATCCCTAAAACCCCAAATCGAGATACCCGCCGCCTTAGGATCCACCTCCGACCGCCGTGACCACCTGCCGCCCGCCCACACCACTGCGCTGCTCCCCCTGACCACCTGCGTCGTTCCCCCTGACCACCTGCGCCATCGCGAGCACTCCCCCTTCTCCAGTCAACCGCAGACCTCACCGCGAGCCTCCTCTTCGCACTGCCTTCGCTAATCAGTCAACCACCAATCGAAGCCCAAAAGGAATGAACTCTGAAGCACTTCTAGTTGATGCTCATGATCATTCTTTGACTTGGGTTGCGTTCGAAAACGATGTGAGTTTTTATTTATTTATTCACTTTTCTATTTTTTTTAAATTATTATGTAATTATGAAAGAGATTTTTTTATGTAAAAATCACATAGATTAGAAAAGAATTTTACATATAAAGTAGCAAAGAAAAAAAAATGTAATTTTTTCATATGAAGTAGCGAAGAAAAAATGAAATTTTTACATATGAAGTAGCGAAGAAAATTGTGATTTTATCATATGAAGTAGCAACGAAAAAAAGTGATTTTTTTCATATGAAGTAGCGAAGAAAAAATGTGATTTTTTTTATATGAAGTAGCAAAGAAAAAAAATTGATTTTTACATATAATGTAGCGAATTAAAAATATGATTTTTATATATGTAGAGAATATAAAATTATGATTTTTATATATGCAAAGAATATAAAATTATGATTTTCATATATGTAGAGAATATAAAAATATGATTTTTATATATAGAGAATATAAAAATAAGATTTTTATATATGCAGCGAATTAAAATTTTGATTTTTAATGTATACATAGCACTATAAAAATATGATTTTTAATGTGTACATAGCATTATAAAAATGTGATTTATATATATGTATATGTATATATATATAGCTTTGAATAAAAATGTGATTTTTACATATATAATAGCATTATAAAATGTGATTTTTATATATGTAATAGCATTATAAAAATGTGATTTTTATATATGTAATAGCATTATGAAAAGTTGATATATATATATATATATATATATATATATATATATATATATATATATATAGCATTGAATAAAAATGTGATATATATATATAGCTTTAAATAAAAATGAGATTTTTAAATATATAAACATCATATTAAAAATGTGATTTTTACAATGAACAACGTGTAACGAACCAGAATTTCGACATTTAGAATATAAATTAATTTAGAGTTTACGGTTAAAAATAAATATTTATAGTGGATTTTGATATAGCATTTGAAATTAATTTTGAACATAGTTATTATTTGGATGTATAGTTTGGACTTTAAATTTTGGTTTTGAACGTATTTGAATAAATTCCTTTTTATAGACTTAAAATTTTGTAGGAATGTAAAGTTTGAATTTGAGTTAAACGGTCTACCGTTCTATTGTATATATTATGTTCTTCGTTGTACTCTAGCCCTTTTATTTACAACATTCTACTTTTGATTTAATTATGTGTGTTTAATAGTTACAATATTTTACTTTCTTTAGTTATATTCTTATTATATTTATATTCAACCTATTTCGATATACCTATTTCATACTAAAATACTTATTTTATTCAAATTATTTGTTTCTACTTTACCTTAACCATGTGTTCTGAAGTATTGGATCATTTTATTTAACTTATTAAGATACTAAATTATTGTGTTTAGCCTTTATTTAGTATATTCCTTGTTTGTGTAAACTCTTTTGCATAAAATTGTATTTTGACTAAATTATTTGTACCTAATAATTTATAGTATCTTTACTCTTCTCTGTTGTTTCAACTGAGCTTTGGTAAGCGATGGTATTTTGTCTAAATTAACTTGATGGTTTTATTTGTAATCACCGATCTTTATTCTAGAAATATCTATTTCTAAATTGGCCGTTTGTTTTAACTGTTAAGTTTAAATTTATGTTTAAAGCGGAGATACTTGGAATACAATTGTTGTATAAACAAAGAAATTTATTTGTAAAATAGATTTTGCATTAATATTTAAATTTAATTTACAGTTAGCGACAGTTGAATATATAACGTGTTTAAAACAAATAAATAGCGTGTTAGTTTAGCTGGGTACCGTTCTTTAGTGATGCTCGTTCAAACCATTTTTCATCGTTCAGCCCACTGATATGAATCTACCCATATCAGACCAAATCTGATAATATATTCCCTAGGATTTACACCAGCCCTTAGAAATCTCATTTCAAATTTGGGCGGTGGAAAGTTTTACCTTTTATCATTGCCGCTCTGTTTTGTTTGACACTTTGTGTTCTTCTCCTGTTTCTGGTCTCCTTTCTTCGTATTATAAATGAGTACCCCTCTTTCCTTTACTCACGGCACAAAAAACACTTCCCTTCCTCTGTAACTTTCAAGAGCCGTTGTATCCTCAGCCAAATAAAAATGCCCAAATCAATTTCTTTCTTCAAAAATCCTTTTTTCCCCAAATCAATCTGAAATGGCCGCGCCACCTTCTGCTCACCTTGAGCCGCCATGCCCCTTCGCCGACCTCCAGCGTCGATACCAAGGCCTTTCAACTGGATGGACTCCATCTCTTTCTGTTGTGCGCACCGCCACCAATTTTCCCCATTTCCTCTCACCATTGTTTCGAGCATTGATATGACCTTCATCGTCCTACCTCGAATAGACCACAATCACCTTGCCTCGAAGCTTGAGCCCACCGCGGTAAGGTTCAGGCTCCGCTGGAATGAACCATGGTCTCCACCATTACCAGTAACTGCTGCTGCACACTCAACTCTAGCATCTCGGTTGCATCTAAAGCCAAGAATCGCCGTTGTTCTTTCGTCATCAACCAAATGTAAGTTTTCTTACAGATTAAACTTTCTTCAAGTTTCGGACATCGGTCTACACTGAAAATAATTAGTATGCCCGTTACTATCGCATTTCGGGCTTTCTGCTCTCTGTTTGGATGTTTTTGGGTCCTTGGCATGCATATACGCACCGATTTAATGCCATGCCCCTTGATTTATTTTGAAGAACCTCTTCATTGATTCAGATAAATTATCTGTTGCGATAAATATACATACACGTTCTGACCAGGTTGGTGTTATAGGAAAACCTAACTTGAATTAATCTGGTTGTTTAGGAATTTAAGTTGCTTTAAATTTTGGCACTTACTGTCTTGAAAAAAAACACATACATAGGTTCATGCAAAAGTTAATGGACCAGAAGGACACCCCTTTTACCTTGTTTATGCTCTCAACCAAATGGTCTGTACAGTTAAATTGTGAGACTAAAATAATTACACCTATATGGACTGTTCTGGCACCTCTGCATGTTCTTTTTTTAGTACTTACAAGATACACTTAAATTTTAAGGGATTACTTGCCATTTTAATGAATACATGCTTGTGTACTAAAGCTTTATGCATATGAAGTTATAGTTGTGAAACTTTGGAATGCATCCTTTTATTTCACAGCAATAAAACTTACCCAGTGCACTTTTGTCTATTTATATTAAATTAATTATATGGTTGTTGAACCATTCATATGCCTACTACCTTGCTATGTCGCTGCATGGTCCTTGTCACATACATGTTGTTGTTCAATTTTGTCTTGCCTGCATGACTGGACATGGTTCTGGCCATAAATCTATGCTTTCTTGACTACCGTGAGTTTTGGTATGTGTGTTCATCCCTGATTATAGAAAAAGACTTGACTGTGTTGACAAGTAATCTTGGTAGTTTGGACTGTCTCGTTAAATATTAATATTAATCGGAACTGAACAATGCACATGTTCACAGGTGCTAATATTTATTAGGAGAATTTCACTTCTCCGTTATGCTACCTTGTTACCCTTTGTTGTCATGTATTGTTATCTCAATCCCACTTTTGACCCCGGAACCATAACGGTACGGGCCATGCTAATTTGTAGATTGCTGCGACCTTTTGCCATGACGTATTCCGCACCTGTCTTGCATATTGGTACCATACGGTAGTGATCTGATTTTTTTCCGAACTGTACACTCCTCTACTAACATGATGCATGCATGGTTTCCTCTATTCCTGGTATGTTATATTTATATAGGTTGCCTTTGTGACATATTTGGATACGTTGGACCACCCTAAACCTTCCTTGGGTTGAATATTTGTATGAATTGAATTGCCATACGTGCCATGTTTTTGTTTGGTAAGAAATCTTGCCTACAGGGTAATCTTAGCCTATACACTTGCTACATATCACCCATACTCACGACTGTTATCTTCATGGTTCATTTTATATTGTGGCACATCACTATTGCATTCAACCTTGTGTGTCTCCTAAACTGTACATTTGATTCTCGCATGATTATCACAACATGCAAATATCTTTCCGATTTTTTGTATATTTTGACAGTTCATGAATTCTATGCCCGCATTATTTAATTTGGTTGTGGGGATTAAACTAAGTATATTTTTGTGTTTAACGAAGTTTGCTAACTTGAAGTAAGTTCAATCCTGACTCGGGTGTTTTATGTATTTTGCATGGGACACTCGGGTCAGGTCCTAAGTGTTCCAGGCATTAAAGATTACAACTCGCAAAGAGGAAAGGAACGTAAAGATGTGGAGATACATGCGCACGTTAAGGTCGACCGCAAAGTGTAATTTTCTTTATTCGTCTAAAAACTATGTAAAGATACATATTTGTTTATTTTATTTCCGCTTTACTAATTGTAAAACTCTGATATTTATGAGAAATTTTATTCCGCTGCAATTATTGTACTATGAAATTCTGTATTGATTCTATTTAAACCGTGTAAACCAACAACAATCTGGCGTCTTGAATGTTTTAGATTGGTTTAAATACCTATTTGAGATGGGTAAAATGCCAGGTCGTTACAGTTGGTATCAGAGCAAGGTTTATACAAAGCTTGGCTTATTCGGTTTAAAAACTCATTAGAGATAAGGTAGAAATACCTTAGAATGGGTGGATTGATGCTAGAATCAACGGATTTTGAAGGAAAAATATAAACTTTGGAAGGGATTTCATAAATAAATTATTTTGAAGAAGTTTTTAGAATTAAATAAAATATTTTAAAAAAAATATTTCTGAAATAAAAGTCGTTGTAGTAAAAATTTCTTGATGTCAATCGTTGAGCGTTTAGAATTATCAATGAGAAGAAAAGTGAATAATGAATCAGTTTTTTAATTATTCTGAAATCTTCCAATTGTTATAAAAGGAGTATTGGGAAAAAGAAGATTTCAAGTCTAGAATGAAAATTTCAAGATAATTGAAATAGAAAGTTTTCAAAATCTATATGTGAAAAATTTGTATAAGGACGGCGGTTTATCCGAGAACTGTTGTTTGAAAAAGATTTTACTGAAGAAAGAAAAGATTTTGACAAGTACCTAAATGGGTTTCGAAAAGAAGTTTGGTAAAGTTAAACGTGATAAAGCGGAATTCGATCGATATTCGATTTGAGGAACGACGGTTGGACGTGAGTTGAAATAGTACCGAAATTGACCCGGATCGGGCTGAAATTTGGTAATTAATTACTATATTCTGTCTCTATTTGTTTGAGAGTAATCTTATTTTGTCAGTTGTTTCAAGTTAATACTATTTGCACTCAGCTGTTAATTCATTGTTTACTTAAACGACTTTACCGAAATTGTTCATTTTGTATGTATACTTAGCTTTCTACTCTAAAAGTATTTATATTTAATCAATTTATTTGAACTTATTATTCTACTAAATTTCTTGCATTTAACTTTTATATAATATATTCTTTGTTTTGTGTGTATATTTAATCTTCAATTTTGACTAAATTAGTTGTATTTAATAATTTATACTTTTGATCTTATTTAACCTATTTATTTATATCAACTCAAATTAATTTCTTTGTAAACTATTGTATTCACTTAGGTCATACCAAAATGTCTATTTTACTTAAATTACCTTATACCTTACTATTTTGTCCGATTTAAATTTGTGAAATTTTTACCTTATCTTTTACTCAACTTAATATTCCAACTTACGCTACTTTAAATCATACTATGGTACTTAAATTATTTTTCCTAATTTATCTTGTACATAACTATTTTATTTGAAGTTTTACCTTATTTTACCCAACTTGATATTTCAACTTATGTTTTGTAAACCTTACTATTTTACTTGAAATTATTGAACTTGATGCATTTAGATCCGAACAATTTTCGGTCCAAGTAATCGAATGCGAAGATTCGGTCTAATAACAATATACATGATGTATAAATCCAAATCAAAGGAGATGGTTTTGATAATAAAATTGATTTAAGATTATGAATTTGGATTTGAAATAATGTTGAAAATCGAATCGATTTAGAAAGCAAAATGACTCTGAGATCGAAATTAAAATTCAAGAAATTTGATATGGAAATTATTTAATGAGTGGTCACTTATAATGCAAAGAAGATGAAATTTTGAAATAAGAATTAAATTTTGAAAAGCATGCAAGTAAGTCCTTTATTGAGAAATCATATTTATGATATGTTGAGAATATCGCCCACATTTCAGATTTTGACAATCGAATTTAGTCAAATTACAACAAAAGTGTAAGTGGGGGAGGAAACTGCTTTCCCAATTGAACCGTACAAATGAACCAAATGGAATCACTTAATAGTAATCACTTATGATGAAATGTTGAAGCATGAATTAACTAAAGAGAAACTAAGGAAATTCGAGTATCACGTGATTGAACTGTTGGAATTGGTATCCATGTGTGCATTTGACTTTCCCATCTTGGCCTAGGATAATCATCTAAACTCGAACTGTTCGCTCTTGAGTAATGACTTCCATACCTTTTTGTATTATGAATTCGGCCAAGCATTTTGATTTGAGCCATCATATCTTTTGATACTCGTTTGAGGTTGAACTTCTGTTTTGAGCACATGGAATTTGATATAATCCATGTGTGTATATCTTTTGTGCCATGTATTGAATGAAACCAAGATTGAATTTAACTAGATAACTTTGATTTGTCCAAAACATTGTTTTAACGGAACCTTAACAAATGAAATTAGGACGATTTTGAAATATAGATCCAACTTATGAAAGGAAATTGGATTTTTTTCGGAAATATTAATTTTCAAGATTTGGTTCCGAAAATTTTGAAATCAATGTTTTGGAATATGTTACTGATACTAGTTTGAATATACACATAATCAGAGTGCGTAGCGGAAGCGTGATGGTATTTTGAATAAAATGTTAAGAAAGATTTTCCCAACGGTAGGAAAATATGAACTTTTTAAACAAAATGTAAAATGAGAATGAATGTAAATCCTATATGGTGGTATAAAGGATTTTTGAATAAGATATGCTTGAATTATTCTGAAAATAATGTTTGAAAAAGGAAGAATTCGATTATATCAATGGTAAATGATTTCTAAGACGGTAATTGAAAATTTTATATTATGAGAATATGGAATTTATTTAGAAATCACGGAAATGTTCTAAAACAATTTGAAAATGAAAATTTGATCTAACAAAAGATTGTTATGACTTATGTATAGATTATAAAGGATTTTCATAAGCTTTAAAATTTGAAAGCTTACTTGAATTGAAAGAACGATAAGAAATTGTATTGATCAAATTTGATTTCCAATTGTTGAAAGGAAAATTTTATGGCAAAATGAATCTCTTAGAAGATATCAACTTATGTATGATTGTCGAAAGTGTTATTTCGAAATAAATTGAAATTTATGAAACTTGATATATAATGATCCTTAAAGTCTTTAATTTAGAGAATTTGAAAGACTTGAAATGTTTGATTAAGATTACTTATTTTGAAATATAAAGCGTAAGTTGCATGTTTGGAAGTTGAAATTGTATTTTCAATTGTTCAGAATTGTTTTCCAAATTATTTTGGATATGATAAATAGTTTATAATTTGATTTATGAACTAAGAAAATTTCAATGACTCGAATCCAGATTTTTGAAATGTTTGAAAGACAACAATACTATGATTGAAAGTATTTGCGAATTATTGTTGCGAAATAATTTACAACTTCAGGATATGAAATGATTTGATATTTTTCATGGATTTGGGTAACCCATGACTAAAAGAAGGACGTGTGTGATTTAGGGTGAGCAACCTAGGCATATACGGTATCCGCGTCTGGATTAAAAACCGAATTATATGTGCTCCGCGATTTTGTACTTGGAAGTCCATGTCTGGACGAAAGCTGTGAGATACACTTCCCTTGGGATCCCTTGATGATGGTATTTGGGAAGAGAAACCTAGGCATATACGGTATCCGTGTCTGGATGAAAAACCAAGATATATGTGCTCCGCTATTTTGTGCTTAGGTGTCTGTGTCTGGTCTAAAACCGTGATGTACACTTCACTTGAGAACCCTCGACGATGGTCTGCTTTAGGTGCCTGGAGTGACCTTAATTATATATATTATTGCGTACGATAGGCTGCCTTTATGCCTTATCATGGGAAACTTGAGGAAATGAACAGAATTTTGATGAGAAGTTGAAACAAGTATATTTAGTACTTGTATATTTTAGTCACGCGCCTGATCAACGCTAACTAAAGTTTGCAAGGACGACGATGAACTTGTTAGGCTTCGAGTCATCATATATATTTGATGTTTTGGAAGTGATATTGTTTTGAAACCCCAAAGCTAAGTATGATTCTATATAAAAAGAAATGTATAATACTTCAAATGGTTTGAAACAAAAAGGGATTCTAAGTTCGGAGAAATCATTTGAAGCTTTCAAATGATTTGAAATTTATGATTTCAAGATATAGTAACTTATATAGTATTTTATTTTATTTTATTTTATTTGTTCATTTACATAACTTATCATCTCATTTAAACTATTATATTTCGCATTTGTACCTATGATTTATCCATTTCAAGTTCTTTTACTTACACTATTTTACTACTTCATAGCGTTATATATTTTCTACCAAGTCTTCTAAAAATTGCTTACATTTAATCATTTTATTGTAGCTATTAAAGCTATCTTACCTTAAACCCTTTGGATTTTTATTAAATCTACCTTTTATTTCAAAGTAAGTTTATCATTTTAAACTACTTTACCTTGAAATTATCTTGTACTTTGAACATAGCCTTCTTCTACATTATATAGCAAATTTCTTTAATTAGTGTATACCATGGTTTAAGTTTTGATTAAACAATATTTGATATAAGATTTTTCCAATTCGGTTATATGATAAAATTTTGTTAATCTATTAAGAATCTTTCTACAAATTTCAACCTTATTAGGAATTGTAAATATTTCGATTTGATAACTTTTATTTATTTTTAATAAATTCTATAAGCAAGATTTGTTTTACTTAAGTATTAAATTCTACAACTCTCCTTTTCGAGGATGAAAAGTTTTAAGTGGGGAAGGCTGTAACGAACTAGAATTTCGACATTTAGAATATAAATTAATTTAGAGTTTACGGTTAAAAATAAATATTTACGGTGGATTTTGATATAGCATTTGAAATTTATTTTGAACATAGTTATTATTTGGATGTATAGTTTGGACTTTAAGTTTTGGTTTTGAACGTATTTGAATAAATTCCTTTTTGTAGACTTAAAATTTTGTACGAATGTAAAATTTGAATTTGAGTTAAACGGTCTACTGTTCTATTGTATTTAGCTTTATATATTATGTTCTTCGTTGTACTCTTGCCCTTTTATTTACAACATTCTACTTTTGATTTAATTATGTGTGTTTAATAGTTACAATATTTTACTTTCTTTAGTTATATTCTTATTATAATTATATTAAACCTATTTCGATTTACCTATTTCATAGTAGTGTACTTATTTTATTCAAATAAATTTTTTCTACTTTACCTTAACTATGTTTTCTAAAGTATTGGATCATTTTATTTGAACTTATTAAGATACTAAATTATTGTGTTTAGCCATTATTTAGTATATTCCTTGTTTGCGTAAACTCTTTTGCATAAAATTCTATTTTGACTAAATTATTTGTTTCCAATAATTTAATGTATCTGAACTCTTATCTGTTGTTTCAACTGAGCTTTGGTAAGCGATGCTATTTTGTCTAAATTAACTGGATTGTTTTATTCAAACTATTGTAATCACCGATCTTTATAATAGAAATATCTATTTCTAAATTGACCGTTTATTTTAATTGTAAAGTTTAAATTTATTTTTAAAGCGGTGTTACTTGGAATACAATTTTTATATAAACGAAGAAATTTATTTGTAAAATAGATTTTGCGTTAACATTCATATTTAATTTACAGTTTGTAACAGTTGAATATATAACGTGTTTAAAACAAATAAATAGCGTGTTAGTTCTGCTGGGTACCGTTCTTTAGTGATGCTCGTTCAAAACATTTTTCAACGTTCAACCCATTTATGTGAATCTATCCATATCAGACCAAATCTGATAATATCTTCCCTAGGATTTGCAGCAGCCCCTAGAAATCTTATTTCAAATTTGGGCGGTGGAAAGTTTTACCATTTGTCATCGCCACTCTGTTTTGTTTGACACGTTGTGTTCTTCTTCTGTTTCTGGTCTCCTTTCTTCGTATTATAAATGAGTACCCCTCTTTCCTTTACTCATGGCACAAAAAACACTTCCCTTCCTTTGTAAATTTCAAGAGTCGTTGTATCCTCATCCAAATAAAAATGCCCAAATCAATTTCTTTCTTCAAAAATCATTTTTCCCCAAATCAATCTGAAATGGCCGCGCCTCCTTCTGCACACCTCGAGCCGCCATGCCGCTTCGCCGACCTCCGGCGTCGCTACTAAGGCTGTTCAACTGCATGGCCTCAATCTCTTTCTGTTGTGCGCGCCGCCACCAATTTTCCCCTTGCTGTTTCCTCTCACGAGTGTGGTTAGCGTTGCTATTACCTCCATCGTCTTGCCTCGAATAGACCACAATCACCTTGCCTCGAAGCTTGAGCCCACCGCAGTAAGGTTCAGCCTATGCTGCAATGAACCACGGTCTCCACCATGACCAGTAACTGTTGATGCGCACTCAACTCCAGCGTCTCGGTTGCATCTAAAGCCAAGGACCACCGCTGTTCTTCTTTCATCATCAACAGAATGTAAGTTTTCTTATAGATTAAACTTTCTTCAAGTTTCGGACTTCAGTCTACACTGAAAATAATTAGTGCGCCCGTTACTGTCACATTTCGGGGTGTCTGCTCTCTGCTTGGATGTTTTGGGTCATTTGCTTGCATATCCGCACTGATTTAAGGACATGCCCCTTGATTTATTTTAAAGAACCATCTTCATTGATTCAGATAAATTATTTGTTGCGATAAATATACATACACTTTATGACCTGGTTAAAAACCTAACTTGAATTAATCTAGTTGTATAGCAATTTAAGTTACTTTGAATTTTGGCACTTACGGTCTTGAAAAAAAAAAACACATACATAGGTTCATGCCAAGACCACATGTTAATGGACCAGAAAAACACACCTTTTACCTTGTTTATGCTCTCAACCAACTGGCCTGTACCGTAGAATTGTGAGAATAAAATAATTACACCTATATGGACTGTTCTGGCACCTCTGCATGTTCCTTTTTTTTCAGTACTCACAAGATACACTTAAATTTTAAGGGATTACTTGCCATTTTAATGAATACATGCTTGTGTACTAAAGCTTTATGCATATGAAGTGTTGGAATTCGTAAGTATTGAATGAAATATACTTTTTCCATTAAGCGAACAGGTGCAACTGTTAAGTGAAAGAATGTGACTATTAGAAGCATGCTTTTCCGCGAAAAGATACTTTGCGAAAAGACACTTCGTGAAAAGACGCTTCGCGAAAAGACACTTCGCGAAAAGACACTTCGTGAAAAGACACTTCGCGAAAAGACACTTCCTTTCACCAACGGTCATATTTCCCAGCGGTCGTATCTCAGCGAAAAGACACTTCGCGAAAAGACACTTCACGAAAAGACACTTCGCGAAAAGGCACTTCATTTCGCCAAACGGTTACATTTCAGCGAAAAGGCACTTCATTTCGCCAAACGGTTACATTTCAGCGAAAAGGCACTTCGCGAAAAGACACTTCCTTTCATAGAAAGAGATGTGTCTGTACGAAGAGGTACGAGTACGACCGTTCGAAAGAGATGCAATCGTACGAAGAGGTACGGGTGCGACCGTTCAGAAGAGATGCGATCGTACGAAGTGGTACGGGTGCGACCGTTCAGAAGGGATGCGGATAAACTATAAATAAGGAGGAAACCTGATCACTTTCCTCACTGAATTCCAATCCGAACTTCCTTGTCTCTCCTCTAATACTCTTATATATATAATCACAGAATGACATACTCATTACAATCTCGTGCAGAATACGTCTGTTGTATCTTGGGAGAATTTTGAAATAAAATTCTTAAGGAAATTGTTACGACAAGCCTCAGACGGCATTATACGGTTAGACTTCTAGTTTATTTGTATATTTATATACATTATTCTATAATTTCTCCTTTCTGTATGTTATGCTATTTCTTAAAATAGTATAACGTTGTTGTTGTAAATTGATTACAACATGCTTATTGCGAATATTGAATTCCACAGTAGTGGAAATTCAACTTATAAACTTGTGCGACGAGTTTAGAATTGATTATTCTCTGTTTTGGTATACTAGACGTATAACATCTTAAGAATTTTTATATCTGTTTTCTTACTAAAACAGAGATGGCAACAGTTGAATTGTCAACAAAGGATGAGGTAGAAAATCAGTTAAATAAAAAGGTCTAGATATTGAGATCTGATCGAGGTGGAGAATTTGAATCACCATTTGAACAATTCTGTGCAAAAAATGGAATAATTCATCAAACAATAGCCTCATATTCACCACAATAAAATGGTGTTACCAAGAGAAAGAATAGAACATTAAAAGATATGAATAATGTGATGCTATTGACCTTTGGCTTACCGAGGAACTTGTGGAGGGAGGCCTTAAATATGTCTAATCATATTTTAAACAAGGTCACTTCCATATGAGTTATGAAAAGGGCATAAACCAAGCTTTAAATACCTCAAAGTGTGGGGGTGCTTGGCAAAGGAAGCAATGCCATCTTCTGAATCTGTACGTTGGAAAGAAGCAATCCAAAGTGAGATTGATTCAATTCTAAGTAATAAAACTTGGGAAATTGTAGATACTCCACCTGGAATAAAAACAATTGGCTGCAAATGGATTTTCAAGAAGAAAATGAAACCCGATGGCTCTATCGATAAATATAAAGCCAGATAAGTAGCCAAAGGATATCGTTAAAAAGAAGGTGTAGACTTCTTTGATACTTATTCACCGGTTACACGAATAACCTCAATAAGAATGCTAATAGCAATTGCATCCATTTATAATCTAGAGATTCATCAAATGGATGTAAAGACAGCATTGTTAAATGGCAATCTCGATGAAGAGATCTACATGTAGCAAGCAGAAGGTTTCATTTCAAAAGGAAATGAAAACAAAGTCTGTAGATTAGTAAAATCATTATATGGACTAAAACAAGCTCCAAAACAATGACATGCAAAATTTAACAGTGTCATGATGAAAAATGGTTTTCATATAAATGAATGTGATAAGTGTGTTTATTGTAAACAAGTTGGACAATCATATGTAATGATTTGTCAATATGTAGACGATATGTTAATATTTGGTCTGAATACCCAAGTAATAGAGTCCATAAAGAAAATGTTAATTAACAATTTCGATATGAAAGACTTAGGAGTTGCAGATGTTATTTTGGGAATCAAAATAATGAGAACACCTAATGGAATTGAATTATCTCAGTCACACTATGTAGACAAAGTGATTGAAAGATTCAAAAACTTTGGGATTAAAGAAGTACAGACACCTTTTAATCCGTCAGAAATACTGCATAAAAACACTAATGAAAGTGTGATGCAACTTGAATACTCTCGTGTAATAGGATGTCTAATGTATCTTATGAACTGCACGAGACCAGATATAGCTTATGCAGTAAGTCGATTAAGCAGGTATAAAAGCACTCCAGCAAAAGAACATTGGAAACCACTAATGAGAGTGCTATGATATTTGAAAAATACTACAAACTATTCCTTACACTATGAAAAATATCCAGCCGTATTAGAAGGATATAGTGATGCAAACTGGATTGCTGATTCAGAGGAATCAAAATCAACAAGTGGTTATATATTTACCCTAGCAGGGGCAGTAGTGTCATGGAAATCTTCTAAATAGACATGCATAGCTCGATCCACTATGGAATCAGAGTTTATTGCATTAGATAAAGCAGGTGAAGAAGCAGAATGGCTTCGCCACTTTTTAGAAGATATCCCATTCTGGCCTAAACCTCTACCGGCCATATGCATACACTGCGATAACCAAGCACCGCTAAGTAGAGCGCATAATTTTGTGTACAATGGAAAGTCATGACATATTCGTAGACGCCATAACACAGTTAGGCAGTTACTCTCAAATGGAACTATTTCCATAGATTATGTGAGAACAAATGATAACCTATCGGATCCGTTTACTAAAGGTTTATCAAGAGAGAAAATTGACTGCGCATCGAGGGGAATGGGTTTAAAAGCCTAAACCAACAAGACTTATCTTATACGGAAACCTATCCTAGCGACTGGAGATCCCACGGACTAGGATCAATAGGAAAACCAGTTATGAATAACTCAAGACGTAATGCATTTTTGGACACAGTCCTACTCCATTCCTATAGTGCACAATATAAATGCATGCCTACAGAAGTATTACTAGGTTAAAACTATGTTTTTAATGATGACCATATCTTGAAAATAAAAAAACAAGTGGGGTATAGGTAGGATACTCTTAATGGTTGCGATCACCTATGTTAGTGTGAGCTGGGTCGGCTCTATGAGAATTTTAAAAGGCTTGAATTCTCTATAACACTCGCAGAACCAAAAAATGTTCAGGACCAAAATGAACACAACCAAGAGATTGGATGAGAAGGGAATCAATGCTTCGTAAGACTTATTGTTTGGATACACAATAAAGGCTGACGGTTCAAGATGAAATAATTCACCGATTAGCCGAGTAGATCCGATAAGTCTTAACTAGGGAAAGTTCAAAGTGAAATATCTACTTATCCACGATAAAGCATTATTCCATATGTACTCTGTGATATTTCGCTTTGTGTGGGGGAAAAGAATATTACCATTCATGTGGGGGATTGTTGGAATTCGTAAGTATTGAATGAAATATACTTTTTCCATTAAGCGAACAGGTGCAACTGTTAAGTGAAAGAATGTGACTATTAGAAGCATGCTTTTCCACGAAAAGATACTTTGCGAAAAGACACTTCGTGAAAAGACGCTTCGCGAAAAGACACTTCGCGAAAAGGCAATTCGTGAAAAGACACTTCGCGAAAAGACACTTCCTTTCACCAACGGTCATATTTCCCAGCGGTCATATCTCAGCGAAAAGACACTTCGCGAAAAGACACTTCACGAAAGGACACTTCGCGAAAAGGCACTTCATTTCGCCAAACGGTTACATTTCAACGAAAAGGCACTTCGCGAAAAGACACTTCCTTTCATAGAAAGAGATGTGTCTGTACGAAGAGGTACGAGTACGACCGTTCGAAAGAGATGCAATCGTACGAAGAGGTACGGGTGCGACCGTTCAGAAGAGATGCGATCGTACGAAGTGGTACGGGTGCGACCGTTCAGAAGGGATGCAGATAAACTATAAATAAGGAGGAAACCTGATCACTTTCCTCATTGAATTCCAATCCGAACTTCCTTGTCTCTCCTCTAATACTCTTATATATAATCACAGAGTGACATACTCATTACAATCTCGTGCAGAATACGTCTGTTGTATCTTGGGAGAATTTTGAAATAAAATTCTTAAGGAAATTGTTACGACAAGCCTCAGACGACATTATACGGTTAGACTTCTAGTTTATTTGTATATTTATATACATTATTATATAATTTCTCCTTTCTCTATGTTGTGCTATTTCTTAAAATAGTATAACGTTGTTGTTGTAAATTGATTACAACATGCTTATTGCGAATATTGAATTCCACAGTAGTGGAATTCAACTTATAAACTTGTGCGACGAGTTTAGAATTGATTATTCTCTGTTTTGGTATACTAGACGTATAACATGAAGTTACAGTTGCTGTGAAACTTTTGAATGCACTGTTTTATTTCACAACAGTAACACTTACCCAGTGCAATTTTGTCTATTTATATTAAATTAATTATATGTTTGTTGAACCATTCATATGCCTACCACCTTGCTATGTCGCTGCATGGTCCTTGTCACATACATGTTGTTGTTCAGTTTTGTCTTGCCCGCATGATTAGACATGGTTCTAGCCATAAATCTATGCTTTTTTGACTGTCGTGGGCTTTTTGTATGTGTGTTCATCCTTAATTATAGAAAAAGACTTGACTGTGTTGACAAGTAATCTTGGTAGTTTGGACTGTCTCGTTAAATATTAATATAAATCGGAACTGAACAATGCACAAGTTCACAGGTGCTAATATTTATTAGGAGAATTTCACTTCTCGGTTATGCTGCCCTGTTACCCTTTGCTGTCATGTATTGTTTTCTCAATCCCCCTTTTGACCCCGGAACGATACCGGTACGGGCCACGCTAATTTGTACATTGCTGTGACCTTTTGCAATGACGTATGTCGCACCGTTCTTGCATATTGCTGCCATACGGTAGTGGTGTGATTTTTTTTCGAACTGTACACCCCTCCACTAACATGACGCATGCATGGTTTCCTCTGTTCCTGATATGTTATATATATATATATATATATATATATATATATATATATATATATATATATATATATGTATATGTTGTCCTTGCAATATAGTTGGATACGTTGGGCCACTCTAAACCTTCCTTGGCTTGAATATTTGTATGAGTTGAATTGCCGTATGTGCCATGTTTTTATTTGGTAAGAAATCTTTCCTGTAGGGTAATCTTAGCCTATACACTTGCTAAATATCACCTATACTCACGGTTGTTATCTTCATGGTTCATTTTATATTGTGGCACATCACTGTTGCATTCAACCTTGTGTGTCTCCTAACCTGTACATTTGATTCTCGCATTATTATCACAACATGCAAATATCTGTCCGATTTTTGGTATATTTCGGCAGTTCATGAATTCTGTGCCCGCATTATTTAATATGGTTGTGGGGATTAAACTAAGTATATTTTTGTGTTTAACGAAGTTTGCTAACTTGAAGTAAGTTTAATCCTGACTCGGGTGTTTTATGTATTTTGCATGGGACACTCGGGTCAGGTCTTAAGTGTTCCAGGCATTAAAAATTATAGCTCGCAAAGAGGAAAGGAACGTGAAGATGTGGAGGCACATGCGCGCGCTAAGGTCGACCGTAAAGTGTAATTTTCTTTATTCGTCTAGAAACTATGTAAAGATACATATTTAATTATTTTACTTCCGCTGTACTAATTGTAAAACTCTGATGTTTATGATAAATTTTATTCTATTGTAATTATTGTACCATGAAATTCTGTATTGATTCTGTTTAAACCATGTAAGCCAACAACAATCTGGCATCTTGAACGTTTTAGATTGGTTTAAATACCGATTTGAGATGGGCAAAATGCTAGGTCGTTACACAGCGTGAAAAAAAGATTGAATTGGAATTTCGGGCAAATCCAAACTATTCCGAAATTCAGAAATAAAACTGGCGGTGTGGAAACCAATGGTGAGAACTTCTCACTCTAAGTTCGTTTGCAGTTAAATATATACTAGGATGCAGATGGTACTTAGTAGCATCCGACACCTTTGATTTTTACCATAGATGTTTGGTTATTTGTTTTGATTGATTCATTTGTTTGAATTTGATTTGGGATGTGAATCCAATTTATTAGAATTGGTATGTGTATGGAGCGAGTCAGTATTAGGCGAGGGATAAGGTTAGACCTTATTCCGGTTCTAATATCGCGCCGTTATGCTACCAAAATTTTCTAAAATATGTTAGAACAACAAAGATATCATTTTTATTTTATAAATGAGCTGTATAAAATACTCATGTGTTGAAATAAATATTTTATCATTAAAATTTTAAATTTTAATGTGTATATGAATGAAAAAATAAATATTCATTTATAAATCAGACAATTTGTTTATGTATACTCATTTGAATGATATTGATTGGGACGATATATTTTACACATCGCCCAACTACACAAATAAAATCTATGTGTGTTGATTGAAACCCCACACAGGTATTGGGATGATATCTGACATACACTAATCCCAATTGCTTAGTTGTATGTCAATCGATTGGTTGACAGATTGTTGTAAGCGTTAATTATTTATATTTAATGCTTATGCAGTTGTGTAGTTTACTCTGAATGATGGTTGACTGTGTTTGATTATTGTAATGTACATGTATGTATGAAATCCATATAAATAAATTATATGGTAATTGACTGTGCTTGATTCCAATTCAGAAAGAACAAATGTTTTAAAATATTATTCTGTAAAGGATTAAAATGTGATTTTAATGTCCGATTTGGGATGGACACGAAAATATTGAAATATATGAAGCCGTGTTGATTAGAGATGCGCCATTTTGACGCGAATGATATTTATATCGATTTTGTTCATTTTTATAATGAATATCGAAAAGGAAATGATTTCAAAATCTGATATTTTGAAAATATTATCATTTATATATTATAATGATATGGAATATTCAATTTTGATTTAAAATTGAAAATGAGGTGGGATTCGTTTTTAAAATGAATTTATAAACGATTTATAAAATATGTTTTAAATGGAGATCGATGAAATATAATATATATATATATATATATATATATATATATATATATTTAATGGCCTGAATAGAACGTGGCGCGCCGCGACCGTTCTCGAATTTCGACCACTGACTTCAAGTTGATATTATGGGAGATCCGACCGTCGGACTCTCCTAAAACCAGTACCGTTGGGTTCATATCGAAAAGAGCTTTCCAATGAATATAAGAGATTTGAAATCTAAGGGTTGGATTTGCAATTATGTCCAAATAAAATTTGGAAAAGGTCGCTGCAAGTGCAGTTCGATGACCGTTTATGGAAATCGACTGTATGGGCCTTGATAAAATTATTAAAAATATTAATAATTTGTGTAAAATAATAATAAATGATTTGGAAAGGATTGAGATGAAAAATTCCATGTTTGTTAAAATAAAAATATATTTTTATGAAAATGATCTAGTTATTAACTAGATTTGAAATCCAATAATTTTTAAATAAAATAAATTGGATTTGTGAATGGTTTTAATATAACTAGAAATTTCCAACGAACAAACTGTAATGGATTTGGAATGGAAATAATCTTCGAAATATTTCGATATTGGATTCCATGATTATACGGATATTGTTATGGAAATTTGGATAAAATTTATATTGTTATTTCCAATACGATATTTGTTGGTTTCAGAATTTGATATTGAATATAAGCCGATATAATTTCTATTCAGAGCCTTATATTTAATGTCAAATGGGATTTTGGGTTTGTCATGAATGATGTCTTCATTAACACTGTTCTTAAACCCAGTTGAGAAAAGAATAAATCTTTTAATTAATATTTAGTGAAGTTTTCCAATTAATTAATATTTAGTTGGAATTGAGAAAAAAGAATTGGATTTTGGGCTTGTCGTGAACAGTGTCTTCAATAACACTGTTCTTAAACCCTGTGTGAAAAGAATAATTCTTTTAATTAAGATTATTAGAGTTTCCAATTATATTTAGTAATTGGAATAAAATGGAATGTGAATTGGGTTTATTGTGAACTGTGTTTTTAACGACATTCGTTATTTAACCCGATTGACAGTGAAATATGATTTGGAATTTATAAATCTTTTAATTAATATTTATTGCAAATTTTCCAAAGTAAAGCATTCCAATTTTATAAAATAAATTGGAATGGAATGGAATTCGATTTGGCCATAATCGAAATGCGCTTCTGTGCATGAAGACCGTTACTATAAATGGAATTTAAAAGGCTTTGCCGTTATTCCATTTATATTATTTGTTGGATAAGGAAGTTTATATCGATTATATATATCGATCTGCTTTCCGTGAATATTCCATAATTAATGGAATGGGATTTTGGGTTTTTCGTGAACTGTGTTTTCAATGATATTAGTTCTTTAACCCGGTTAAAGATAAGATTAATTTCCTAACTTTGAATAATAATTAAGTAATGATTTTTGAGATTAAAACTGAATTAGAGTTTTAATGAATCTTTAATTAGCTTGGAATGTAAATGGGATAATTAAATTTATTGAATTCATGAAATGATCGATAATGGAGTATCACCAGTTTTTCTCCAAGAGATAGTTAAATCTATAATTAGATTTGAACATGAAAAGGTAATTAATTTTACCGATAACACTGTGATGTTAGATATGATTCATTACCAGTTTTTCTTCATGGGATGAATAGGTTGGGATTGGAAAATAAAATAAATGATTACTTCGGTAAGGATCGCTAATCCCAACTACTTTGGATAAACCTTAATTTGGTTTGAATTAATATCCAAAGGAAGACTAAAGAATAAATTTAAAGAATTTATCTTTGATAAAATTAACGGGAACCTTTCCCAAAAGATCTGAATATTTGAATATTTAGAATTGGAATGAGGCGTATGTTGTGTTTTATATCACTTGTTTATAAAATACGGGAATTATTCGGAAAGGTCGGGTTTACACCCTTTCTGAATAATCAATTCGACGATAAGTCAACGATGAAGACGATGGTTGAAGACCGGAGGTCTTCACATCGTTTGGATGATTACTGATGTTTTGGTTGGGCAGCACACCCAAGACAAGATAATAAGTGGTGATCGTTCAGACGTACTTGGAGATCGACCGGATATGCGAGGACCTCTCTCCTGTATTGGACATATGGGACAAGGAATAAGGTTCCTCCGGTTTCGTTCAGACCCAGAATGAACTAGTAAATGGATGTGTGTCTGACATTGGATTTTATTCTTTGTTGATTGATCTCTATTAAATATATATATATATATATATCTGTTTGGTGGCGAATAATTTATTCTCTTGCTTAACACCCTTCTCTGAGACGTATGAGCTCAGAGGTTATATCGATAGACATCAGTCGCACGGTGTGAATTGCTTGTGTGGCATGCTGAGATGCAAATGATTAAGGTTTCTGTTGAAAAGCAGAGTCTTGTGGTTGATGATCAAAGCACTGCTTTAACATAGCATAGCTTTGTGTATAGAGTTAATTCGCGAGCCTCACGCCCCGGTGCGAACCAGAAACGAGATCGGACTTCAGGGAGGACATGCGTTTCCTTCAAGCTTGGAGTTGTGTCATGGTATGGAGCCCTGAAATTTTTACTTATGTGGATGATGGATAGCGAGGCGCCTCGGATATATCGGTCACTACGGGACCGATGGATGACATTGTCGACATACTGACCAGACTTACGCCCCATAGGGCGGAAAAACGTATTGTTCAAGGATTATTAATCCACTTTGCACTTAGGTGGATCGGCACTGACGATCCAAGGCTGTACTGAGTACTTGCTTGAGACATAGGCTAGATTGTCTCGAAGTTGGTAGGGACGATCCCTTGCCTTGGTTCATAGATGGAAATCCAACTTCCAGTACGTGACATTTCGGTTTTGATTGTAGAGCCTAGTATGGCGACGTAATATATGGGTACCTACTCTACCTATGATTGATACATTTATATTTGAAGTTGATTTCTTCACTTATAGTAATAATAAAATACGAAATTTCATGTACCAAGCATTTTTGGCTATTATAAGGTAAAAACTCTATCCTCCGGCTTGCGTTGCATTGTGTGAAGGGCCTGGGTCTTATAATACCTTCATTTTCTTTATTTAGCATTGCGTTGTTTGTTATATGCATTGGTATTCTTGGGGTTAAACCCGTTCCATTTTATACGGTGTGGTCCCTTGATTTACCTAACTCTAAAATCAAGTTAATAACTGTTTTTAGTTCTCACGCCAGTCACATGACTGATTTGGAGTTTATTGTTTTAACCTAAACTCTGGGTGCCCCTATTTTCCACATGGGCAGCTAGTAGTTTTGGTTTTGCAGATTTTATATTCACAGGATTCTGGATTTATAAATGGAACTATATTCGGAAAGCTCTGTATCTGTAACACCCCGTATTTTCTGTAAACATAAGAGTTAAAAATTTTCAAGTACTGTTTTATCTGTCTTGTAAGTTTCTGTTCTGTTTACTAAAATGCTCCACCAAAGTTAAGGCATTCCCTTTGTGAGTGACCTTAACGGAGGTGGGGTGTTACACTTGGTATCAGAGCTGAAGGTTACCAGATTGGGTAAAGTTTTTGAAAACTATTTTCAAAAAGGTTTTGGAAGGAAGTATTTTCAAAAATAAAGCTTATTTTGAAAAACATGATCCCCAAGAGCCATATATCTTTCTTTCAGTCCTTTTTGTATTGAACCTTTCCTTTTTCGTTCCAGCATGTCTGAAGCATCTGAGATACCAGAGGGTGTTCATGTACCCGGTTGGTTTCGTCAATATCTTGAGGCTAGGACCGCCGCTGCAGGTCCAGCAAATGATCCCCCTCCTCCACCCCCTCCTCGTGCAGTTGCTTTCTCAAAGATCTGTAGAGATTTTAGGGCCATGGGTGGGAAGGATTTCAAAGGAACTGAATCATTCGTAGAAGCAAGGAATTGGCTCAAAGAAACTGAGGATCTATTCGTTATCTTCGAGGTGGACGATAGGCAGAAGATACAGTTGGCAGTATGGCTGCTCAAAGACGAAGCTTCCTACTGGTGGGAAGTCACTAACGCCGAGAGGCCGGTTGAGACATGGATGGATTTCAGAACAAGGTTTGAGACAAAATTCCTCTCGCAAGCTGAACGAAGTTTACAATTGGAAAAGTTCTTATCTCTTAAGCAAGGAAGTATGACGGTCAAGGAATACGTCAACCAGTTCAACCAACTAGCAAGATTCAGATTGGATTTAGTCAACACTCAGCATAAAAAGGCTCTCCGCTTTGTTAAAGGATTGAATGAGCCACTGCACAGCCCAGCCATGACCCATGTACCCATGGGAGCAACTTACGAGAAATTGGTAGATATGGCACTACTGCACGAGGAAGACAAGGGCCCAAAAGAGACAAAGAAGGAAGAACAGAATAAGAAAGCGGGGCCCAAAAAGGAAACACAAAAGAAGGATGAGAAGTCTGAAGATAAGAAGGGGAAAAAGTGCTTTACTTGTGGGAGCTCGACTCATCTGAACAAGGATTGCAGAAAAAGGAAGGGCGCTTACTTCAACTGTGGGGAGATGGGACACTTCACTAGGGACTGCCCAAAGAGACGAGGACAAGGAGGCCAGGCGAACAATCTTGAGGCTAGTGGCTAGGATAGAAATAGGAAAATTTCTATAGTAGGTTTAATTTCTTTATCTGATTATGGAGTTAAGACTTTTTCTGATTCTGGTATTTTGATTTTGTAATCGATACTCTGCACTTTAATACTAGTATTATTTCTGAATTCCGCTGTAGACTCAGACCCATAAGGGTTATGGATCATCTATTTGAGATTGGGGTTTGAGGGATATCTGTGTTAGGCGTCAAGTATGACGCATACATTCTGAGTTTTCGTGGGGTATGATTTTATCATGCTTAGCTTCCTAAGAATCATTAGGGAACCTGATCTGTACCAGTAGTCTGTAAATATCTAAATACTTTTGATAGGATTTCCAGTTTTGACATTGTCTAAAGAAGGTAATCCTCTGGGTGTCAATTTGATGTTGGTTTCGGTCTTTGGGGCCGATACTTAGGACCCATGTCTAATGGGAACCAAATTTTTGTTCTATCTGTACTCGCTTCCATCATTCGACTGTATCCTATCGATCGAATCTTCGAACTTTAGGTAGAAACTAATGGGTGTAAACATGTGTTTGAGACATGTTATGTTTGATGGTTGCAAGTGGATGCAAGTGGTTGCTAGTGGTTGCCCGTGGATGCATATACACACACTAGGCACTAGATCGGCTCGAAAACACTCTCATACTGCATATGGATGGGTGAGCATTTTTCAATTCTTGTGGATGCAAAATGATTGATTCAGCTCATGGATGTTGCATTTGAGTGAATGATTGTGCACTCATATAGAAATAATATATATCATTAGAATTCTATTGCATACATGTTGGACTCATGGCACTGACATAATTCGCATTAAGGAGGTCAACTGAATCAGTAGACCGCCTGATCTTTGCATTAGATAAGGAACATATACACACACTTTTGCATATGTTCATACAACATTAGAAGTTTTCTAAGGACAATGGATGCTTGTGGATGATGGTTGAGTAGATGGGTGATTGGATAGTAGGACACATTCTTCTTAACTTGAAGATTTCGGGGACGAAATCCTCTAAGGAGGGGAGAATGTAACACCCCGTATTTTCTGTAAACATAAGAGTTAAAAAATTTCAAGTACTGTTTTATCTGTCTTGTAAGTTTCTGTTCTGTTTACTAAAATGCTCCACCAAAGTTAAGGCATTCCCTTTGTGAGTGACCTTAACGGAGGTGGGGTGTTACAGTATCCGTGTATTCTTTTCAATTGTGTTATGTAATATTTTCCGCTGGTATGTATTTAAATGTAAATTAAATCTCTGATATATGTCAAATGTATATTATTTATTTATACTCTGTTACATTCTTGTACTCTGATGTAATTGTTGTAATAAGCAATGAAACGTTCTTCTATTTGCGTTATGATTTGTCGTGTTCTCAACTCAATCTGGGTTTTCCCATAAGGGCGAGCTTGGGTCGTTTCATCGTGGTATCAAAGCTTTGGTTTACAGAGCTCGAGAACAAGACACATTAGAATCAAACAAAAGAATTCATCAGAGATTGGATTAGTAATATCCAATAGGAAAGACTCGTTAAAGATAGGATCAGTAGTATCCTAGAACGAGTGTGAACAGTGTTATTTTTAAAATAAAAATGAAAATAAATTTTGTTTCAAAAATTTAAACCATATAATGCGTATTTGAATATTTTATTTTAAATTTATTTGGACTATCGGGTATATGGAGATTTTGAATATACGTTTGATCCACGTGTATACGAAGCCTCAAATATATTGGATAGACATAGAATCACGCTCTAGTCGCCCGAACATGATTCTGATGATGAGCATGACATCATCAGCATTAATGTTCAAGTATTCGAAAGTGGGATATCTATATATTTCCAATTGACAAGTGTGAGAACCAAAACTAAATAGGACTTATTTCTTGTGATTTGACACTAAAAATTGGATTTTTGACTATAGATAAAAATTATGTGTTTTAAATGATAATCAACTAATTGATTACTGATCATGTTGTTTGATATTGGTTTGATTAATTAAAATTTTGAACCATTAAGCCAAATTGAATTAAATATTGAACTGACTTGAAAATTGATTGCAATTGCATATATCTACATCTGTATATAATGAACTGGTCATAACAAGGAGGCTAAGAAGAGGAATGAAATTGTATGCTCGACAAATAAGTACATGTTTAAAATTTATTGGGTTTGGATGATTTTATGAGCCGCTTGGCTTTTACTTTTTCTTTTGGATTGGTAAGGGCCCTGTGAGGTAAGTTGCGGTTTTAAATGTCAGCCCGTACAGAGGAGGTTATGGCGAATTTTTTTGAAAATTTAGGGTGTTAGCCAGATTTTTGAAGAATTTGAAAATTCATAGAAACTGAAAAGTTGAAGAATGAAAGCCAAAATGAAAGTTGAGTTGATTAGTTAAACAACTTTCAGCTCCATTCCTTTTTTAGGACAAAAAGATTTTAAGTGGGGGAGATTGTAACAACCCGGAATTTCATAACCAATTTTAAATTTTTATTTTGGCAATTTAATGAATTTTGAATATTTAAAATGATTTATTTTAAATAATAACAATCAAAAATTTATTTTCATCGAAGTTAGAACGAATAAATATATTTTAATTATATAACGAGCCTGAAAGGCGCGGCAGTTTGAAAATTCGATTACAAATTTCAAATGAATCGGAATAAATCGGATTTCATAACAGGAATAAAAAGTTATGTCCAGTTTAAAATTCAGAATAGTTGTTATGGAATTTATATATATTATATAACATATAGCCCTTAAAAATAGCCATTTTGCAAACGACATCCATTTTCGATGAAACTACTTTTGTTCGATCTGGATTGTCAAATTATTGCTGGATTCCAATTTTCATAATTTTTGGAATTAATATGTGAGCGTGGTGAATTTAAATGCGTTTGGTAATTTCAATTTGAATTTAATCGACTGGAAATTGACTGTTTTTCAAACAGTCTCCAAATTCAACGAAATTAGTTTTGTTAGGCCGTATCGTCAAAACATAGCTAGATTTAATTTTTTGGAATTTTTCGAGTCAATATATGGCCCCGGTAAATTAAAATATACGCTGAAATCAATTTAGAAAGTTAAATTAATTTATATTTTAATTTCAACGAAAACTGAATGAAACAGTCGAATTGGCTAACGGGACATATCCCATTATGTCCAAAATAGGGGTAATTAGTTAAGGACAATAGTTATTGGCTTCGGTTTGGAGTTCGAATTAAAAAGTAACTTTTTTTGGAAATTTAATTTAATTAAATATATTATTATATAAGTCAAACCCTTACCCTCTTTCTCTCTCTCACCTTCGTTCACAAATTAAAAGAAGAAGAAAAAACGACGACGACCCTTCGCTCCAGTTATCGCGCCCTCCCCTTCCCTTCATCCGTCATTGACGATCTTCTCCCCCCTCCCTCTCTCGCCGTCAGTCCCCCTCCTCTCTCCATCTTCAATCCCTAAAACCCCAAATCGAGATACCTACATCCTTAGAATCCACCTTTGACCGCCGTGACCACATGCCGCCTGCCCACAACACTGCGACGCTCCCCCTGACCACCTGCGCCACCCCTTTGCCACCGCGAGCATTCCCCCTTCTCCAGTCAACCGCAGACCTCACCGCGAGCCTCCTCTTCTGGCCGCCTTCACAAATCAGTCAACCACCAATCGAAGCCCAAAAGGAATGATCTCTGAAGCTCTTCTAGTTGATGCTCATGATCCATTCTCTGACTTAGGTTGCGTTCGAAAACGATATGAGTTATTTATTTATTTACTTTTCTATTTTTTTATTATTGTGCAATTATAAAAGAGATTTGTTATATAAAAATCACATTAGATTAGAAAAAAAATTCATATGAAGTAGCAAAGAAAAAAAATGTAATTTTTCCATATGAAGTAGCGAAGAAAAAAATGTAATTTTTTCATATGAAGTAGTGAAGAAAAAATGTAATTTTTTACATTTTTTCATATGAAGTAGCGAAGAAAAAATGTAATTTTTACATATGAAGTAGTGAAGAAAAAATGAAATTTTTTCATATGAAGTAGCGAAGAAAAATGTGATTTTTATCATATGAAGTAGCGAAGAGAAAATGTGATTTTCTCATATGAAGTAGCGAAGAAAAAATGTGATTTTTTTTATTTGAAGTAGCAAAGAAAAAAAATGTGGTTTTTACATATAATGTAGCGAATTAAAAATATGATTTTTATATATGTAGAGAATATAAAAATATGATCTTTATATATGTAGAGAATATAAAATTAGGATTTTTATGTATGTAGGGAATATAAAAATATGATTTTTATATACGTAGAGAATATAAAAATAGGATATTTATATATGTAGCGAATTAAAAATATGATTTTTTAATTATACATAGCACTGTAAAAATATGATTTTTAATTTGTACATAACATTATAAAAATGTGATTTATATATATATACATATACATATATATATACATACATATAGCTTTGAATAAAAATGTGCTTTTTATATGTATAATAGCATTATAAAAATGTGATTTTTATATACGTAATAGCATTATAAAAATGTGAATTTTGTATATGTGATAACATTATAAAAATGTGATATATATATAGCTTTGAATTAAAATGTGATTTATATATATATATACACACACAGCTTTGAATTAAAATGCGATTTTTAAATATATAAACATCATATTAAGAATGTGATTTTTACTATGAACAGCGTGAAAAAAATATTGCATTGGAATTTCGGGCAAATCCAAACTGTTCATAAATTTAGAAATAAAACTCGTGGAGTGGAAACCAAAGGTGAGAACTTCTCGCTCTAATTTTGTTTGATGCAGACGGTACTTAGTAGCACCCGACACCTTTGATTGAAACCATGGATGTTTGGTTGTTTGTTTAGGTTGATTCATTTGTTTGAATTTGTTTTGGGAAGTGAAACGAATTGTTTAGAATTGGTATGTGTATAGCGCGAGCCAGTATTAGGCGAGGGATAAGGCTATACCTTATTCCGGTTCTAGTATCGCGCCGTTATGCTGCCAAAATTTTCTAAAATATGTTAGAATAATAAAGATATCATTTTTATTGTATAAATGAGCTGTATAAAATATTCATGTGTTGAAACAAATATTTTATCATTAAAAATATAATTTTTAACGTTTATATGAATGAAAATAAATATTCATTTATAAATCGGACGATTTGTTTATGTACACTCATTTGACTGATATTGATTAGGACGATATATTTTACACATCGCCCAACTGCAAAAATAAAATCTGTGTTTGTTGATTGAAACCCCACATGGGTATTGGGATGATATCTGACATACACTAATTCCAATTGTTCAGTTGTATGTCAATCGATTGGTTGACAGACTGTTGTAAGCGTTAATTATTTATATTTAATGCTTATGCAGTTGTGTAGTGCACTCTGAATGATGGCTGACTGTGTTTGATTATTGTTGTGTACATGTGTACATGAAATCCATATAAATAAAATTATATGGTAATCGACTGTGTCTGATTCCAATTCAGGAAGAACGAATATTTTAAAATAATATTCTGTAAAGGATTAAAAGGTAATTTTAATGCCCGATTTGAGATGGACACAAAAATATTGAAATATATGAAGTCGTGTTGATTAGAGATGCGCCATTTTGATGCGAACGATATTTATATCGATTTTATTCATTTTTATAATGAATATCGAAAAGGAAGTGATTTCAAAATCTGATATTTTGATAATATTATCATTTTTATATTATAATGACATGGAATATTCAATTTTGATTTAACATTGAAAATGAAGTTGTAATCGTTTTTAAAACGAATTTATAAACGATTTATAAAATATGTTTTAAATGGAAATCGATGCAATATATATAGTATGTATTATACATATATATATATATATATATATATATATATATGTATTTAATGGCCTGAATAGAACGCAGCTCGCCGCGACCGTTTGCGAATTTCGACCATTGAATTCATATTGACATTATGGGGGATCCGACCGTCCGATTCTCCTAAAATGGAACCATTGGGTTTGTACCAAAAAGAGCTTTCCAACGAATATAAGAGATTTTAAATCTAACGGTTGGATTTGGAATTATGTCCAAATCAAATTTGGAAAAGGTCGCTGTAAGTACAGTTCGATGACCGTTTATGGAAATCGACTGTACAGGCCTTGATAAAATTATTAAAAAATATTAATAATTTGTGTAAAATCATAGTAAATGATTTGGAAAGAATTGGGATGAAAAATTCCATTTTTGTAAAAGCAAAAATATTTTTTTATTAAAATGAACTAGTTATTAACTAGATTTGAAATCCAAAATTTTTTAAATAAAATAAATTGGATTTGTGAATGGTTTTAAAATAACCAGAAATTTCTGATGAACAAATTGGAATGGATTTGGAATGGAAATAATCTTCAAAATATTTCCATATTGGATTCCGTGATTATACGGATATTGTTATGAAAATTCGAAAGATATATTTATATCGTTATTTCCAATACGATATTTATTGGTTTCAGAATTTGATATTGAATATAAGTCGATATAATTTCTATTCAGAGCCTTGTATTTAATATCAAATGGGATTTTGGGTTTGTCATGAATGGTGTCTTCATTAACACTATTCTTAAACCCAGTTGAGAAAATAATAAATCTTTTAATCAAGATTTAGTGAAGTTTTCCAATTAATTAATATTTAGTTGGAATTGAAGAAAATAATTAGTTTTTGGGATTGTCGTGAATGGTGTCTTCAATAACACTGTTCTTAAACCCTGTGTGAAAAGAATAAATCTTTTAATTAAGATTATTAGAGTTTCCAATTATACTTAGTAATTGGAATAAAATGGAATGTGAATTGGGTTTATTGTTAATTGTGTTTTTAACGACATTCGTTCTTTACCCGATTGATGAAATGTGATTTGGAATTTATAAATCTCTTAATTAAGATTTATTGGAAATTTTCCAAAGTAAAGCATTCCAATTAAATAAAATAAATTGGAATGGAATATAGTTCAATTTTGCAATAATCGAAGTGCGCTTCTGTGGAGGAAGACCACTACTATAAATGGAATTTAAAAGGCTTTGCCGTTATTATATTTATATCATTGGTTGGATATGGAAGTTTATATCGATTATATATATTGATATGTTTTCTGTGAAGATTCTATAATTAATGGAATGGGGTTTTGGGTTTATCGTGATCTGTGTTTTAAATGACATTGGTTCTTTAAACCGGTTAAAGATAAGATTAATTTCTTAACTATGAATAATCATTAAGTAATGATTTTTGAGATTAAAACTAAACTATAGTTTTATTGAATCTTTAATTAGATTGGAATGTGAATGGGATAATTAAATTTATTGAATTCATGAAATGATCAATAATGGAGTATCACCAGTTTTGCTCCAAGCGATAGTTAAATCTTTAATTAGATTTGAACGTGAAAAGGTAATTAATTTTACGGATAGCACCGTGGTGATAGATATGAATTATTACCAGTTTTACTTCATGGGTTGAATAAGTTGGGATTGGGAAATAAAATAAATGATTACTTCGGTAAGGATCGCTAATCCCGACTAGTTTGGATAAACCTTAATTTGGTTTGAATCAATATCCAACGGAAGACTAAAGAATAAATTTAAAGAATTTATCTTTGATAAAATTAATGGGAACCTTTCCCAAAAGATCTGAATATTTCAATAAAAGAATATTCAGAATTGGAATGAGGCATATGTTGTGTTTTATAGCACTTGTTTATAAAATACCTGAATTATTCGGAAAGGCCGGGTTTATACCCATTCTGAATAATTGATTCGACAATGAAGACGGTGGTTGAAGACCAGAGGTCTTCACATCGTTTGGGATGATTACTGATGTCTTGATTGGAATGTACACCCAAGACAAGGTAATAAGTGGTGATCGTCCATACGTACTTGGAGATCGACAGGATATGCGAGGACCTCTCTTCTGTATTGGACATATAGGACGAGGAACAAGGTGCCTCCGGTTTCGTTCAGACCCAGAACGAACTAGTAAATGGATGTGTGTCTGACATTGGATTTTATTCTATGTTGATTGATCTCTATTAAATATATATATATATATATCTGTTTGGTGGCAGAGGATTAATTCTCTTGCTTAACACCCTTCTCTGAAACGTACGAGCTTAGAGGTTATATATCGATAGACAACAGTCGCACGGCGTGAATTGCCTATGTGACATGCTGAGATGCAAATGGTCAAGGCTTCTGTTGAAAAGAAGAGTCTGGTGGTTGATGATCAAAGCACGACTTTAATATAGAATAGCTTTGTGTATAAAGGTAATTCGCGAGCCTCACACCCTGGTGTGAACCAGAAACGGGAGCGGACTTCAAGGAGGACATGCGTTTCCTTCTAGCTCGTAGTTGTGTCATGGTATGAAGCCAAGACATTTTTACTTATGTGGATGATGGATAGCGAGGCACCTCAGATATATCGGTCACTACGAGGCCGATGGATGACATGGTCGACATACGACCAGACTTACGCCCCATAGGGCGGGGAAACGTATTGTTCAGGGATTATTAATCCACTTTGCACTTAGGTGGACCGGCCCTGACGATCCAAGGCTTGACTGAGTACTTGCCTGAGACATGGGCTAGATTGTCTCGAAGTCGGTTGGGACAATCCATTGCCTTGGCTCACAGATGGAAATCCAACTTCCAATATGTGACATTTCGGTTTTGATTGTAGAGCCTAGTATGGCGACGTAATATATGGGTACCTACGCCGCTTATGATTGATACATTTATATTTGAAGTTGATTTCTTCACTTATAGTAATAATAAAATATGAAATTTAACGTACCAAGCATTTTTAGCTATTATAAGGTAAAAAAATTATCCTTCGGCTTGCGTTGTATTGTGTGATAGGACCTGAGTCTTATAATAGCCTCATTTTCTTTATTTAGCATTGTGCTGTTTGTTATATGCACTGGTATTCTTGGGGTTAAACCCGTTCCGTGTTATACGGCATGGTCCCTTGATTTACCTAACTTTAAAATCAAGTTAATAACTGTTTCTAGTTCTCACACCAGTCACATGACTGACCTGGAGTTTATTGTTTTAACCTAAACTATGCGTGCCCCTATTTTCCACATGGACAGCTAGTAGTTTTGGTTTTGCAGATATTATATTCACAGGATCCTGGATTTACAACACGAACTATATTCGAAAAGCTCTGTGTAATAACCCGGAAATCTGAGCCAATTTAAATTTTTTATTTTGGCAATTTTAGTGAATGAAATAAAATATTTTATAGTGGAAAATAATTTATAGTTAAAAATATAATTTTTAACATGTATATAAAATAAATATTTATAAACAAATTGGATGATTTGTTTATATACACTGATTTGACTAATATTGATTGGGACGATAAATTTTACACATCGCCCAACCGCACAAATAAAATATGTGTTTGTTGATTTGAAACCCCACACGGGTATTGGGATGATATTTGGCGTACACTAATCCCGATTATTTAGTTGTATGTCAATCGATGGGTTGACAGACTGTGTAAGCGTTAATTATTTATATTTAATGCTTATGCAGTTGTGTGGTGCACTCTGGATGATGGTTGATTATTTATCATTGTTATTATATACATGTGTTGTATGGAAACTCATATAATAAACGTTATATGGTAATTGATTGGGCCTCATTCCAATATAGAATATAAATTCATGTGTTGAATAAAAGCCGTGTTGATTAGATTGACACCATTTTGACGTGAACGTTATTTATATCGATTTTATTCATTTTATAATGAATATCGAAAGTGATTTCAAAATCTGATATTTTGAAATGAATTGAATTTCGGATTTAAACTGAATAGAATTGAAATTCGAATTAGAATGAAATAGAATTGAAATCGTTTTGAATTGAATTTAAAACGTATTGAAATTGAACTGAAATCGATTTGAATTGAAATGGATTTGAATTGAAATCGAGTTGAAATGAATTTAAAACGAATTTATATTGGAAAGATTCAATTTTGATTTGAATTTGAGATGGAATTTGAAATCGTTTTGAAAACGAATTTAAAACAATTTATAAAATACGTTTTAAAAGGAAATCGATGAAATATATATAATATATACAATGTCCTGAATAGAACGCGCCGTGCTGCGGCAGTTCGTGAATTTCGACCATTGACTTCGAATGGACATTGCGGGAGATCCGACTGTCGGATTCTCCTAAAACCGGAACCGTTGGGTTCGTATCGAAAAGAGCTTTCTAACGAATATTAGAGATTTGAAATCTAACGGTTGGATTTGAAATTATGTCCAAATCAAATTTGGAAAAGGTCGCTGTAAGTGCAGTTCGATGGCCGTTTATAGAAATCGACTGTACGGGCCTTGATAAAATTATTAAAAATTGTAGTAATTTGTGTAAAATCATAAAAAATGATTTGTGAAGAATTGGGATGAAAAACTCCATATTCGAAGAGATAAAAATAGATTTGTATCGAAATGAACTAGTTTTGAACTAGAATAATAATTTATTTACTTTTAAATAAATAAATTGGATTTGAAATGGTTTTAAAAGTAACTAGAATTTCCGATGATTGTATTGGAATGGATTTGAATCGAAATTTTCTTTGGAATATTTCGATGTTGGATTTCGTGATTATACAGATATTGTTCTGGAAATTTGAAAGATATATTTATATCGTTATTTCCAATACGATATGTGTTGGTCGTAGAATTTGATATTGAATATAAGCCGACATATTTTCTATTCAGAGCCTTGTATTTAATATCAAATGTGATTTGGGTTTGTCGTGAATGGTGTCTTCATTAACACTGTTCTTAAGCCCAGTTGAGAAAAAGATTAAATCTTTTTATTCAGATTTAATGAAGTGTACCAATTAAATAATATTTAATTGGAATTGAATTGGTATTGATTTTTGGGTTTATCATGAACGGTATTTTAAATAACACTTGTTCTTTAACCCGATAATTAATGGAATGTGATTTTAGGTTGTCGTGAATGGTATCTTCAATAATACTGTTCTTAGACCCAACAAAGTTAAGAAAATCAGAAACTAACTGGAGATTAGTTAAGTTGAATGGTTTCTTGGGTATTGATCTGATGTTGGTTTCGGCCTTCGGGGTTAATATTTATGGAATTGCTCACTTGCTAATTTACGGTTAGGGACTGATTGAAATGTGATGTGATTTTCGGGTTTATAATGAACCGTGTTTTAAATGACATCGGTTCTTTAACCCAGTTAAAGATTAAAACTAAGTGGAGTTTTAATGAATTTTTAATTAGATTGAAAAGATCGAGAATGGAGTATCACCAGTTTTGCTCCAGGTGATAGTTAAATCTTTAATTAGATTTGAACATGAAATGGTAATTGAATTTACCGATAACACCGTGGTGTTAGATATGAAGTATGGCCAGTTTTACTTCATGGGATGAATAGGTTGGGATTGGGAAATAAAATAAATGATTACTTCAGTGTGGTTCGCTAATCCCGACTAGTTGAATTGATATTCAGAAGTAGATTGAAGAATAAATTTAAGGAATTTATCTTTGATAAAATTAATGGGAACCTCTCCCTAAGAATGTGAAATTTAACAACTAACTGAAGATTAGTTAAGATGAATGGTTTCCTGTTTATTGATCTGATGTTGGTTTCGGCCTTCGGGGTTAATATTTGGGGAATTGTTCTCTTACTAATTTACGGTTAGTGACTGGTGAATTGGAATGAGGTGTATGTTGTGTTTGTGTAACACTTGTTTATTATATACACGAGTTATTCGGAAAGACCGGGTTTATCCCATTCTGAATAACTGATACGACGATAAGTCGAAGATGAAGACGGTGGTTGAAGACCGGAGGTCTTCACGTCGCTTGGGTGATTACTGATGATCTTGATTGGGCCGTACACCCAAGAGGAGGGAATCAATTGGTGATCGTCCAGACGTACTTGGAGATCGATGGATATGCGAGGAAGGTGCCTCCGGTTTCGTTCAGACCCAGAACGGACTTGTAAATGGACTATGTGTCTGACATTGGATATCATTCTGTGTGATTGATGGATATTGGTTGCATGGAGTGGTTTGCCTGTGTGGCATGCTATGATGCAAATGATCAAGGCTTCTGTTGAAAAGCAGAGTCTTGTGGTTGATGATCAAAGCACAGCCTGTGTGGCACAGCTTTGTGTAGCGTTGATTCGCGAGCTTCACACCCCGGTTGTGAACCAGAAACGGGAGAAGGACCTCAGGGAGGGCATGTGTTTCTTTCTAGCTAGAAGTGGCGTCAGTGGTTTTACACGCCCTGACGAGTTTGACTTATGTGGTTGTTGCTGTTGTGAGCCGCCTCGGATATATCGGTGACTATGTGAAGCCGATGGAGTCATTTGTTGGCTCATTTACACCCCATAGGGCAGGGAAAGGCAGTGTTCAGGCATTTTAATCCACATCGGTGGACCGGCCCTGACGATCCAAAGACTTGACTGAGTACTGGCATGAGACTCGGGCTAGACAGTCTTGAATCGGTAGAGGACTATCTTTTGCCTCGGTTCACAGATGGAAATCCAATTTCCAAATACGTGACTTTGCGGTTTTGATTGTAGAGCCTAGTATGGCGACATAGTAGCATGGGATACTATGCCGTCTATGATTGATACATTTATATTTGAAGTTTATTTCATACACTCTACACTATAATAGTATCAAATGATTTGTTTTTAGCGTATCAAGCATTCTTTGGCTATTATAAGGTAAAAAACCCTATCCTCCGGCTTGCGTTGCATTGTGTGATGGGACTTGGGTCTTATAATAGCTTCATTGTTCTTTATTTAGCATTGCGCTGTTTGTTTTATGCACTGGTATTCTTGGGAGGAAACCCGTTCCGTGTTATACGGCGTGGTCCCTTGATTTACCTAACTTTAAAAATAAAGATTAATAACTGTTTTAGTTCTCACGCCAGTCACATGACTGACCTGGAGTTTATTGTTTTAACATAAACTCTAGGTGCCCTTATTTTTGACACGGGCAGCTAGTAGTTTTGGTTTTGCAGATTTAAATTCACAGGATCCTTATTTACAGCTGGAACGATACTCGGAAAGCTCTGTATCCGTGTATTACTTCTAGTTGTGTATTGTATTATTTTCCGCTGCTATGTAATGTATTGTAATCTCTGATATTTTATAATGTATATTATTTGTTAATACTCTGTATATTCTTGTATTCTGACGAATTGTTGTAATAAGCAATGAAATGTTCTTCCGTCTGCGTTCTTTTGGGTGTTGTTCTCAAAGTATCCCGCTCTTTCCTTACTGGGGAAGTAACGGGTTATTACACTCTGTATCCGTGTATTCTTTTCAGTTGTGTTATGTATTATTTTCCGCTACTATGTATTTAAATATAAATTAGATCTCTGATGTTTGTCAAATCTATATTATTTATTCCTATTCTGTTATATTCTTGTACTCTGATGTAATTATTGTAATAAGCAATGAAATGTTCTTCTTTTTGCGTTCTGATTTATCGTGTTCTTAACTCAACCCGGGCTTTCCCGTAAGGGAAATTTGGGTCGTTTCACATTGCGTTCACGAATTCTCTCTCTATTCAATATAGAAAGAAAATCAGACTAAAAGTAAAAAATGACCGTACTAAGTTCATTTAGTTTATTATGGGTTCGGTCATACAACATGAGCTGTTCTACTGGTTCCTTCCCAAACGGTCCATTAATTGTTAACAATAAAACATTTAACAACCAAAATATAAACAAGATTTGCAACAACAATAAATAGATGTAGCTATACAAGCATATTTTCAAGAACTACAACACTACCTACATAAATTAACAAAATCATAATATATTTGCTAATTATCAATGTAACTAATTGACAGCGTAACATTGCAATCTTGTAGAAACCCGATGAATTATTACACAATAAAGGCATCATTGGACTTGGGATTACACTTCAATGTGACATAATCACTAGGGGTTATATTTAGTTATGTTCCTATCATTAAGATCCTGTTAGTTAACCAATTTACAAATGGACTAATATACATCTCTACTTTACATGTTGACACAAATGGATGGGCTACAAGCAAAAGATCCATGGAAGAATTTAGAGAAGAAAGGAAAGATGCGGGCATGAACATGGTTTACCGCAATGTGAAACAACTTCTGTCATCATGTCAACCAATGGGCTTTGACCCTCCATTAAAAAATAGAAAGTGGGTTGACCCATCTATGTTAAAAAAAAGGGTTATAGGTTCGGGTTAAAGGGTCATTCAACATTTTGACTGCCCTGCCCATGCGTTACTTGTTCATTTATAATGCGAAACCTTTTATTTCCTTTTCATTTCCCAAGACAGACCTTATTTTGTTATCTTCGTGTTGGCAGCCCAACCAACACGATTCTCTATTTCTCCTTTCCTAACATTGACTTAGTGTCGCTTTCACCATTGCAACCGATCCCTCTAGCCTCACCAGAACCGACCCCATGTCCGGTCGTTCCCGCCTTCGATTCCAGCCCACCCTTTGATGACCGGCACTGACCCTTTAACACCCCGAGACTCGTACCCTTGACACCTTCTTCCTGTCCGACCGAACCAGCGCCTCCACCTTCCTCCAACGCCCTGAAATCCACCAACCCGACCCCTCTCGGTCTTGCCCAGACTAGCGTCTCTGACGACCCCCTCTTCTACCTGGTTGCACGCATGTAGGGCTATCAATTTCCAACACGACCCGAAACCCGACCCGAAACCCACACGGGAAATTAGCGGGTTGACCAGACCCGTTAACGGGTCATGTAACAACCCGCTCATTCGATGATTTTAGATTTTAGATATTTTATCTAAATATATCATCGTATCTTATGTGTCACTCAAAATGTCGTTTTTCACAAACAATATAATTAGGACCCAGGACCACTTTCATTGAGTCCGGATCATCGTTTACGATCTTTTTGACTGTAAACATCGATACCTTTTGAGTTGAGCAATTTTGGTCTTTTTCATTGGGTATATGACCAAAATATCACTTTCTGCATATGAACGAATTTGGACTCGAAACTACTTCCATCGAGTTCATAACGTCGTTTAGGTGTTCGAAAACTATAAGGTTCGATTTGTTCTGAGTTTCGGAGATTTGGGACTTTGGGCTAGGGCTTGGTTAGCCAACCTAGCTCATTCACTTAAGAGCTCCACCTAGATCTCTCCTCCTTCACTCATTCTCACTTCAAAGAAAATAGAGAATGGGGAAGGGAATGGGAAATAGAAATTCCCTGAGCTAGGGCCTTCAATCTAGAGCTCAATTATTGTGCAAATCCAATCCTAAGATATTGGTAAGCTCTCTACTCTCCCTCTCTACCTTATACTCCTCTCAATTTCGGATTTTTGATCATGCCCTAACACTCATGTGTCTTCATTTGTGTTTATGAGGTGATTATTGAGGAGCTATTGGAGAATGAGAGGTTCTTTGTGCGTGTTGATGCTTCTTCTTCATTGTTGGAGCTTGTTTTCACCATTCAAGTATCAAAGGTGAGTTCTTTGATGAACTCACATCTATGCCTCAAGCCTTGGTGCTTGTACAAGTGTAATTTAGTGTTCGTATGTGTTTGCATGTGCTAGTGAATTGGTTATGTTAGTGTAACTTAGCCGATTCCATATGTTTATGTTCCGTTGAGTTGAAATTATAAGTAGGATTGTTTACACGATCTTATGCATAAGTTTTGAATTGATTTGGTGATGTTGTGCAGCTCTGTTGTCCCCCGACATAGTTCTAATCCTTCACAAGTCGCTTGAATCATATTCGATTGCTTTAGTTAGAGAATTTGTTCATTTTTGAATATATAATCGAAATCATAGAAATCCCATATACGTATATATATATATATATGTGTGTGTGTGTGTGTGTGTGTATGTATGTTTGTGCATGTTTGTTTGGTGTTATGAGTTGCTTCGGCACGTTATTGATGCTTCATTTTCACTTAGAAAATGTTATAAGCCATCACAATTGATCCGGCCTCGTCCGGGAGCCGTTTGCACCTCATTTCCTAAGAAAAAATGGCCACACTTCAGCTCAAACATCTGTCCGGGAGAGGGACAGACGTCTGTCATTTTTTAGGAAGCAAAATAAATAATTGCTTCAACTCAGACGTTTGTCCAAAAATGGACAGATGTCTGTCCAAACTCTCGATAAACAGTTTTCCTGACAACAGACGTCTGTCCTTGGGGTGACAGACGTCTGTCACTGAAAATCTGCTGTTGACCAGTGGTGACCACGGTCAATAGTTTAGGCCCATCTAGGCTCTTTCCCGGCCGGAGCTCGGCCCGTTCGGACTTCGTTTGTGAACTTCAGCTTCACGAATTCACAGATTCCAGCAGCTCGATTCCTCGTCTTTGATTCTCAAGTGATTATTCCAACGTTGATTTTTTGGTCTATTCACATTTTTTAGGATGTGAATTGAATAAGGGATCATTCGAAATTCCGTGCGCTCTATTTTGTATATCGAATTTATTCGATACTCTTGTTAAGATGATTCATGCCTCTAAAACGTGAATTGTCGACTCGATATCCTTCGGGTCTATTTCGATGTAGTTTAAAACCTTCGGGTGCTAGTTTGGGATTTCGATTCATTCGATGATTGAAATTACAATCATAATCCCTTAATTTCCTATATGTTTTTGTGATGTGAGTTTATGTTTCATGATGTTGTGTTCTATTCGCTACGGTGACGGTTTTCATGAATAATTGAACCATAATGGATAATGGGGTTTTATATTGTCAATGGGCATCGAACCAATGTTTAATCAGTTTTTAAATTCAAATCATTTTAAAATAAATTCGGTTCTAAACCCGGTTCTGACTCTGTTGATTTATATAAGATTACTTATCCTATCGATCGGACGAGAAATTTAGTTTATTTACCATAGCAAAAATGAGGACTATGACCCCTTATACGTTTACTTTGGCGAATAACTCTTGGACTCGTACGTTCGAACACGTTGTGACGATTCTTGTTATTTTTAGTATGAATCAACAATGGGTTTGTAAATATTTGAGAATAGCAAGTGGTTATGGGACATTTAGCTATTTTCTTATATTAACTATCTTGGTGTAATTTATGCTCACCGGACCAATGCGGTCCTTTGATGATTTATGGTTTGTGGTCCTCGATCGCCCAAGTGGGTTTTACGATTCTTGGATTTCACCTGGGGGACTTCGATCCAACTTTCTATGATTTTATATGATTTATGATGTTTTCTAGGGATTTCACGATTATGTGTTTTCTCTTTTCCGGGGTCACGACCCAGCTTCGTGGGGAGCTTCGGCTCAAACTTATGGGTTTGCTACCTAGAGATCGTATCTCATTTATGAACAGACCTGCCCCCTCTTTATGATGTTTTCTAGGGATTTCACAATTTATGTGTTTTCTCTCTACCGGGTCACGACCCGGCTTCGTGGGGAGCTTCGGCTCAAACAAATGGGTTCGCAGCCTAGAGATCGTATATCATCCATGAACAGGTCTGCCCCTTTATAATGTCTTGATGATTTATGATTTTTTGATGATTTATGATGACTTTTATTATTTATGATGTCTTAATGATTTACGATGACTTTGATGATTTATGATTACTTTAACGTGAAGCGCGTCAATTTGAGAAATGATTTATGATTCATGATTTACTTTGATATGATGGTCATCAATTTGATGTGTATTTGGCATTCCGTTGTCATTTCCTGTTGTGTGCTATTATTTGAATGTTGCATTCTATATTAGCTAGGAGATTATTTAGAGATATTTGTGTGCTGACATTCCATTTTCATTTCCTGATTGTGTCGACATGTTCATGTCATCCTGTGTTATATCTCTTGTTATCTCGGTTTGTTTGATAAGTACAGCTAGACTGATCCGTTTATTGTTTATTTTCTTATAAATAATACTCGGGTCAGGCCGAGTCATTTAGGTACTCCTCTGGGACTCCTCACAGGATTGATCTTCCGCTTTCATCTTGCTACTCTGTCTCCGCAGCTTTATGTACTTTTGTACCTATGACATTATATATCGTTGTGTACATATTCTTTTGTAGATCTTGGTGCATGTATCTAATATTTTGGGATTAGTGGATCTTTGTTGACCACTGGCTTGTGTACACATTCTTAGTTTAATCATATCTATTCCGCCTTTGTGATATGATTGTTCTGTGTCTGGCTGTGAGATATACCATGTTTATACTGTTGTTGTCTATTTTATACTGCTTTCCGGATTACATATAGCCGTTGTGTAGTTACCCTGTGTGCCGAATGGTCATGTCAAAATTTTAATCGTTATCGGAATTCGATATGCATTCCTCACATGGAGTAATCATACAATCGGTCGCCCTTCACAAACCTCATTCTCCGTTATGGTCTACGACATTTCTCTAAAATGAACTGGACGATAGTGGGTATAGATGCGGGGCGTTACAGGTCATTTTAGGGTCATCCCGACTTTGACCCGTTTATAAACGGGTGGCTTTAGGGTTGACCCGCGAAACCCGAATTTGACCCAATGAACTAACCCGTTTATGGGCTTTATATTATTGAAAAATTCTCATCTTAGCTTAAAAATGAAGGATGTTGTCATTATTCAATTATTCATACACACTAACACTTAACAAGTTTTCACGTTTTCATGTTTATACCCACATTAACAACTTTTCCCATTTTTATTCTCATCTTAGCTTGCAACAAGTGAATGACGACAATACCCTTCTTTCATGTTTTCATGTTCATTCACATCTTTTTATACAAATAGTTTTCTTAATGGGTTACACGAATCAAACTCGAAACCCACACAATTATAAATGGATCAACCCGAAACCGACCCGTTTAATAAATGGGTTGAGCTGACTCGACTCGAACTCAACCCGAACACGACTTGACCCGACCCAAACCTAATCCAACCCAACCCATTGACTGCCCTACATGCATGTGTATGAGTTTCGTGTGTGGAAAGTGTGTGTGTGTTGCGTTTGGTTTTATTTTCATCTATGTGTGTTTTCACATTATATATATATACTTAAAAGTTTCGTAAACGGGTGTGTATTTTATGTGTTTATTCATGAGTCTTGTTTGAGATTTTATTTTTGTTGTATGGCGTGTGTTGAATTATATGGAGTGTTAGGTTTATTTTCGTATATGTTGAGTTGATTATAAATATATATAGAAGTTTTAAAAATTAATCTATAATATTGTTTTGCAAAGAAGTTTCCTCCTCCTCTTATGAAAATAAAATACTGAATTGTTATCGTATTTGAATCAATCTCGAGTTATGCTTGGATGTCGTCGTTCTATTACGTATCCATTCATTTGGCGTCTCCATTAAGTGTCAAGAAAGGTGATTTTATCTCACACTTGACTTACATTTTTTATAAAAGTGAAATTCAACACATTTGAAATGTTATGAAATGTATAGGATTGTTTTAGAAAATTTTATTATATTTCGTACACAGATGACGCACATTTATGACATGACTGCCATATATGATATGAATGTTCATGTGTGACATGTATACTTCATGTATATATTTGATTTGTTAAGTTTACTTCATGCATATGTTTGATTAGCTGAGTTTACTTCATGTATGTGTTTGATTTGTTGAGTTTATTCATATTGCTAATTTATTTGTTCTCATATTGCAAGTTCCCTATGGGTTGAAATGATACATATCCGAACCACTGTACAGATTTGGAAAATAAACTGAATCGATTTGGGATGCGGGATGAAATGATATATACTTGGGATTCGAAGTTCAAACTATAGATTGAAATGATATGTAACAACCCAGAATTTTGTAACCAATTTAAAATTTATTTTCAATTGATTTTAATGGAAATTAAATATTTTGGATGATTTATTTTGAGAATAAACGACTTAAAATTAATTTAAAACGAAGTTTGAATGTATAAATTTGTAATTTAATTAAAACGAGCTCGCAATGGCGTGGTGGTTTGAAAATGTAATTTTAAACTTTAAATGAATCTATAGTGTTCATTATAAATCAAAATTTGATGAAACCAGAAATGTTAGGGTCTGATTAATCATATCTTTTTAATGAATGTTAGAAATTGAGATTTCACTTTATATATTGTTAGTTATGTCCAAATTAAATTTTCAAATTGTCACTATGGAATTTATTAATATTTTAGTACTATTAAAGGCTATAAAAAATCCATTTTGCAAACGATCTCCATTTTCGTCGAAACCAATTTTGTTGGATCCGAAATATTAAATTATTGCTATATTCCAAATTTCGTAATTTTTGGAGCTAATACGTGGTCGTGCGCAATAAATTGTGAATCGACTAGTCATTTGAGCTTGAAATAGAGCTTTTTGAGCAAATAGACTCGGAACTCGACAAAACAAGTTTCATTAGGTCTGTATGTCAAACCGTAGTTGTATGCCAATTTCCATCGCTAATGGAGTTCGTGTGTGATCGGGGCATCGACAAATGTCGATCGAAGAGTGTGCTATTTAAAGAAATAATAAATTTAAATCCCAAAATCCTTCCACTATATATTATCTTTTCAAAACCCTCATTCTTTCTCTTCTCCACCGAAATGGCAGCCACCCCTTTCCTCTGTCAAAAATATTTTGCAAAAAAGTCCGTCAACACTAAATAATTTATATATCTCAAACCGTAAGGAGTTAGGCTATGAAATTTAATGAGTTTGTAGAGAATGGAAATTGGAGGTCATTGGAGGTCGGAGTTGAGAATTATGGAAGATGAAAGGAAATTGGCCACTTTCGGTTTTTCGCTGACTACAGGTCCACGTCGAGGGTTAGGCCAAGCGGATTTAGAGGAAGGTAAAGGGGAAGCATAAGGTTCTTTTGGCAGTAGTGGCAAGGTCTTCGTTGGCCGAAATGTTGAGTCGTTCAGAGGGGTGCTGGAAAACGACACAGTCACGAAAATGATCAATTTCTCGCTGATCCATGCATTTTCACGTGAAGTGACCAAAAGAAAAGTTCTTCGGGAGGTCGAGACCGAGCTACTGCTTAAACTTGGTGGCATTTAGAGCAATGAGGTGGCCGCAACACCCAGTTAAACAGAAAACACTCATTTCCGTTCATCTCTGGACTGTGGGGCCCACGTGACGAACTGAATGGGGACCACACAGCATGGAAAGAGGGGGGATGTCGGATACAATGGCACTGGTCTCGTGTTATTCCAAGCTACGGTTTTGCCGTAGCTAGCATTTAAAGTGGAGGGTGTCGTTTGGAGGAGAAGGTCGATTTTTATTATTATTTTATTCGTGTATTTAAAATTCTTATGTTAATTTCTTTTTGCTACGAACTCATAATCATGCAAAATTGGATCCGTTGCGATCGTAGAGTCGAGAGCTTCACAATAAAACTAATTTGGTCAAATTTTGAGCTTGCTGGGAATTTGGGTTAAATTAAACCCGTGTTTAATTTAACTCAAAAGCGATTGTTGTTATAACAATCAAAAATATCGATGAGAATTCTCTCAGTCAAATATTTTACATAGTTATTTATTTTTATAACTGGGAACATATTAATTTCCTATGTGGATTTTTATCTGTTACATGCGATATCCCTTGAGTTCAACACATGAACTGTTCACCAAGTTTATTTTTTATTAGAAGCCACTAGAAGAAAATAGCCTATTGATAGCTAGTAAGGATTGCAACAAAAGTTCAGTTGCTGTTGTTAAGTATGCTAGTCATTATTTAGCGTAAATTATAGCTTTGTGTGGTTAAACATAGCTAAGAGCTGTGCGATCTTTATTTATACCCTAAAAATTGGCGGCCAAAAATTTACTCTTCCCTCTCTAATTTACATGCCGCTAAAATTTCATTTCCCTTTTCACTTCTTCCCTCACCAATTTAGTGGCACTAAATCGCATCTTCGCCCTCTCCTTAAAGTCATTCCTGTTCGAACATAATCCTCCTCCGCAAATCGCATCTCTGCTCACAAATCGCATCTCTGCTCACAAATCGCCATTTCCTCCTCCCCAATGTCGTCCCAGTCAATCGCCATTTCCTCCACCGTAAATCACCCTCTCCACTCATAATTCCTTACAAATTCAGCGGAAAATAGATCTACTTTGGACAGGTGGTGGAGGAAGGAAGCACTATCTGTGAATTTGCCTTCAGGTAAACACTTCTCTGTGCGTAAATAACAATTGCGTGCTATAGAAAATGAGCCGAAGTTATTTTCCATTATAGTTCATGTTTGCTTTCTTATTTCATGAAACGCTGGTTTTATTTGTTAAATATTTTGATAGAAGACTGGAACTCTTCATATGTTTATACGTGCAAAACCTTGGGATCTTCTGTTGACACAAGTGGAAATGTCTACTCAAGTGGATTGTATATTTAATTTGTTAACGAGCCCCTATTTTTTTTGACACATTTGACTCAGTTTTGTTCTGAATAAAACAGGATTGTATATTCCTTTCTGACCTTTTTAAAGCATTTGCATATTTGTTAATTGTTGTAAACTGTTGTGCAAATTAATTACTGCAATCTTGCAAACTAATGCTTCCTTTCCGAGTGTTAAAGTTTGACTACTAACGAGCGTCCTTAAGGACCCATATTTTTCTGTTTCTATGGGGATTACTTGAGAGCCAAATACATTTCCAAATACTGCACATTTGTGGTTTCCATTCATAGCTAATCACTTGCCAATTAATTTTCGTCATTCATGTTTAATATAGGAGCTAAGCAAACTCATGCAGAAGAAATTCTTTGCATCCACTAGTTACTTCAATTAGTTTGCTTTGAGAACTGCACTAATTTTGTCTCTTTTATTCCACCACTTTACCTATGCAAATTGTAGATTTTTGGTCTATCATAATTAGACCAGTGTTTTCTTTTAGTACTTGCATGATGTTTTTAGTTATATCTACATTTTATTCTTCTCCTTAGTTAACTTCAGTATATCAACATATAAGACGTGTTAGAGTCAATTCAGTGTTGTTTATTGATGTGATAATTTCAGTAATGTCTATTGCAGAGTTTCTTCTGCATTCTCTCCTTTCTCAACATTGAATATGAGTTTCGGTTTATGCTTTTGAGAAAGGTTAGGATGAACATTTCCCAATATTCATGCAGGTTTATAAGTTTCAGGTATGGATTATATATGTTTTAGACATTATATATGTTTTTGGACATTATATATGTTTTTAGACATATAATTTTTGTTTTGGGATCTCATTTTTCATTTTCAGTTTTAAACTGTTTTTTCAAAACAGTCTAACCAAATGCATTTTCTAGAATATTAAAAACGATAAAAATGTAAAACTGAAAATGATGTTCAAAAAATGAAAACTAAAAGCTAAAAATGAAAACAAACAGGGCCTTAGTACTTCATTCCCTTTTTAGGTTTTGTTGTCTTGGGTAAACAAAAGATGTATGTACACACATTTCTCACATATGATTATTTTTATTATCGTTTGAGTTTGAAGAAGTTAAGTTTGACTTTTTGCCTTTTGAAGTTAATGTTGGGTTCTTTGGTTGACTATGTGTATCGAGTCCGAAATTGGCCTCGCTGTGCTATGTGGACTAACAAAATAATTGAGGGCATTCTTTATTTTATTTTTCTTAAAGGTTCTGTACATATGACATTGTATATGGTTGCACTGTTGTATTCCGTAATTTATGCAATAGTGGCTAATTCTTTTAGTTGTCTAATTCCCATTTGTTTCATGTGCAGGGAGGAATTTTAGACTCATTATCAAATATTGACAATCTTACTAGCACTTTCGACAAGGTTTGTCTCTTATGTTATTTTTCCTTTTATTACCATTGTTTAGACTCCTCTCTGTTTCCACTTATTCTGATATTTGGTACTAGGGTTTATGTTGTTGTGATTTTAATAATAGTTAAGGCTCCATCAAAAATCAAAAATCAGAAATAATACCCTGTTTTAATCTCATCTATCTTCTTCATGTTTGTTATACATGATCACATAGATGCCATGAGCTGTGTAGCTGGGAAGTAAGTAAGATTTTGAGGGACTAATGTCTATCTTAAAAATAATTGACATGTATCTTAAACAAAATTTGGTTTCGGCTAGCGATGATTTTCCGAACTGTTGTGGTTTTTTGTTTTCGAATATTGGTACTGTTTCCTAAATGCTTTAATTTATGGTGCATATTTATTTTTTGAAATTACAATATGTAATGCACTTTGAATTGTTGATTCTGTTATCGATCTATAGTGTCCCTTTACATTTCTTTCTGCTGAATTGGGTCGGAATCCACAAAAGTTTGACATCTCCCTAACTTTTCAGGGACTTTTGTTCTTTTTTTTGTTATAGTTGTTACTTTTTGGTTATTTAGATGTTTGCTGCGATTTTTTTAATATATTTACATCTTGAACCAAGAATTAATGTTTGTGAACAATATTTGTTTCCAAATCTATCATTTGATAAATTCATCCATTTTTGGGAACAGAGGAAATGTGGCAAATAATCATCATGATATAATAATGTTAGCTGATTTATGACCCTAATCTTGGTAAGCAACTTGACTTCACATCCACTTTTTTTTCTTAGTTTTTCGCATGTATGATTTCAGTTATTAATCATAATCTCAGTATTGATATATTTGAAGTTAGCGTGTCAATGGAAACAGATGGTTTTACATTTTAATGGCTGCAATGATTCAGTTGTTGGATGCTACATTAAATGTTATATGACATATTCTAGTTTGAAATGTTACCGCTAGTTCAATAAATAATAAATATATGGTATTTAACGTTTTCTAATTATCATTTACCATAACTACCGTCCCTCCTGACAACTAATTCTCAGGGTTTTGTGAAGAAGCTTCTTTATAACATTCTTTGGATAATGTATCCATTTTCATGTAGAATAATTTACCATTTAAACTTAAGTAAGTTTTAGGCTTAAAAATTGAACAAAAAAAAAGATATGGTTAAAATAGTCTAGATATGTTATGATTGCTCTCCTTGTGCATACTAGGATATTTGACGGAAGAAGAAATTAAAAATATACTCGATGAGATTGGTCGTGGATTAGTGAATATTGATGTTTTCAAGGTATTCTTCTCATTGTCTTATTTTATACTTATCTTCTCTCTGTCACTATACTTTGTTATTTCCAAATATATATATATATATATATATATATATATATATATGAGGAGCGTTTAATGGCACCCAAATAGTGAGCACCATGTTTGCCCCCTTATATAAACCAAGCATTTATATTAGAATAAGTGAGTGGGAGGTGAGAGAATGAGTGGAGGGAGAGAGAAATCGAATATGTGGTAGAAATCAGGGGGCATTTAGGGTGCTGCATTGTTTTCAGTGCCATTAAACACTTGCCATATACATATATATATGTGTGTCTATTATAATATTGTTGATGTTGTCATTTTTTTCAGAATAATCTTAACCCCGGTCACAATCGTTGTTTTGTTTTTGTTGAATTTTATAATCATTCCTGTACTAAGTATGCAAGGGAGAAAATAACTAACGGTAAATTTAGGATTGATGGGAGCACATCCACAGTTAGTTGGGTGGACCCTAAAAATGTGGCTGAGGCATCTATAGTTGCTTAGGTATGAAACAATTCTATAAGGAATAAATATATTTCTGAATACTATTTATGTGAATGATGAATCATTAATTGATCAACTAAACTCCAAACTCTTCAATCTCATTTGTGTAATTTCTTTTTCTCTACCTAACAAACCATGTATTTCAAAAACCTCCAATTCATGATGTTCATTTGTGGATTACCTTACTTTTGGCTCTAGCTTTTCTCAGTACGTGTACAGTAAGGACTTTCTACTGTATTGCTAAGACTATGGTATCCTTTTGATAATGATGTAACAAACTACTGTATTTTGCTGAATATAATTACGTGTAATATATGGCAAACAATTGAGAGGCGGTAATCGCTAAGCCTTAGACCGATTTAAAAACATCAAATCATTTATACTATTATACTGAAATAAAAGTGTAAAAGGATTTGAGAATGATAATCTTGTGTTTAATTTCTGAAAAATGATTGATTTGCAAATGAATTGATTTGATCTATTGATCTTGAGAAAGTGTACACAAGAGAGAAAGTTGTAATGATTGTATTAAGAACCAGAATAATGTATAGAGAACATTATTTATAGATACATATTAAGTAACGTTTAAATTAACTATTGGGTCTTGAGTTGTCTTCTGAGAGCAGGCTTTAAGAGAGTGTTGGGCTTTGGTGGGATTCAGCCTTTCTTCAATATGATATATCAACCGTATCCTTTATTCTCTTTATTACCCCCCGCCCCCCACAAATCGATACTAGGGTTAGGTTTTCTGCTTGTGTCCCTCGAGCGATTCTCTGATTCCTTCTTCAATTTCTCGTCTTCCCTGATGAATTTCACTGATTTTGTTGAGCTTGCACCTCTGGTATGTGTAGATCCTTTGATTGATGTAGCTTTTAGTTCCTTTCCTACTTTGTTGAGCTTGTTGTCTCCAGATACTTTCTTCTTCTCTTTAGGTTTCCAACTCGGCTTTGGATCTGACGTCACTTTAGGGTTTTCCTTCAGTTTGCTTTCGATGTCTTCAACTCTAAGAGATTCTCTGAATTTGATAAAGTTGGTTGATGACAGCATTTTGGTGAGGGTGTCTGCTCTCTGGTAAGTGGCAGGTACGTGCCTCACCTTTTTGTTTCCTTTCATGACTTGTTCTCTAACGAAGTGGAGATCAATTTCAACGTGTTTTGTTCTTGCGTGTAATATTGGATTTGCAGGCATATATACAGTGCTTTGATTGTCACACCATAGTATTGATTTGTCCTGTTTGATGCTTAATTCTGAAAGTAAAGATCTCAACCACATTATTTTAGCTGTAGCGTTGGCTGTGCTCCTGTATTCAGCTTCAGTGCTAGATTTGGACACTGTTGACTGCTTCTTTGTACACCATGATACTATATTGTCTCCAATGTAGATACAATATCCTGTTGTTGACTTTCTATCATCCGGGTCAGATGCCCAATCAGCATCTGCATATCCTATAATGTTGTAGTTGTTGCATGCCTTGAAAGTGAGACCATAATTTGCAGTAGCTCTTAGGTATCTTAGTATCCTCTTTACAGCTTTCCAATGTGTATCCATAGGATCCTGCATGAATTGACACACCTTATTAACACTGTATGATATATCAGGTCTAGTAATTATTGCATACTGCAATGCACCAACTACACTTCTGTATTGTTTAGCATTGTATATGGATTCTCCTCTGTTTTTAGATAGAGTTTGACTACTAATCATTGGTGTAGGTTGAACTTTTGCCTCATGCATTTTTTCTTTAGTCAGTAATTCACCAATGTATTTTCTCTAAGATAAATTAATTTCAGTTGATGATTTTGAGTTTACTTCAATCCCAAGAAAATAATTCAGATCTCCTTGATCTTTGACAGAAAATTGCTTGTCTAAGTACTGCACCAATTTGTTGATTTCAGTGCTATTGTCACCTGTAACAATTAGGTCATCAACATAGATAAGGATATACATTGTACAAGTATTATCTAATTTTATAAATAAAGAATTATCAGATTTGGTAGATTGAAAACCCATGTTGATTAGGGTTGATTTTAGTCTATCAAACCATACTCTAGGAGCTTGCTTAAGCCCATAGATTGCCTTGTGTAAAAATTACACAAGATTAGAATTTTGAACATATCCTTGAGGTTGTTCCATATATACATCCTCTTCAAGTATACCATTAAGAAATGCATTATTGACATCTAGTTGTCTAAGCTTCCATCCTCTACTGATAGCAATGGTTATTATTACTCTAATTGTAGTTGGCTTGATTACAGGAGAAAATGTTTCCTTGTAGTCAAAATCTTGTTGTTGTGTAAACCCTTTTGCTACCAGTCTTGCTTTGTATCTGTCAATAGAACCATCTGATTTTCTTTTGATCTTGTATGTCCATTTACATCCGATAATGTTTTTGTCTTGAGGTGGTTCAACTAACTGCCATGTTTGATTTCTTATGAGAGCTTGATATTCATCATTCATAGCCTTAACCCATCTGTTATTAGCTCTTGCTTCCTCATAGTTGCATGGTTCTATCTGATCAGTGACAGCAGCATATGTTTTGGGTTTAAAAATTCCACTTTTAGCCCTTGTAATCATTGGGTGTGTGGGTTTGGCTTGTTCTTGAGTGTCAGGTTGTTCTTCATCATTGGTGTGACGATCCCAAAACCCCGTGACACGGTGTTAAGGATAATCATTGGAATATAACACATTAATCATCATTAGCAGATCACAGATAATAGCATAAACATAAAATAGAATAATTTACACACATATGACAGCGGAATCATATAGATATCACCACATCAGAGAGCACAGTGCAGGATACAACTTACTGCATAATAATACATAATCAGTCACCATCGCCAGAGGCGGAATCATACATAAAGAGTACACAAAATAAATATCAGTCTACATCACCAGTGGCGGAATCATAATACATATACTATAATGGCGGAAAGAGTCAAAGTCAGTATGGTGTAGTCAAGCCTCGCCATGAGCCAAAAGTGTACTAGATACCGTAACTAGGCTGCTCGTGTGAAAATGAGGGCACCCGAGTTTGCAAGGTGAAACAAACTACGAGTCAGTCATGAGACTGGTATGAGAAATCTACTTAACTTATTAACAACAATAATAAGGCAAATCAAAGGACCATGCCACTTTCGCGGAACGGTTTACTCCAATGAGTGCTAGTGCATGAAATAAAGTAAATGATTAAATCATCGCAATGCTTTTTATAAAATGAATCCATTATAAGACTCAGGTCCCATCACACAATGCAACGCAAGCCGGAGGATAGAGTTTTACCTTATAATGGCCAAAAATGCTTCATACGTATAAAACAAAAGTGTTTGATATTATTACTAGTGCATATATGTTTTCGAAAGCAAATTCAATCATAAATATCAATCCTAGGCGGCATAGCTACCATCTATTATGTCGCCATACTAGTAACACAATCACATCCGCATATTTCGTATTGGAAATTGGATTCCTTCATGAGTCGAGGCAAGGGGCAAGCACCTCTCCGATTCGAGACACTCTAGCAAATGTCTCAGGACCCCACTATGATCCTTGGATCTTCAGGGCCGGTCCTCTCTTACTTTTGAGGATTGGCAATTCCTGAGCACACGTTTCCTGGTCCTTACAGACCTATAATCGAAGCACCTCGTATTCCAACAACCACACAGGTGAAAAGTATATATAATGTCAGGGCTGGTAGGTCACTGACACCACCTTAGCTAGACAGAAACGTCGTGCTCTCCCTGCAGTCATTATCCCGTTTTTGACTCATACCGAGGTGTGACGCTCGCGAATCCACGTTATACACAAAGCTACGTCACACGGACCATGCTTTGATCATCAACCACAAGACTTTGCTTTGCAACAGAAGCCTTGATCATAAGCCACTTAGGCGTGCCACACAGGCAATCCACTCCATGCGACTGATTTCTATCAATACATAACCTCTGAGCTCGTACGTCTCAGAGAAGGGCGTTAAGCAAGAGAATAAATTCTCCTCCGTCAAACAGATATATACTTAACAGAGATCAATCAGCACAGAACAAAATCCAATGTCAGACACACAGTCCATTTACAAGTTCGTTCTGGGTTTGAACGAAACCGGAGGCACCAATTTCCTCGCATATCCGTACAATCAACAGTATGTCTGGACAGCTACTACTTCAGCTCCTTCAAGGTAGCTACTCCAATCACGAGCATCAGTAGCGCCCATCCATCCAATGTGAAGATCGTCGGTCTTCAACCGTCTTCGACTCTTAGACTTCTCAACGTCGATCGATTATTTGAAATGAGAATGAACTCGGCCATTTCAAATAACCCACGTATATTTAGATTTTCAAATCAATTTATCACATGGTTAGACTATTCAACATTCACATTTCAGTTCATTAGTTATAATTTTCATGTTAAATACATTCAACCATCACATATCAGGCAAACACAACAAAATTGGTTTATTTCCACTCTATATCGTCTATAGTAATTTATAACGATATATCGCCATTTTTATTTATTTAAAACGACTATATTTAATTAAACGACGTTTCAGGTCGTGCCGAGGCACTGGCGCTGTTTTTCACCAAATTTGTTTTACACATATCTGAAAATCTAACCGTTGGATCTTCACAAACTTTATATCATTAGAAAGATCATTTCAAAATGAACCCAACGGTTTCAGCTTCGGGAAAATCCGACGGTCGGATCTTCCACACTAGTTGTTTGAAGTTACGATTTCAAATTACGAACTACAGTGTCGTTATTCGATTTAATTTAATTATATTTATATATATAAATATAATCGTTTCTGGCATTGTTTTTCTTCAGATTTGAATTATACATTCCAGACAATCCAACCGTCGGATCTTTACAAAGTTGGTGCCATTGGAAAGATATTACCAAGGCGAACCCAACGGTTGCGGTTTCGGGAAAATCCAATGGTCGGATTTCCCGCACTAGTCGTTTGAAATCACGGTTTCAAAACACGAACTGCACGGCCACGTTTCATTTTAATTTTATTTATATTTATATATTTATATAAATATAGTTCATTCAAAAATTTCTATATCGTTTTCACTTCAAATATTTCACTAACGCCTTTAAATTTTGGAAAATTTCGCCATAACCTCCTTTGTACGGGAGGGGCTGGGAAAATTCCCAAACAGTCACATGGGCGTCTCATCTCAAAAAGAAAAAGAAAAAGCAAAGCGGCTAGCCAACAGGCTCATAAAATCATCACCCAAACAAAACTGTAAACGTGTACCTATTTGTTGGGCACAAAATTTTATTCCTCTTCTCTAGCCTCTTTGCTATAACCTGTTCAATAAATATGCATGTACATATATACAATTCTTATCACTTCTCATTTTCCATTCAACTTCATATTTAATTCACTTTGGTTTAAAAACACCATTCATTCTAATGTTGCGTGCATAGGCAAAAATCATATCATTAGCTAATTAATGAATATTTCAACTCATGCATATTTATTTGAACAAGTGGTCATTTTTAACACTTCACATTTCAATGATGATAATTTTGGTGAACTAAAATATATTTCAACACATGACTATTTTATTTAGTTCCTATGCATGTTAAAAATAATATTCCTTTCACAAATATTTATTTCAACGCTCGCATATCTTTAGCATATCACATATATGATAAAAATGATATTTTTATCATTTAAAATATTTATTCAACACATGAACTTTTTAACACTTCATAATTTCAATAAAAATATAGTTTTTATTGTTCGATCTTTTTATTCAACACATGAACTTTTCCAATACACACACTTCTCAACACATGAGCACCTCCACACATGGATATTATACATATGTTGTTCATATAAGAAAGATGAAATTTTTATTGTTGAAACTATTTATATATAAGGCGAATATTTTACATACTTCATATACATTATAAAATTGTGATTTTTATTATTTAAATACTTCATTCATTCACACATGAATTTAATTTTCACACATCACTTCTCAACACATGAGCATTTCCACACATGGATATAGTTTCAACACATGAATTTAATTTCAACGCATGAAGATAATTTCAACATATGAAAATAATTCTAACATATGAATATTATTCAAGATTTCGACCGCATAACGGTAGGGTAGTTAAAACCGGCACCGTCCCTAGTACGGCTCCTCGCTCTACCTTGAAACCTCGTGGTTTTTGACAATGGGGATTCATGCATCTAATTCGCACGCAGGCGGCATGTTTTATTTTTATTTCCACAATTATTTCCAATTCATTTCAATCACCAATGGGTATTTTTCAACCACAACCAATCAATATCAACCACAAACAATTATTCAACCATTCGCATTTTTCATCCAATATTTCACACCAATACACAACAATAAATATCGTCCATGGTTTGTGGACGAGGGGAGTGTGTGTGTGTATATATATATATAATTTCTATATTTCACTTGCATTTCAACACATATATCAATTATACTATGCATGTATAATTCATACTTCGTTTATATAGCTTACACAACGCATGTACATGAGGTATACAACACGTGTGTAATTTAAATTTCGCTTATATAATTTATACATGACATTTTCCATTCGAATTCATTTAATTTAGATTTCTCACATTGGTTTTCGGAGTGCTAAAAATCGTAGATGACTTAGAAAAATCTGCGGTCTCTTCTATGTGGTAGAGAGCTTCCTTGCGGTCCCGATGTTTCCTGTTTCATTGAATTTCATCAACACGCCATAAAGATATGATTTTTCAAAGTTCAAACATAAAAAAGGACTCACCTTTCACGATGGTTCAAAACTAGGGTTGCAGTTTTCGCGAGAACTGAGGCACGATACTACGATCGGTAGGTACAGCGTGGAAGAGGGAGGAAAGGGGAGTCGATCGGTGGTGGTCGGAGGTGGCTCGGTGGTCTCTGGCGATCAGGGCGGCGCTGGGAAGTCATCGGCTTTGGGTCGACGATTCTCGTCGATGCGTCGACGATAGGGGTCAGGGGTTGGTCGGATTTGAAGAGGGAAGGGAGGCGCGTCGATTGCTGGTGGTGGCGGAGGTTGCAGTCGCCTGTGGCGGCGGCAATTGGCCAGGGAAGTGGCGAAAACGTGGATCGTCGGGGGCGATAACGGAAAAGGGTTTTCAAAGGGTTTTTTTTATTTTTAAAATAATGAAAGAAAATTTTTGATTGGCCAAAGGTTTTATTAAATTTTTAAATAGTGTTTCTCCACATGGACACCCATTCAAACCCAACGACTGTTGCCCCTAGCTAAATACCCCCATCCCGGACACAATGGGATATGTTTCGTTGGCCAATTCGACTGTTACAGTCAGTTATTCTTCAAATTAAAATATAAAACATTTAATTTTAACTTTGAACGTACATTTCAATTTGCCAGGGCCACAAACTGATTCGAAAAATTACAGAAAAATAAATCTAGCTATGTTTTGACGCTACGGTCCCAACAAAACTAGTTTCGTCGAATTCTGAGATCGTTTGAAAAATGGCCATTTTCTGGTCGATCCAATTTAACAGAAATTGACCAAACACATTTTCTTTTGCCATGCTCACATACTAGCTTCAAAAATTATGAAATTTGAAACCTAGCAATAGTTTGATATCCCGGACCCAACAAAAGTGGTTTCGTCGAATTCCGAGGTTGTTTGCAAAATATCTATTTTCCAGGGCTATATATTCTATATAGCGACCTTTCTGAAAATTCATTCGGCCATAACTTTTGATTCCCGCTATGAAACTTCGATTTTTCATATTCGTTAGAAAGGTATTCACTAACAGATTTAAATATTTTTGGTTTCACTAAAATCCGTTATATTTTCCACCCTGCACAGTTAGTCAAAGTTTGAATTCAAAATTTCAAACTGACTCACTATTTCTAATTCACTATTTTATTGAAATATTCTATTTCAATTGTTCAAATTACTTTGAAATGACCAATTTAAAATTTTTAAATTGGCTCGTATTTTCCGGGTTGTTACAATTGGTCTCTTCTTCATTATTATTCTGATCTTCATTTTGATCAATATTGACACTATCTTCACTCTTATATGGGATAGGTGACATGCTGCGTTGACTTGATGATTGAACAGTATCACTGCTCAGTGGTGCTGTTTCTTCATATGTTTTCACAGTTTCACCTGCACTTAAGAAGTTTGTGTATACAGGTATGGGAGGTATGGTTATATTAGCATCATGTAATTTCTTTGTAGTTTTCATAGTAATTTCATGATATGGAAAAATTTTCTCATTGAACATAACATGTCTGCTAATATTTACATGACCACTATCATCTAGGCATTTGTACCCTTTCTGATTGTCAGCATAGCCTAAGAAAGTACATGTTTTAGACCTGTAATCAAACTTATGTTTGTTATATGGCCTCAAGTATGGATAACATAAACATCCAAATGATTTCATAAAATTGTAATCTGGTTTTGTTTTGAATAACTTTTGAAATGGACTGATTCATTTAAGTACCTTAGTAGGTAATCTATTTATTAAATACACAGAAGTTTTAAAGGAATCAGGCCAAAATTTCAACGATAGTTTTGCTTGAGCTAATAAAGTCAAGCCTGTTTCAACTATATGTCTATGCTTTCTTTCCACAAGTCCATTTTGCTCGGAAGTGTGTGGACAAGTAATTCTGTGAATTATTCCCTTTTTCTGGAAATAATCTTTCAATGGTTTATATTCTGTACCACCATCTGATTGTAAAACGTTTAACTGAAAGTTAGTTTTCTTTTTGGCTTGTGTGATGAAATGTATTACAGCATTACATGTATCAGACTTTGATTTTAATAAGTAGATCCATGTGAACCTACTATATGCATCCACAAATGATACATAGTAATTGTACCCATAATCGGAGTTAGTTGGTGCTAGACCCCAAAGATCTGTGGCAATTAATTCTAATGGTCTAGTGTACTCAGTGATGGAGTTTGTAAATGGTAACTTATGAGATTTACCCATCTGACAATAAGTGCATAGGTAACGTAGAGAAATGTCATTACATTTAACATTGTTTTCTACAATGACCTGCTTAGTAACACTAGTACTAGGATGACCTAATTTGTTGTGCCATATATCAAACACACTCATTTCTTTCTCAGAAACATTGTTACTGAAATAGCAATTCAGTTTTCTTCTTCCATCATTGTTGCAGGAGTTTTGATTGAATTTGTATAGCTCATTGACTTCATTGCCTTGCAACAAAATTTTATTAGTTAGAATGCCTCTGATTAAACAATATTCAGGAAATAATTCAAAATATACTTGATAGTCCTGAGCAAACTGTGACACACTAAGTAGGTTCTTCTTTATATCTACCACCCTAATAGGTTTTTCAAGAGTAAATTTTTATTACCATTTATCATACCACAACCTGTGTGAGTTATATAGATAGACTTACCGTTTCCCATAGAAACAGACTGATTACCTCTATATTCCTTCCACCCCAGATTCAGGTTTTCTAGGTTGTTTGTTAAGTGATTGGTTGCTCCAGAATCAGGATACCAACTTTCATCATTTATGTGTTCAGTTCTTGTTGTTTCTTCACCACTCACTGTCTTTCCATCACTTTGATTAGTTATGTCATTTTGCATTTGTGCAACATTCACATTTGCATTATTCCTTTGATTACTTGTAGACTGATTGGGTGTATAATTCTGATTGAATCTGAAGTAACACTTCAATGTTGTGTGTCCAACCCTCTCACAGATTTGACATTTAGGCATGTTATTATTGTTATTCCTACCTCAGCCTCTTCCTCTGTTACTATTAAAACCTCCTCTTTGAGGATTTTGTGCTGATCTTCGATCTCTGTTTCTAAAACTATTTGCATAGTTTATAGATAAGTTTGTCTCTTGAATTTTCTTGCTTTCTAGTCTTGCCTCATGAGATAGTAGAATTGAGTGAACCTCTTCAAGAGGTGCAGTAACCCTTTGAGATGAGATAATTGCTTTAACAGCTTCATAATCATTGCTCAGACCTTTAAGGATGTTCAAAACTTGCTCAGATTCTGTCATTTTCTGACCTGTAGCCTCAAGTTGATCGCTTAAAGTCTTCATCTTAGATAGGTATTCTCTCATTGTACCATTACCTTTCCTAGCATTCTGAATTTGTCTTTTATAATGCATTCTTTTTGCCAAAGATTGGGCATTAAAATTTCTCTCAACATTTACCCAAATTTCATTAGAAGTTTTACACCCTACAACTTGAGATATAAGACTATTGCTGATAGATGACAACAGCCAAGAACTAATTAGCCTGTCTTGTCTATGGTACTTTATATATTCCTCATTGGGTATTTGTCTATTTTATTGATCATTAATGCATGCAGATGGAACTGATAAAGTGCCATAGACATATCCCTCAAGACCATACCCTTGAATTGCTGTTTCTATTTGATATTTCCAATTCAAATAGTTTGTTTCATCAAGTTTTATCGAAATTAATTGGGTCTGAGGGCTAATGGATGTCTTGACTAATTGGTCTATAGGTAATGAAATGACTGTGGGTGTTGTAGGCTGAATAATTGATGAAGCAGATCCAGTTCCCGATTTATCAACCATGATGACAAAGGTGAAATCAAGAAATGAACAACAAAAGAGGTACTTACAGAATTTGAGTTCAGAATGCCAAAATCAAGACTATAATTCAGAAGTTTCTTGCAATCAGGAGGGAAACTAATCTTTTCCTGGTATGGCAATGCTTTTGAAAAACTTTCTTGAATTTTCAGGTGACTTGAACTTTGATTTTCTTGATTCTGTTTTCCTGATCTGCCCAGAAAACTGGTTGTCAGGATTGGTGCAGCCAGTTATGGTTGCTTGGCGAGGCTTGGGTCTGTAGCAGCCAAGAAAATGTGCTTGGTGAGGCTCAAATCCGATGCAGCGAGTGACCTTGACTTGGTGTGGCACTGATCTTGATGTTCACGACAACTCTCAAGTGATGAGTGTATACACTTTGATGAGAGGAATCCCCAAATGATGAAATTTTTCTGATGGGGATGCCAATTCAATTCTTTACTGATTTTCAGATGTGGATCTTTCTGTTAAGCGAGATACTCTGATACCATAAAAGGATTTGAGAATGATATTCTTGTGTTTAATTTCTGAAAAATGATTGATTTGCAAATGAATTGATTTGATCTATTGATCTTGAGAAAGTGTACAGAATAGAGAAAGTTGTAATGATTGTATTAAGAACTAGAATAATGTACAGAGAACATTATTTATAGATACATATTGAGTAATGTTTAAATTAACTATTGGGTCTTGAGTTGTCTTCTGAGAACAGGCTTTAAGAGAGTGTTGGGCTTCGGTGGGCTTCAGCCTTTCTTCAATATGATATATCAACTATATCCTTTATTCTCTTTATTAAAGTGCATAAATTTTCATTGAATAATTGTTACCACAACTTCAGTAATGCTATGTCATCAATTTTCACAGGGTTGAGCATAGCTCGTATCAACCAAATCAGGTTCATATTAGCTAAATGAAACATCAATGCATTATTGATGCTTTATTTCTTTTCAAGTGGTAACATGCTATTGTAGCATGGTCCTTCTAAATCCAACGACTTTTCAGTGATTCTTCCCAAATGGAATCTTATCATGTCAACTTTTTTGCCAAATCGGCAATAGTTGCTGCTAGGGCCGCCCTTGCCTGAACAGCCCTAGTCGAAAACCTGCGCCCTCTGCCCCTGCCCTCCAAAATGCTGGTCATTTCCCTCCTTGGAATGGCAGCTAACATCCCACTCAGCATATGGAGGGAACACACCTAAAAAATCACACCTCAGTAGTTTTCTGTTGTTCATGTTGTTGTGCCTTTCATTGCCATGCTTCGGAAATTCGTGTTGATGCCTAAGACTGCAATGGCTTTCAATATTGTTGCGTCCATTTTAGGGAAGACAGTAGGTTTGATGATGTTGTTGTTGCACCAAAGGCAAGTGTGTGTTACTGATTTTATATAATATGTAATGTATGAAAGTATGGTTTTATCTTTTATATGTGTATTTGGGTTGTTGCTGCAGAAAAGAGTGAATAATTGGAGTTGGTTTCAGATTATACTGGTGAAGTTACTGACATATATGTGTATGTTTATTTAAGATTTGTATTTAATATGTTGGACTGGGGCATATTCCAAAAAAAAATAAAAAATGGTAGTGTGCTATTTCTCTCATTTTATAAATAATAATACTTTTACTTATTTTTTATATTTATTTTTTTGCATTTGCATACAAATGCATATACGTGAAAGTTAGTTAAATTATATGTTATTGTTCCCGTGTTTCTTTGTGATAACAGGAGTTTTACCTTGATCTTTGAAAGTATATTTCTATCAAACTTATTTAGTTTCATTGTGATTGATGAGGGTTGAAGACGTGGATCGGGGGAAGGTGGAGTGTTTTTTGTTTTCACCTTTGAACTGATACTGGTGATAGTCTGCTAGCACTTGGAGGGAAGCTTCGTTGACTTGACTGGATCGATGTAGTTTGGGTGTAGGCAGCAGAAGGATGTCTGCATTTCGATGGGGAGGTGGAAGATGGTGTAATGCAGTAGGCAAGTCAGGAAGTGTGAAGCGGGTTCGGCAATGAAGGAGAAGGAAAGTGTTTGAGGGGATTTCTGAATGAATGTAGAGGCGAGTCAGGTTTGGTTGTAGAGGGCTGGTGATTGGTGTTGCCAAAGGGCTTGGATTCCTTTACAATGCAGAAAAACCTGTTATATATCATGATTTCAAGACACGGAACATCTTATTTGATTCTATAATCAAATATTGTTATCATTCTGCTTCCTCTATTTATACAAAAATAAATTTGATCAAATGTTTTATTGCATTACCGTATAAACTGCTAATGTATAAAATATTTTATAGGGTTATATTGCAAAACTCTCTAAAGGCAACTGGCATCACCACAACCTACTCGTATGGAGCTTCTGCTTCAAATGTCAAGGTAATTATCACAACTCTTCTGCTACTTATATTTACTATTTTCTAACAATAACAATCTGCTTCTTTTATGTGGTTCTTTAATCTCTAATCTCATAGCCTTACATAGACATGTAAATTAATGTAACAACATGGAAAATCAGAACCAATTTAAAAATTTATTTTGGCTATTTCAGTGAATTTTGAATAGTTAAAATAATTTATTTTAAGTAATAACGATTAAAAATTTATTTTAATCTAAGTTAGAGCGAATATATTGATTTTAATTCCAAAAGGAATTAGAAATAGTACAGTAGTTTGAAAAGTCAAACCTGAACTTTGATTGAAGATACAAGATTCAAAATTTAACGGATTTTAGTGAAACCAAAAATATCTAAATCTGTTTAAAAATATCTTTCCAAAAAATCCGAAAAATCGAAATTTCATAGCGGGAATCAAAAGTTATGGTCGGTTGAATATTAAGAATAGTCATTATGGAAATATAGTAAAATTTATAGCCCGTATAAAAGGCCATTTTACAAACGACCTCTGTTTGCGACGAAACCACTTTTGTCAGATCCAGAATGTCAAATTATTGCTAATTTAAATTTTCCAGAATTTTTCGAATTAATATGTGAGCGTGGCAAAAGAAAATGTGCTTTGTCAATTTCAATCAAATTTAATCGACTTAAAAATGGCCATTTTTCAAACAGTCTCAAAATTCGACAAAATTAATTTTATTAGGACCATATCATCAAAACAAAGCCAGAAATAATTTTTCTGGAATTTTCGTAGTCCGTATGTGGCCCCGGTGTAACACCCCGAATTTCAGTTAATGCTAAAATTCACTAATAACAGAATAAATACTCTCAGACGTGAGAATTGGGGGAAACGGGCTGCGTCATTGCGTTCGTCTCGGAAAAATACGCGAAATAGAGTCCGAGTTTTCGAGAATCGGAGTCCGTATGGCCCGGTTATGGCCCAAAGAAGTTTGCAGAAAATTCAAAGTTAAAAACAGATTTAAAAATTAAACATCAGATTTCGAAATTGGAGCCAGCAAGGGGGCCAGGCGGGAAAGTTCCCGCCCTACCCATGTCGACAGGGCTGTCGACTGGGGGGGGGTCGACTGCCCTGTCGACAGGTGTAACACCCCGAATTTCGGTTAATGCTAAAATTCACTAATTACAGAATATATAATCTCAGATGTGAGAATTGGGGGGAAACGGGCTGCGTCATTGCGTTCGTCTCGGAAAAATACGCGAAATAGAGTCCGAGTTTTCGAAAATCGGAGTCCGTATGGCCCAGTTATGGCCCGATGAAGTTTGCAGAAAATTTGAAACTAAAAAAACAGATTTATAATTTAAATTCAGATTTTAAAATAGAGCAGGCGGGGCCAGGCGGGAAGATTCCCGCCCTACCCATGTCGACAGGGCTGTCGACAGGCCTGTCGACAGGGGTGTCGACTTGCCTGTCGACTTGCCTGTCGACAGGGAGGCGACGCCCAGTGAAACTGGGTGCACCAGTTTGGGTTCTTGGGCTGGCTTGGAGGGCTGGTTCTGGAAGCTTCTTGGATCTGATGGTCCTAATCCTATCTAGGGTTAATCTAAGGGTCTAAAATGCAACCTAATCCTATAAATAACACCCTAGTCCTACCCTAATTCATTCATAATTAAATCTTGTAACTAAACTATGGCAAAATGAAACTTGATCATGGCCTCCACAAATCAATGAAGAGGAAAGCAAGCTAATCAACCTCTCTAATCAACTTCTAATCCATTCTAAGCATCTTAATCTTCTTCATTTGGAGTGCAAATTGCTAGTGGTGAGTTTCTATCACTTTGATGATCAATTGTTAAGATAAGTAGATTAGGTGTAATGAGACTTATGGTCTTGAATGCGGATTTGTGAGTTTGAATCATTTGTAATGATATGCTAATCTATGTATAACATTAATCCTAAGTTGAATATGTGAGTTTATGTATGTTGAATATGTAAGTTATGCGAGTTGAATATGAGAGTTTATGCAAGTTGGATATGTGGGTTTATGTATAATAAGTAATTGATTTTATGCAAGTTAAGTATGTGGTTTTATGCATGATGAGTATGTGATTCTATGCATGCTAAGTATATGATATTATGCAAGTTTAGTATGTGATTCTATGCATGCTAAGTATGTGATAATATGCATGATTAATGAGTTGTTTTATGCATATTTAACAAGTGGGTTTATGCATGTTAAACAAGTCCATATGCAAGTTACATGTATGATAATTTATGCTATGCAAGTTACATGTATGTTAATATGCAAGATATGCTATGCAAGTTACATGTTTGTTAAAATGCGAGTTACATGTATGTTAATATGCAAGATATGCTATGCAAGTTACATGTTTGTTAATATGCAAGTTACATGTATGTTAATATGCAAGATATGCTATGCAAGTTATATGTTTGTTAATATGCAAGATATGCTATGCAAGTTACATGTTTGTTAATATGCAAGTATGTGAATGCTTATGCAAGAATGCGAATGCTTATGCAAGTTATGTGTATGCTTAAATGCATGTTTAACATGTTATGCAAGTTGTGAGAATGCGTATATGCAAGTTCAACATGTTATGCAAGTTATGTGTGCTTATGCAAGTTCATATGCAATAGGTTGTGCAAGTCATGTGCGATAATATGCAAGTTTGGGTTAAATGTAGTTGGGTTAATATATATATGCAAGTTGACATCCTCTTAACCCATGACAAAGTTATATGCTAAGATTTGGTTAAAACCCATGATATTTGTGATGGATCTTCCCTTTTTATTTTGTCGTGAAATGAGAACGATTTGCGTGGGGAACGATGGGGTTAATAAATATGTTAATTAAAGTATGGTTGGGTATGACTAAGCATACCATAAAAATAAATTAACATAAGTGGGAATTTACCTATTGAGTTAGGGCTACCCCATGGGAATTTACCTATTGAGTTAGGTCTACCCATGTTATGCAAACTTGATATTAATTAGGGATAATTAATATGGGGGTGATTAATTAGGTGTAATTAATCGACTAAGACACGAGGTTGGACTCATTTGTAGTGTAAAACTGCCCGGACCCGACCGGCTTAACCAGTTGCTACAAATGTTAGCCCAATGTGAGAGGTCTTAGGCACAAACTAAATACGTGATTAATGTAAAGACACGAGGTTAGACTCGGTTATGACATAAGGCTGCCCGGACCCAACCGGCTTAACCAGCGGTCATAAAAGATAGTCTAATGTGAGAGGTCTTTATGAGGATCACGGTCTTAATTAATTAAGAAACACTTAACCGTATAAGCATATAGTGGGGCATGAGGGTTAAGTGGGTGCCTTGGGTGGCATGTGGAAATCTGGTGGTTGCCTTGGGTGACAATAGAAAATACGATTAGAATACTTAACCAAAGTGGGACATGTAATTAAACATGGGTAAAGGGTTAAGTAAGTGCTTTGGGTGGCATGTGGAAATCTAGTGGGTGCCTTAAGGGGCAATTGAAATATAATTGAAGGACTTAACCAGGATTTATAACATGAAGGTAGACATGATTATTAAAAAGGGTTAAGTGAGATACACTAGATAAGGTTACAAGCTTAGGTGGTAGCTTGTGGGGGCCCATTTCAACCAATATCCCAAACGTATCTTTGTGGGCTCGACACAAGTCGAGTGACGGGACACGCATATTGGGCTTGACTATAAGAGGCCAAAACGGGTTAGCGGTGGCAACGTAGGACCAACGGGTTTCATATGCGTGTGTGGACCCGGGCTGGTTAATAAATCGTTGTTGCATCGTGTAGATATAAAGCCGTGCACCGTTGATACTATCAGGTTGCCACTTTGGGAAAACGATACACCCCATTGTGGGACCAGCACGGGTATCTACGTTAAGGAGCCGATCGCTTGGGAGTAGTGGGTACACCTAGTAAAGAGAGGGGCAGACGGCACCTATATAGGGGTAAAAGAAACTACTGGCTAAAAATTACTAAGTACATTTAGTGGGATCAACCTTTAAGTAGGAACTAATATTGGGTAGGTAAAACTGGTGTGGTGCAGTGTAGGAATTACTCTTGGGTGGATAAGTCTGGGGCGGTGTAATCTAGTAATTATCCTTGGGTGGATAAATGCGTCTTTACGATGATCTTAGTTTATCCTAAGTTTACCAAGCTGCTTAGTGTAGCCATTCATCCCCAGTCGTTACCGTATATCAACTTATGTCTTCTCTGGTTATTTTAATGATTGTATTGTTAGGGTTATAGGACTCACTCAGACTTATGTCTGACCCCGTTGTTTTTATCTTTTTCCCCCAACCCCAGGTTATTAGAGTGGGCCTGGTGCTAGTGGGCTTTGATCTGATTGATGTATCTATCCTATGGAGCTTGGACCTCTGAAGTGAAGCCGAGCTTATCTTTCCTTCTATGGCTATTAGTTATGTAGTGGGATTATGTACTTCTATTTTATCAAGATGGATATTAAGTACTTGACTCTGGTTTATGGTTTTGTGATGTAACCAAACATGTATTACTTTCCGTTGCAATGAAATGATGATTTAAATTTTCAAGTATTAATTATATATCTGTCTTGCTGTAATTTTACTGTTCTATATTCACTTAAAATACTTCACCGAAACTAAGGCATTCCCCTGGTATGAGTGACCTTAGCGGACGTGGGGTGTTACACGTGGTATCAGAGCTTGAGGTTACCAGAACAGATAAAATCTTTAGAAAAACTATTTTTCTAAGAAAATTTTTGAAGGAGTATTTTCAAAAACATGTCTTTTAAGAGAAAAGCATAATCCCCGATAGCCATATCTTTATCTTTCGAATTCTCCGTTTGAATCTCTTTCTCTCTCGGTTTGAGTTTCCCCTCCGTGTGTAGATGATCTTTCTAAGATAGATAAGGATGGAAAACCGCTTCAAGGGAATTAGACGTAAATCAGATTAGAAGTTGGTTCAAGAAGGAGGAGAACTTGTAAGTACTTATTGGATGGACGATGGGAGGAAGGCTCTAATAGTTGTTTGGTTAATGAAGGACGAAACCTCATTAATGGGAGGTTACGAGTGGAGAATGGGAAGGAGAAGGCTAGTAGTTATCCTTTTGGGAGGAATAGGACACCTTATTAGGATTGTCCAAAGAAGCAAGGGCAAGGTAGGGAATCTTAGTGAGGATAGTTGTATTTCCTCACGACTAGGGTGGCAGATGGGAATAAGACCGTCTAGGTTGGAATTTGGATTTCTTTATTATCCGATCCAAACTTTATTTGATTCTGATGTATCGAGTTCGTTTATCTCATCATTGTTAGTTGAGTCACTGCACTTAGACACCAGTTTAGTAGATGATCCCTTAGTTGTTTCAAACCCAATTGGGCTCCATGATGTGTTTGGGTTTATACTTAGTGTTGAGTTTGGATGTGACGCTTGTTGGGCTTCACAGGCTATGGGTTAGTTTTGGGGGCATGGACTGGTTATCCAGTAGGGGTGCCGTTCTTAATTTTGATGAGAGAGTTGTTAGGCTTATGACCCGCTTGGGTAACACTCTCGAGATCTCTTGTAATCCCATAGAATCTGTTATGCTAAGATATCTAGAATCGCTTGACACGTCGGTCGAGAGTTTGCGATCTGTTAGAAGTGGTCCGGGAAAACTCGGATGTGTTTGAGAAGGGGAAGGGCTTACCTCCGGAGCGGGAGATTGACTTCCGAATATATCTGGTAAACAATGCCAAACCAGTGACTTGGCCAGTGTGCCACAAGGCTCCTCGTGAGAGGAGGGAACTCCATAAGTAAGTAGGCGATTGCTTGAGAAGGGGTTCATAAGAAGAAGTATATCGGAGAGGGGCGCTCCAGTAGTTTTTGCCATGAAGGCGGATGGGTCCCTCAGACTTTGTGTAGGCTAAAGAGAACTAAATAAACTCACAAAGAAGAATAGACACCCATTGCTGAAGATTGATGATCTCTTTGATCAGTTAGTTGGCGCCTCAGTATTTTCGCAGTTGGACTAAGCCACATGGTTTCGTCAGTTGAGAGTGGCTGACGATAGTATAGAGAAGATTGCCTTTAGGACTCCGGATGGTTTTATGAGTGGCTGGTGATGCTATTTGGTTTGACGAACGCCCCCGCATACTTTGTTGATTGGAAGAGAAGGGTGTTCAGGGAGTACCTAAATAAGTTTGTGATGATCTTTGTGGATGACATCTTGGTCTTTTCTAGGAGCGAAATAAGTTTTCATATGTGCTCAATAGGTTGAGCAAAGCCAGTTATGGGATAAAACGGTGGTTTTGGAGCGAGACTGGCAAGGACATCCAAAGTTGGTCAAAGGCTTAATTGTTTAGCCATTATTATTATTATTTTTAGTATCATCTCACGTAGGTTGCCTGAACTCGAAGGAGATATCCCTTGGGTGTTTGTCTGATATTGGTTTCGGCCTTTGGGGCTTGCATTTGGGGGATGTCGAATTCGACTAGGGTGGTCTGCGTGAGAGATGGACAGTTGTGACGATTTTGGATAGGATTCTTAGCATCTTATGAGTTTGAGATAGTGTATACCTCTAACAAGGGAAACATGGTAGCAGACGCCTTAAGAAGAAAAAGGTTGTCCGTTGAACTATAGAGTTTAGAATTTATTTCTATGTTTGACTTTAGACCTTCCGTTGATTTTGTATCCGGTTTGCTAGCCTCCTTGGAGGTTAGGCCTACTCTTTTGGGGCGTATTGGCGGAGCACAGCGAGACGACCCACAATTGGTTGAGTTAGTAAAGAAGCTCATAAGGAGGGGAGTCGTCCAGCCATTTGAGTAGGTACACCCTAGATGGTAAGGGGTGGTTGCGTAGAGACGGTAGACTTCTGTGTACCGCAAGACGAGGGTTTGAGGAAGGTTATACTTGATGATATACATCGCTCGAAGATAACCATTCATCCCGGTAGGGACAAGATGTACCAAGACATAAAGCGAGTTTTCTTTTTGGCCAATCTAAAGAAAGACGCGGCCAAGTATGTCGCTAGATGCTTGGTGTGCTAACAAGTGGAAGCGGAGCAGAAGAAACCCGGAGGGTTGCTTCACCCGTTAGAAGTTCCGTAATGGGAAGTGGGATAGTGTCTCATTGGATTACCGAAATCAAGGAAGGGTAATACGGGGATTGGGCTTATGGTAGATAGACTTACTAAGTGTGCCCATTTCATACCCGTGAAGAGCAAGAGGACTGTTACATGTCTAGCTTCAGTTTACCTTCGAAAGATTATTAGATTGCATGGTGTACCTTCCAGCATTGTGAGTGATCAAGATCCTATCTTCACTAGTGAGTTTTAGAAGATTTTGCAAGAGGCGGTAGGGACTCAGTTGTGTTTGAGCACCGCATATCATCCTCAGATGGACGGTTAGACCGAGAGGGTGAACCGTATCTTAGAATATCTTTTGGAGGTTATGTATTTTGGATTTTGGAGGTACATGGGAAGAGCATCTCCCATTGGTGGAGTTCGCATATAATAGCAGCTTTCAGTCCAGGAGTGGTATGGCTCCTTTTGAAGCTCTTTATGGAAGGCCTTGTTGATCACCTACATGTTAGTGGGAATCTACGGATAAGATCTTGGTTGGGCCGATGTGATTAAAGAGTCCTCAGAGAAGATTGACTTGATTCAAAGAAGGATGAAAGCAGCACAGGATAGGCAAAAATCTTATGCGGACAAGAGAAGGACGGATCTTGAGTTTGAAGTTGGGGACATGGTTTTATCAAGGTATCTCCGTTGCGGAATGTGGTTCACTTTGGATCTGTTAGGAAGTGAGTACCAAGGTTTGTAGGGCCATTTCCCATTAAGGAAAGAATTGGACAGATGGCATATAAAGTGGAGTTGCCTGACAAACTTAGTGGTGTACCGGGTGTATTTCATGTGTCCCATTTGAGGAAGTGCTTACATGAAACCGCTGAGGTGGTAGAGCCGAGTTTGCTTAAAGAAGCAGAGTTAGAGCGCGATGAGACGATTCGACGAGCTCCTACTCGCATCATTGGGTTAGAGACTAGGAAGTTGAGGAACAGAGGAGTTCAGCTAGTTAGAGTGCAATGGGGAAATGACGAAAGCAATGCTACTTGGGAGACGGAAGCGAAGATGCGTTCTTTGTATCCATTTCTTTTTGAGAGTATGTCTTTTAACTTCTCCTTTATCGCTTGCCTAGTACTTACCTTATCTTTAGTATGTCCTCTCGATTAGTGCTGTTTGACCTTTAGATAGGGAAAACCTATGGTTGAAACAAGTGTTTGAGACATGTTATGGTTGATGGATGCAAGTGGATGCAAGTGTTTGCTAGTGGTTGCAAATGGATGCATATATACACACTCTAGGCACTAGATCGGCTCAATCACTTCATATTGCATATTGCATAAAATTGTGTGTGGTTAGCTATATTTATGGATGTATAATGATTGTGTTATCATATGGATGATGCATTTTGGTGAATGTTTGTGCACTCATATAGATACTGTATGTGTCGATAGGGTTATCTCGCATACATATTGGATGCATGGCACTATCATGGTTTGCATATGTTCATACATTAGATAGGGAACATATACACACACTTTTCGCATATGCTCATACATCATTAGAAATTGTTTAAGGACAATGGATGCTCGTGTTTGATGGATTGAGTAGATGGTTGTTTGGATGGTAGGATATGCATTCTCCTTAGCTTAGAGATTTCGGGGACGAAATCCTTTAAGGAGGGGAGAATGTAACACCCCGAATTTCGGTTAATGCTAAAATTCACTAATTACAGAATATATAATCTCAGATGTGAGAATTGGGGGAAACGGGCTGCGTCATTGCGTTCGTCTCGGAAAAATACGCGAAATAGAGTCCGAGTTTTCGAAAATCGGAGTCCGTATGGCCCAGTTATGGCCCGATGAAGTTTGCAGAAAATTTGAAACTAAAAAAACAGATTTATAATTTAAATTCAGATTTTAAAATAGAGCAGGCGGGGCCAGGCGGGAAGATTCCCGCCCTACCCATGTCGACAGGGCTGTCGACAGGCCTGTCGACAGGGGTGTCGACTTGCCTGTCGACAGGGGGGCGACGCCCAGTGAAACTGGGTGCACCAGTTTGGGTTCTTGGGCTGGCTTGGAGGGCTGGTTCTGGAAGCTTCTTGGATCTGATGGTCCTAATCCTATCTAGGGTTAATCTAAGGGTCTAAAATGCAACCTAATCCTATAAATAACACCCTAGTCCTACCCTAATTCATTCATAATTAAATCTTGTAACTAAACTATGGCAAAATGAAACTTGATCATGGCCTCCACAAATCAATGAAGAGGAAAGCAAGCTAATCAACCTCTCTAATCAACTTCTAATCCATTCTAAGCATCTTAATCTTCTTCATTTGGAGTGCAAATTGCTAGTGGTGAGTTTCTATCACTTTGATGATCAATTGTTAAGATAAGTAGATTAGGTGTAATGAGACTTATGGTCTTGAATGCGGATTTGTGAGTTTGAATCATTTGTAATGATATGCTAATCTATGTATAACATTAATCCTAAGTTGAATATGTGAGTTTATGTATGTTGAATATGTAAGTTATGCGAGTTGAATATGAGAGTTTATGCAAGTTGGATATGTGGGTTTATGTATAATAAGTAATTGATTTTATGCAAGTTAAGTATGTGGTTTTATGCATGATGAGTATGTGATTCTATGCATGCTAAGTATATGATATTATGCAAGTTTAGTATGTGATTCTATGCATGCTAAGTATGTGATAATATGCATGATTAATGAGTTGTTTTATGCATATTTAACAAGTGGGTTTATGCATGTTAAATAAGTCCATATGCAAGTTACATGTATGATAATGTATGCTATGCAAGTTACATGTATGTTAATATGCAAGATATGCTATGCAAGTTACATGTTTGTTAAAATGCGAGTTACATGTATGTTAATATGCAAGATATGCTATGCAAGTTACATGTTTGTTAATATGCAAGTTACATGTATGTTAATATGCAAGATATGCTATGCAAGTTACATGTTTGTTAATATGCAAGATATGCTATGCAAGTTACATGTTTGTTAATATGCAAGTATGTGAATGCTTATGCAAGAATGCGAATGCTTATGCAAGTTATGTGTATGCTTAAATGCATGTTTAACATGTTATGCAAGTTGTGAGAATGCGTATATGCAAGTTCAACATGTTATGCAAGTTATGTGTGCTTATGCAAGTTCATATGCAATAGGTTGTGCAAGTCATGTGCGATAATATGCAAGTTTGGGTTAAATGTAGTTGGGTTAATATATATATGCAAGTTGACATCCTCTTAACCCATGACAAAGTTATATGCTAAGATTTGGTTAAAACCCATGATATTTGTGATGGATCTTCCCTTTTTATTTTGTCGTGAAATGAGAACGATTTGCGTGAGGAACGATGGGGTTAATAAATATGTTAATTAAAGTATGGTTGGGTATGACTAAGCATACCATAAAAATAAATTAACATAAGTGGGAATTTACCTATTGAGTTAGGTCTACCCCATGGGAATTTACCTATTGAGTTAGGTCTACCCATGTTATGCAAACTTGATATTAATTAGGGATAATTAATATGGGGGTGATTAATTAGGTGTAATTAATCGACTAAGACACGAGGTTGGACTCATTTGTAGTGTAAAACTGCCCGGACCCGACCGGCTTAACCAGTTGCTACAAATGTTAGCCCAATGTGAGAGGTCTTAGGCACAAACTAAATACGTGATTAATGTAAAGACACGAGGTTAGACTCGGTTATGACATAAGGCTGCCCGGACCCAACCGGCTTAACCAGCGGTCATAAAAGATAGTCTAATGTGAGAGGTCTTTATGAGGATCACGGTCTTAATTAATTAAGAAACACTTAACCGTATAAGCATATAGTGGGGCATGAGGGTTAAGTGGGTGCCTTGGGTGGCATGTGGAAATCTGGTGGTTGCCTTGGGTGACAATAGAAAATACGATTAGAATACTTAACCAAAGTGGGACATGTAATTAAACATGGGTAAAGGGTTAAGTAAGTGCTTTGGGTGGCATGTGGAAATCTAGTGGGTTCCTTAAGGGGCAATTGAAATATAATTGAAGGACTTAACCAGGATTTATAACATGAAGGTAGACATGATTATTAAAAAGGGTTAAGTGAGATACACTAGATAAGGTTACAAGCTTAGGTGGTAGCTTGTGGGGGCCCATTTCAACCAATATCCCAAACGTATCTTTGTGGGCTCGACACAAGTCGAGTGACGGGACACGCATATTGGGCTTGACTATAAGAGGCCAAAACGGGTTAGCGGTGGCAACGTAGGACCAACGGGTTTCATATGCGTGTGTGGACCCGGGCTGGTTAATAAATCGTTGTTGCATCGTGTAGATATAAAGCCGTGCACCGTTGATACTATCAGGTTGCCACTTTGGGAAAACGATACACCCCATTGTGGGACCAGCACGGGTATCTACGTTAGGGAGCCGATCGCTTGGGAGTAGTGGGTACACCTAGTAAAGAGAGGGGCAGACGGCACCTATGTAGGGGTAAAAGAAACTACTGGCTAAAAATTACTAAGTACATTTAGTGGGATCAACCTTTAAGTAGGAACTAATATTGGGTAGGTAGAACTGGTGTGGTGCAGTGTAGGAATTACTCTTGGGTGGATAAGTCTGGGGCGGTGTAATCTAGTAATTATCCTTGGGTGGATAAATGCGTCTTTACGATGATCTTAGTTTATCCTAAGTTTACCAAGCTGCTTAGTGTAGCCATTCATCCCCAGTCGTTACCGTATATCAACTTATGTCTTCTCTGGTTATTTTAATGATTGTATTGTTAGGGTTATAGGACTCACTCAGACTTATGTCTGACCCCGTTGTTTTTATCTTTTTCCCCCAACCCCAGGTTATTAGAGTGGGCCTGGTGCTAGTGGGCTTTGATCTGATTGATGTATCTATCCTATGGAGCTTGGACCTCTGAAGTGAAGCCGAGCTTATCTTTCCTTCTATGGCTATTAGTTATGTAGTGGGATTATGTACTTCTATTTTATCAAGATGGATATTAAGTACTTGACTCTGGTTTATGGTTTTGTGATGTAACCAAACATGTATTACTTTCTGTTGCAATGAAATGATGATTTAAATTTTCAAGTATTACTTATATATTTGGCTTGCTGTAATTTTACTGTTCTATATTCACTTAAAATACTTCACCGAAACTAAGGCATTCCCCTGGTATGAGTGACCTTAGCGGACGTGGGGTGTTACAACAGGGGTATCGACAGGGGGTGTCGGCTCTGCTGATCTGGGTGCACCAGATCTGGTTTTTGGTTGAGCCTTGGGCTGGGTTCTAGAGATTTCCTAAATCTAACGGACCTAATCTAATCTAGGGTTAATCTAAGGGCCTAAAACACTTACCTAATCTATAAATACACCCTAAACCTACCCTAATCCATACTAAAAATAGTAATGATGGCCTCATGCCGCCAAAATCAAACTTGAGAGAGCCTCCACTAGTTTATGAAGGAAGTTGCAAGCTAATCACTCTCTAATCAACCTCTAATCATCATCTTCTTCATATTTAGCAACTAGTTCTACTTCATAAGTTTGCTAATCTTGGTTTTGGTGAGTTTCTATCACTTTAACATTAATTGTTAAAGTAAGTAGATTGGGTGTAATGAGACTTATGGTCTTAAATGCGGATTAGTGAGTTTGAATCATTTGTAATGATATGCTACTCTATGTTTTCCTATGTTATGCATAATTAATAAGTGGATTTATGCATGTTTGATAAGTTGGTTTATGCATGCTTAATAAGTCGGTTTATGCATGTTTAACAAGTGGGTTTATGCATGTTTAACAAGTGGGTTTATGCATGTTTAATAAGTGGGTTTATGCATGTTTAACAAGTGAGTTATGCAAGTTCATATGCAAGTTATGTATATGCTTAAATGCAAGTTTAACATGATATGCAAGTTATGCATGCTTATGCAAGTATGTGGATGCTTATGCAAGTATGTGAATGCTTATGCAAGTTATGTATATGCTTAAATGCAAGTATAACATGATATGCAAGTATGTAAATGCTTATGCAAGTATGTGAATGCTTATGCAAGTATGTGAATGCTTATGCAAGTTATGTGTATGCTTAAATGCATGTTTAACATGTTATGCAAGTTATGAGAATGCTTATATGCAAGTTCAACATGTTATGCAAGATATGTGTATGATAATATGCAAGTTTGGGTTAAATGTAGTTGGGTTAATATATGCTCATATATGCAAGTTGACATCCTCTTAACCCATGACAAAGTTATATGCTAAACCCATGATATTTGTGATGGATCTTCTCCTTTATTGTGTCATGAAATGAGAACGATTTACGTGGGTAACGATGGGGTTGGTAAATATGTTAATAAAAGTATGATTGGGTATGATTAAGCATACCATAAAAAAATAAATGAACATAAGTGGGAATTTACCTATTGAGTTAGGTCTACCCCATGGGAATTTACCTATTGAGTTAGGTCTACCCATGTTATGAAAAACTTGATATTAATTAGGGATAATTAATATGGGGGTGATTAATTAGGTGTAATTAATCGACTAAGACACGAGGTTGGACTCATTTGTAGTGTAAAACTGCCCGGACCCAACCGGCTTAACAAGTTGCTACAAATGTCAGCCCAATGTGAGAGGTCTTAGCCATAAATTAAATACGTGATTAAAGTAAAGACACGAGGTTAGACTCTGTTATGACGTAAGACTGCCCGGACCCTACCGGCTTAACCAGGCGGTCATAACTGCCAGTCTAATGTGGGAGGTCTTTATGGGAGATCACGGTCTTAATTAATTAAGAAACACTTAACCATATTAGCATGTAGTGGGACATGAGGGGTTAAGTGGGTGCCTTGGGTGGCATGTGGAAATTTAGTGGTTGCCTTGGGTGGCATGTGGAATCTAGTGGGTTGCCTTGGGTGGCAATAGAAAATACGATTAGAATACTTAACCAAGTGGAAACATGTAATTAAACATGATTAAAGGGTTAAGTGGGATACACTAGATAAGTGACAAGCTTAGGTGGGTTGCTTGTGGGGGCCCATTTCAACCAATATCCCAAACGTATCTTTGTGGGCTCGACCCATGTCGAGTGACGGGACACGCATATTGGGCTTGACTATAAGAGGCCAAAACGAGTTAGCGGTGGCAACGCAAGTCCAACGGGTTTCATATGCGTGTGTGGGCCCGGGCTGGTAGATAAGCCGTTGTTGCATCGTGTAGATATAAAGCCGTGCACCGTTGATATTATCAGGTGGCCACTTTGGGGAATGATACACCCCATTGTGGGACCAGCACGGGTATCTACGGTAGGGAGCCGATCGCTGGGGAGTAGTGGGTACACCTATTAAAGATAGGGGCAGACGGCACCTATGTAGGGGTACACGAAACTACTGGGTAAAATTACTAAGTACACCTAGTGGAGATAGGGGCAGACGGCAGCTATGTAGTGGGCTAGGAGTACGCGAAACTACTGGGGAAATTTCCTAAGTCCTTGGGAGGGATCAACCTTTGAGTAGGAATGACTGGTGTGGTGCAGTTAGTAATTATCCTTGGGTGGGTAGATGCGTCTTTATAGTTATCTTAGTTTATCCTAAGTCTATCAAGCTGCTTAGTGTAGCCATTCATCCCCAGACATTACCGTAGGTCAAGTTTATGTCTTCTCTGGTTACTTTAATGATTGTATTGTTAAAGTTATAGGACTCGCTCAGACTTATGTCTGACCCCGTTGTTTTTATCTTTTTTTCCCAACCCTCAGGTCCTACGGTGGATCCTAGCAGTAGTGGAGCTTGATCGGATTGCTGTTCCAGTCTTTAGGAGCTTGGATAGATGTAAAGCTCCAGTTACCCAGTTATCTTTTCTTTTGTCCTGGCTATTGTATGAGAGAGTGGGATTATGTACTTCTTTATTTTGATGGATATTGTACTTGACTTTTATTGTGGTTTTATGATGTAACCAGACATGTTTATTTCCGCTGTTATGAGATGATGTTTTAAATTTCAAGTACTATTTATATCTGTCTTGTTGTAATTTTCTGTTCTATATTCACTAAAATACTCCACCGATGCTATGGCATTCCCTTAGAGAGTGACCATAGCGGGCGTGGGGTGTTACACGTGGTATCAGAGCAAAGGTTACCGGAACAGATAAAATTTTTGGAAAACTATTTTTCTAAAAACATTTTTGGAAGAGATATTTTCAAAAACATGTCTTTAAAGAGAAAAGTTTTTGAAAGAAAAGCATAATCCCCAATAGCCATATCTATATCCTTCGAATTCTCCGTTTTGAATCTTTCCTTTTTCGTTTCAGCATGGCTGAGAATCTTAACTTTCTAGAGGGTGTGACGATACCAGTATGGTATAGGAGATTGATGGAGGCTAGGGCCACCACTGCGGGTCCAGCAAATGTTCCTCCACCAACCGTAGCACCCGATCTTCCTCCTCCCCCTCCTCCTCGCACGGATACTTTTGCTAAGACTTGCAAGGAATTTAAAGCTATGGGAGGGAAACCTTTTCAAGGATCTGAAACCTTTGTGGAGGCTATAGATTGGCTTAAAGAGGTGGAAGAATTGATAGATATCTTTGAGATGGAAGAAGGGAAGAAAGTCAAGTTAGCTGCTTGGTTAATGAAAGGAGAGGCCTCATTCTGGTGGGAGGTCACTAATGGAGAACGCCCCGTTGACTCTTGGGCGGATTTTAGGCAAAGATTTGTGGCAAAGTTTCTCTCAAGGGCGGAGGAAAACTTTTATATGGAAAGATTCTTGACTCTAAAGCAAGGAAATCTCTCGGTGAAGGAATATGTCAACAAGTTTAATCAATTGGCAAGGTTTGGCCTAGACATGGTGAATACACCGGAGAAGAAGGCTTTGAGGTTCGTGAAAGGCTTGAATGAACCAATGCATGGGTTAGCTATGACTCATATCCCTATGGGGGCCACCTTTGAGAAGCTAGTTGACATGGCACTCATGCATGAAGAAGAGAAGGGTCCCAATGCTAATAAGGCACCCGAGAAGAAGGGAGATCAAAAGAGACCTCAGCAACAACAACAAAACAAAGGTGGGAAAGGCAACGGTGGCAAGGGCAAGAAGAACAAGTGTTTCAATTGTGGGACACCTGGCCACCTAAACAAGGATTGTCGCAAGAAGAAGAAGACTGGCTGCTTCCACTGTGGCGAAGCAGGGCATCTAGTGAAAGACTGTCCTAAGAAGGGGCAAAGGACGGGGTCTACCTCAGGAGGACATGTGCAAGCTCTTATGGCACCGGGTCAGGTTAGGGGGCAAGTACAGGCTCTCGCAGTTCCACCGATTCAGGAGAGAGGTAGAACTATTTCCGTTGAAAGTTTGGTTTTTCTATTTGATCATCCTGTCCGTACATTGTTTGATTCAGGCGCATCGCATTCGTTTATCTCATCATTATTAGTTGAGTCACTGCACTTAGACACCAGTCTGGTAGATGATCCCTTGGTTGTTTCAAACCCAATTGGGGGCTCTACTTATTTGTCCATGATATGTTTGGGTCTGAAGATTTCTATACTTAGCATTGAGTTTAGATGTGATGCTTTTGTGTTGGGCTTCACGGGCTATGGGTTGATTTTGGGCATGGACTGGTTATCCAGTAATGGTGTCGTTCTTGATTGCGAAAAGAGAGTTGTTAGGCTCATGACCCGCTTGGGTAACACTCTCGAGATTTCTTGTAATCCCATGGACTCTGTTATGCTAAGTTATCTTGAATCGCTTAACGCTTCGGTCGAGAGTTTGCAATCTGTTAAAGTGGTCCGGGAATATCCGGATGTGTTTGAGGAGGTGAAGGGCTTACCTCCGAAGCGTGAGATTGACTTCCGAATATATCTGGTGGATAATGCTAAACCTGTATCTTTACCAGTGCGCCACATGGCTCCTCGTGAGAGGAGGGAACTCCATAAGCAAGTAGGGGAGTTGCTTGAGAAGGGGTTCATAAGACGAAGTATATCGGAGTGGGGTGCTCCAGTAGTATTTGCTACAAAGGCGGATGGGTCCCTCAGACTTTGTGTAGACTATAGAGAACTCAACAAGCTCACAAAGAAGAATAGACACCCATTGCCGAGGATTGATGATCTTTTCGATCAGTTGGTTGGCGCTTCAGTATTTTCTCAGTTGGACTTAGCCACAGGGTTTCATCAGTTGAGGGTGGCTGAGGATAGCATAGACAAGACTGCCTTTAGAACTCCGGATGGTTTTTATGAGTGGCTGGTGATGCCATTTGGGTTGACGAACGCCCCTGCATACTTTGTTGATTTGATGAGTAGGGTGTTCAGGGAGTTCCTTAATAAATTCGTGGTGGTCTTTGTGGATGATATCTTAGTATTTTCTAAGAGTGAAGAAGAGCATGCCCTACATCTTGGGGAGGTATTGAAGACTCTTCGAGCACATAGCCTTAAGGCTAAATTCTCTAAATGTCACTTCTGGAGGAAGGAAGTACGGTTCTTGGGGCACGTGGTCTCCAAGGAAGGGATAGCTGTGGATCCCGCGAAGGTAGTATCAATTCAGGATTGGAAGGTTCCAAAGAATGCTACCGAAGTAAGAAGTTTCTTGGGGTTGGCGGGTTATTATAGGAAGTTTATTAAAGACTTCGCAAAGATATCAGCCCCATTAACCCGCTTAACGAAGAAGAATCTTGTTTTCACATGGGACGTAGATTGTGATGATGCGTTCCGACGGTTAAAGAGAGCTTTAACCACTGCTCCAGTTTTAGTATTGCCAGATGGGAGCAAGCCGTTTGTTGTCTATACTGATGCTTGTGGGACAGGACTTGGCGCAGTCTTAATGCAAGAGGGAAGGGTAATAGCCTATGGTGGAAGGCAGTTGAGAGTGCATGAGAAAAATTACCCTACCCATGATTTAGAGTTGGCCGCTATTGTTTTTGCGCTTAAGATTTGGCGCCATTATCTTCTTGGTGAGAGATTCGAATTGTTCACTGACCACAAATCATTGAAGTACTTGTTTTCTCAGAAGGATTTGAATCTGAGACAGCAAAGGTGGATGGAATTCTTAGCATCCTATGATTTCGAGATAGCGTATACCCCTGGCAAGGGTAACGTGGTGGCGGACGCCTTGAGCAGGAAGAGGTTGTCCTTGAGTCCATTGTTCGTGGAACGACGAAGCTTAGAATTTATCTCGATGTTTGATTTCAGACCTTCCGTTGATTATGTACCCGGTTTGCTAGCTTCCTTGGAGGTTAGACCTACTCTTTTGGGGCGGATTGGAGAAGCACAGAGGGACGACCCACGGTTGGTTGAGTTGGTGGAGAAGCTCATAAAGGGGGAGTCGTCCAGCCATTTGAGTAGGTACACCCTAGACGATAGGGGGTGCTTGCGTAGAGACGGTAGACTTTGTGTCCCGCAAGACGAGGGTTTGAGGAAGGTTATTCTTGATGATGCACACCATTCTAGGATGACTATTCATCCCGGTGGGGACAAGATGTACCAAGACATGAAGAGGGTTTTCTTCTGGGCCGGTATGAAGAAAGATGTGGCCGAGTATGTCGCTCGATGCTTGGTGTGCCAACAAGTGAAGGCGGAGCAAAAGAAACCAGGTGGGTTACTTCACCCATTGGAAGTTCCGCAATGGAAGTGGGATAGCGTCTCGATGGATTTTATTGACGGGTTACCCAGATCGAGGAAGGGTAATACAGGAATTTGGGTGGTGGTAGACAGACTTACTAAGAGCGCCCATTTCATACCTGTGAAGAGCAAGAGGACCGCTCCATGGCTAGCTTCAGTATGTCTTCGAGAGATAGTTCGATTGCATGGGGTACCCTCTAGCATAGTGAGTGATCGAGATCCTATCTTCACTAGCGAGTTCTGGAGAAGTTTGCAAGAAGCAGTGGGGATTCAATTGTGTCTGAGCACCGCATATCATCCTCAGACGGACGGCCAGACTGAGAGGGTGAATCGTGTTCTAGAAGACCTTTTGAGGCTTTGTATCTTAGATTTTGCAGGTACATGGGAAGAGCATCTTCCATTGGTGGAGTTCGCATATAATAACAGCTTTCAGTCCAGTATTGGTATGGCTCCTTTCGAAGCTCTCTATGGAAGGCCTTGTCGATCACCTACATGTTGGTGGGAATCTACGGATAAGATCTTGCTTGGGCCTGATATGATTAGGGAGACTTCTGAGAAGATTGACTTGATTCGAAGAAGGATGAAAGCAGCGCAGGATAGGCAAAAGTCTTATGCGGATAAGAGGAGGACGGATCTTGAGTTTGAAGTTGGGGACATGGTTTTTGTCAAGGTATCTCCGTTGAGAAATGTTGTTCGCTTTGGATCCGTTGGGAAGTTAGCACCGAGGTTTGTTGGGCCGTTTCCTATTAAGGAAAGGATTGGATGGATGGCATATAGAGTGGAGTTGCCTGACAGACTTAGTGGTGTTCATGATGTATTCCATGTATCACATCTGAGGAAGTGCTTACATGAGACCGCAGAGGTGGTAGAGCCGATCTTGCTTAGAGATGTAGAGGTAGAGCGTGATGCGACGATTCGACGAGCTCCTACTTGCATCCTTGGGTCAGAAACTAGGAAGTTAAGAAACAGAGAGGTTCAGCTAGTTAAAGTACAATGGGGAGAAGACGAAAGCAATGCTACTTGGGAGACGGAAGCGAAGATGCGTTCTTTGTATCCATTTCTTTTTGAGGGTATGTCTTTACTTTCTCCTCTATCGTTGTCTAGTACTTATCTTATCTTTAGTATGTCCTCTCGTTAGTACTGTTTGACCTTTAGATAGGGTAAACCTATGGTTGAAACATGTGTTTGAGACATGTTATGGTTGATGGATGCAAGTGGATGCGAGTGTTTGCTAGTGGTTGCTCGTGGATGCATATACACACACTCTAGACACTAGATCGGCTCGGTCACTTCATATTGCATATTGCATAAAATTGTGTGTAGGAAACTATACTTATGGATGTATAATGATTGTGTTATCACATGGATGATGCATTTTGGTGAATGATTGTGCACTCATGTAGATATTGTATGTGTCGATAGGGTTCTCTCGCATACATAATGGATGCATGGCACTATCATGGTTTGCATATGTTCATACATTAGATAGGGAACATATACACACACTTTTTGCATATGCTCATACATCATTAGAAACTGTTTTAAGGACAATGGATGCCCGTGTTTGATGGATTGAGTAGATGGTTGTTTGAATGGTAGGATAAGCAATCTCCTTACTTAGGGATTTCGGGGACGAAATCCTTTAAGGAGGGGAGAATGTAACACCCCGAATTTCAATTAATGCTAAAATTCACTAATAACAGAATAAATACTCTCAGATGTGAGAATTGGGGGAAACGGGCTGCGTCATTGCGTTCATCTCGGAAAAATACGCGAAATAGAGTCCGAGTTTTCGAGAATCGGAGTCCGTATGGCCCGGTTATGGCCCAAAGAAGTTTGCAGAAAATTCAAAGTTAAAAACAGATTTAAAAATTAAACATCAGATTTCGAAATTGGAGCCAGCAAGGGGGCCAGGCGGGAAAGTCCCGCCCTACCCATGTCGACAGGGCTATCGACAGGCCTGTCGACTGGGGGGGGTCGACTGCCCTGTCGACAGGGGTGTCGACAGGGGGTGTCGGCTCTGCTGATCTGGGTGCACCAGATCTGGTTTTTGGTTGAGCCTTGGGCTGGGTTCTAGAGATTTCCTAAATCTAACGGACCTAATCTAATATAGGGTTAATCTAAGGGCCTAAAACACTCACCTAATCTATAAATACACCATAAACCTACCCTAATCCATACTAAAAATAGGAATGATGGCCTCATGCCGCCAAAATCAAACTTGAGAGAGCCTCCACTAGTTTATGAAGGAAGTTGCAAGCTAATCACTCTCTAATCAACCTCTAATCATCATCTTCTTCATATTTAGCAACTAGTTCTACTTCATAAGTTTGCTAATCTTGGTTTTGGTGAGTTTCTATCACTTTAACATTAATTGTTAAAGTAAGTAGATTGGGTGTAATGAGACTTATGGTCTTAAATGCGGATTAGAGAGTTTGAATCATTTGTAATGATATGCTACTCTATGTTTTCCTATGTTATGCATAATTAATAAGTGGATTTATGCATGTTTGATAAGTTGGTTTATGCATGCTTAATAAGTTTGTTTATGCATGTTTAACAAGTGGGTTTATGCATGTTTAACAAGTGGGTTTATGCATGTTTAATAAGTGGGTTTATGCATGTTTAACAAGTGAGTTATGCAAGTTCATATGCAAGTTATGTATATGCTTAAATGCAAGTTTAACATGATATGCAAGTTATGCATGCTTATGCAAGTATGTGGATGCTTATGCAAGTATGTGAATGCTTATGCAAGTTATGTATATGCTTAAATGCAAGTATAACATGATATGCAAGTATGTAAATGCTTATGCAAGTATGTGAATGCTTATGCAAGTTATGTGTATGCTTAAATGCATGTTTAACATGTTATGCAAGTTATGAGAATGCTTATATGCAAGTTCAACATGTTATGCAAGATATGTGTATGATAATATGCAAGTTTGGGTTAAATGTAGTTGGGTTAATATATGCTCATATATGCAAGTTGACATCCTCTTAACCCATGACAAAGTTATATGCTAAACCCATGATATTTGTGATGGATCTTCTCCTTTATTATGTCATGAAATGAGAACGATTTACGTGGGTAACGATGGGGTTGGTAAATATGTTAATAAAAGTATGATTGGGTATGATTAAGCATACCATAAAAAAATAAATGAACATAAGTGGGAATTTACCTATTGAGTTAGGTCTACCCCATGGGAATTTACCTATTGAGTTAGGTCTACCCATGTTATGAAAAACTTGATATTAATTAGGGATAATTAATATGGGGGTGATTAATTAGGTGTAATTAATCGACTAAGACACGAGGTTGGACTCATTTGTAGTGTAAAACTGCCCGGACCCAACCGGCTTAACCAGTTGCTACAAATGTCAGCCCAATGTGAGAGGTCTTAGCCATAAATTAAATACGTGATTAAAGTAAAGACACGAGGTTAGACTCTGTTATGACGTAAGACTGCCCGGACCCTACCGGCTTAACCAGGCGGTCATAACAGCCAGTCTAATGTGGGAGGTCTTTATGGGAGATCACGGTCTTAATTAATTAAGAAACACTTAACCATATTAGCATGTAGTGGGACATGAGGGGTTAAGTGGGTGCCTTGGGTGGCATGTGGAAATTTAGTGGTTGCCTTGGGTGGCATGTGGAATCTAGTGGGTTGCCTTGGGTGGCAATAGAAAATACGATTAGAATACTTAACCAAGTGGAAACATGTAATTAAACATGATTAAAGGGTTAAGTGGGATACACTAGATAAGTGACAAGCTTAGGTGGGTAGCTTGTGGGGGCCCATTTCAACCAATATCCCAAACGTATCTTTGTGGGCTCGACCCATGTCGAGTGACGGGACACGCATATTGGGCTTGACTATAAGAGGCCAAAACGGGTTAGCGGTGGCAACGCAAGTCCAACGGGTTTCATATGCGTGTGTGGGCCCGGGCTGGTAGATAAGCCGTTGTTGCATCGTGTAGATATAAAGCCGTGCACCGTTGATATTATCAGGTGGCCACTTTGGGGAATGATACACCCCATTGTGGGACCAGCACGGGTATCTACGGTAGGGAGCCGATCGCTGGGGAGTAGTGGGTACACCTATTAAAGATAGGGGCAGACGGCACCTATGTAGGGGTACACGAAACTACTGGGTAAAATTACTAAGTACACCTAGTGGAGATAGGGGCAGACGGCACCTATGTAGTGGGCTAGGAGTACGCGAAACTACTGGGGAAATTTCCTAAGTCCTTGGGAGGGATCAACCTTTGAGTAGGAATGCCTGGTGTGGTGCAGTTAGTAATTATCCTTGGGTGGGTAGATGCGTCTTTACAGTTATCTTAGTTTATCCTAAGTCTATCAAGCTGCTTATTGTAGCCATTCATCCCCAGACATTACCGTAGGTCAAGTTTATGTCTTCTCTGGTTACTTTAATGATTGTATTGTTAAAGTTATAGGACTCGCTCAGACTTATGTCTGACCCCGTTGTTTTTATCTTTTTTTCCCCAACCCTCAGGTCCTACGTTGGATCCTAGCAGTAGTGGACCTTGATCGGATTGTTGTTCCAGTCTTTAGGAGCTTGGATAGATGTAAAGCTCCAGTTACCCAGTTATCTTTTCTTTTGTCCTGGCTATTGTATGAGAGAGTGAGATTATGTACTTCTTTATTTTGATGGATATTGTACTTGACTTTTATAGTGGTTTTATGATGTAACCAGACATGTTTATTTCCGCTGTTATGAGATGATGTTTTAAATTTCAAGTACTATTTATATCTGTCTTGTTGTAATTTTCTGTTCTATATTCACTAAAATACTCCACCGATGCTATGGCATTCCCTTAGAGAGTGACCATAGCGGGCGTGGGGTGTTACACCCGGCGAATTTAAATATATGATCGAATTAACTTAATAAAGGATTTAGATTTTAAATTAAATAAATAAGGCCATAAACAGTCGTTTAGGCTGACGGGACCTAGCCCATTAGTTCCGGAACAGGGGCAATTAGGTAGGAACAACTCCTATTGGACTGAAATTGGAGCTGTTAAGAATTTATGGATTTTTTGCAAAAATTAGAAATAAAATATTATAAAATTGCTTTTTGTCTTCTTCCCCAAACCCTAATATCTTAGTAGCCGCCTCCTCTAATTCATGGCCATAATCCTACCTTACTTCTTCCTCTAATTGCCATCAATCCAAACTATAAAATCCTCCAATCCTTTAGACTTTGTTGAAAAGATTTTTCTCCTCTCTCCATCCATACGGACATTAGTACCTATAGTGGGGTATTTCGAGAGCTCCAGACCCCTAAACCCGACGGGTTTGAACCACCGCCGCCGCGCCTGTCGTGGGTGGAGCCCCCTGCACGTCGTCCTCCCCCCTTCAACGTGTTATTGTCCGATCGGTCTCCATCTTCAGCAATTCGAAGAAATTCCTAGCTAGACCTAAGTTTGAATCAATTTGAAAAACCACGGCCATGTTTGTCTGAAGAAGAAGAAGAAAGGGTAAAATCCTTTTATTATTTCAATAATTTAATTTGAAAATGTTAACAATGTAAATTAATTCGTATCTCACTCATACGAACTCGGAATCGAAAAATTTCAGATCATGTACGATCATGAAACTGAGATCTACACTAATGTCCTGACTAGAACCTATTCTGAACTGATCGAATTTTGGCAAAAATTTTGCAGATCTGAACCACTCAGATTCAACCGATTGTGAGAAATTCTATTTTTTTCTCTATTTTTTATCTAAATAATTGGAATAAATCATGATTGTATTAGCAATTATCCGCTGTAAATTTTCTATATGCTATGCTACGTGATTTGATCTGTATGTGATGTATTAATATAGATCTTTTAGTTTGGGTGATATTGTGGTATAATCAAATTTGCCATAAAAATGAATGAAACATTTTTGGTGTTATTTTGTTGAACAAAAATAAAATGTCACCATTGTTATTATTTGATTGAACTAGAATTTTCAATCAAATAAAATGTCATCTTTGTTATTATTTGATTGAACAAGAATTTTCAATCAAATAAAATGTCACCTTTGTTATGGTTTGATTAAACTAGAATTTTCAACCAAATAAAATATCACTTTGTTGTTATCGATTGAATTTACAATGAATCAAGCATTTTTGTTGTTATTTTTGTTGAATCAAAATATTCAACAAAAGTGAAGCATCACCTTTATTATATTTTATTGACGGTATATTTGCAATAAAAATGAATCAAACATTTTTGTTATTATTTTGTTGAATCAATTATATTCAACAAAAATGGAGCATCGTCTTTATTTTTTTGGTTGGAATTAAATTTCCCATAAAAACAAAAATATCACTTTTGTTATTCTTTTATTGAACTAGAATTTTCAATCAAAATGAATATCACTTTTTATTGTTGAATTAGAATTTTCAATAAAAATGGAATATATAGTTTTATGTCATTTTGTTGAACTAGAGTCTTCAACAAAATTAAAGTATACATTTGTGTCTTTTTTCGAATTAAAATTATCAACAAAAAAACTAAAAGTATATGTTTGTATGTCATTTGTTGAACTAGAGTTTTCAACAAAATCAAATATAAACTTCTATCACTTGTTGAATTAGTTTAGAAAGGAAAGAAAAGTTCATGTTTTTAAAATAAAAAAATTGTTTACATTAAAAATCCACATTTTTGATGTAATGATTGAAATTAGAAAATGTACATGTTTTAGGAATAAAAACATGTAGTCATTAAAAACCATATTTTAATGACATTTATGAAATTAGAAAAATGTACATGTTTTAGGAATAAAAACATGTAGTCGTTAAAAACCAAATTTTAATGTCATTTATGAAATTGGAAAAATGTACATATTTTAGGAATAAAAACATGTAGTCATTAAAAACAATATTCTAATGTCATTTATGAAATTAGAAAAATGTACATGTTTTAGGAATAAAAACATGTAGTCATTAAAAACCATATTTTAATGTCATTTATGAAATTAGAAAAATGTACATGTTTTGGAAATAAAATCATGTAGTCATTAAAAACCATATTTTAATGTCATTAAGAAAAATTAGCAAAATGTTCATGGTTTGTACAAAAACATGATTTCATTAAAATAGACATTTTTAATGTTAAGAATATAAATATAGAAAAGGATCATGGTTTGAATAAAAACATGATTTCATTAGAAATTCATTTTTAATGTAATAAGAAAAATGTACATGTTTTTAATCAAAACATGATTTTTATTAAAAATATACATTTTTGATGTAATGTTAAGAATAAGAAAAATGTAAATGTTTTAAAATGCAAAACATGTTATACATTAAAATTTCACTTTTAATGTAATACTAGAAAACTAGACAAGATTCATGTTTTAAAATGCAAAACATGTTATACATTAAATTTCACTTTTAATGTAATATTAGAAATCTAGACAAGATTCATGTTTTAAAAATGTAAAACATGTTATACATTAAAATTTCACTTTTAATGTAATATTAGAAAACTAGGCAAAATTCATGTTTTAAATGCAAAACATGTTATACATGAAAATTTCACTTTTTAATGTAATAATAGAAGTTTGACAAACATGCATGTTTTCAAAATAGAACATGTTTACATTAAAAACCTTGTTTTTAATGAAATTGTTGAAATTACACTTATAATTATATCTCATATATTAGAATTTATATGTTTTGTTAAAATTACATTTATAATTACATCGAATATATTAGAATTTATATGCGTTGTTAAAATTACATTTATAATTACATCGCATATATTAGAATTTATATGCATTGTTGAAATTACATTTATAATTACATCGCATATATTAGAATTTATTTGCGTTGTTAAAATTACATTTATAATTACATCGCATATATTAGAATTTATATGCATTGTTGAAATTACATTTATAATTACATCCCATATATTAGAATTTATATGCGTTGTTGAAATTACATTTATAATTACTTCGCATATATTTGAATTTATATGCGTTGTTGAAATTACATTTATAATTACATCGCATATATTAGAATTTATATGCGTTGTTGAATTACATTTAGAATTACATCGCATATATTAGAATTTATATGCGTTGTTAAAATGACATTTATAATTACATCGCATATATTAGAATTTATATGCGTTTTTAAAATTACATTTGCAATTACATCGCATATATTAGAATTTGTATGCATTGTTAAAATTACATTAATAATTACATCGCATATATTAGAATTTATATGCGTTGTTAAAATTACGTTTATAATTACATCGAATATATTAGAATTTGTATGTGTTGTTGAAATTACATTTATAATTACATCGCATATATTAGAATTTACATGCATTGTTAAAATTCATTTATATTACATCGCATATATTAGAATGTATATGCGTTGTCAAAATTACATTTATATTTACCTTTGCTTATATTAGAATTTATATGCAAAGTCGGCTTGTCATTGGATAAATTTTCATGTAAATAAAATATACTTTGTTTGACAGTACATGGTTATGATATGCCAATAAAAACATTCTTTTATTTGGCATGTTAAATACGTTAGTGAATTCGTCGAATAGTTTATATATATATATATATATATATTAAAATTAAACGATTCGCACGTGGTAGTTCGCGTTTCAGAATCGTAACTATAAACGATTATACCAGAAGATCTAACCGTCGGATTTTCCCAAAACTGGAACCTTAGGACCGCTTTGGGAAGATCTTTCCAATGATATAAATTTTGTTAAAATCCAACGGTTAGATTTCGAGACAAGTGTATATCAAATTTCAATAAAAACAGCGCTAGGGCCGCCCATTGACCCGAAGCGTCGTTAAATAAATTTAGCTATTTTTATATAAATAAAAATAGCGATAAATCGTTATTAAGTACTATTAATGATATGAAATGATTTTATACTATATATATGCGAGAATCATTTGAAAAGACCAAGTTAAATTTCATTTCAAATGATTATACGACGATCTAAATTCAAGATCTTAAAGACGGCGATTGAAGACCGACGATCTTCACATCGAAAGGATAACTACTGATGCCCGTCATTGGTTAGCTACCAGTAAAGGATTAAAGTGGTAGTTGTCCGGACGTACTTGTTGATTGTCCGAATATGCGAGCACCTCTCTTCCGTATTGGACATACGGGACGAGGAATAAGGTGACTTCGGTTTCGTTCAGACTCAGAACGGACTTGTAAATGGATGTATGTCCGACATTAAATTTCATTCCATGTAATTAAATTGATTTCTATTTAATATATATCTGTGGTGGCGGAGAATTTATTTTCTTGCTTAACACCCTTCTTTGAGACGCATGAGCTCGAAGGTTATATATTGGTAGTTATTAATCGCATGGCGTGAATTGTCAATGTGACATGCCAAGATGCAATTGATCGAGGCTTTTGTTGAAAATAAGAGCTTTGTGGATGATGGTCAAAGCATAGCCTATTTCAGCATAGCTTTGTGTATTACGTTACCTCGCGAGCCTCACACCCCAGTAGAGTCAAAAACGGGACAAGGGAACGCAAGGAGTGCACACGTTTCTTTCTAGCTAGAAGTGGTGTTTGGGTTTTTACAAGGCCCGACATTTTTACTTATGTGGTTGATGGAATGAAGCGCCTCAGATTTATTGGTCGATTGTGACTATTTTATAGGTTCAATAGGACCGGGAAGCGTGTGTTCATAAATTGCCAATCCACCAAAGTATTTGTGGACCGGCCCTACAGGATCCAATGGTTCGCCAGCGTCTGAATCTTGAGACATTGCTAGAGTGTCTCGAATCGGTTAGGAGATCGTCCCTAGCCTTGACTCATGATGGAAATCTAATCTCCAATACGACATTACGGTTTTGATTGTAAACTTATATATGGTGACATAGTATATGGTAGCTATGCCGTATAGGATCGACACATTTATTTTGAAGTATTTTAATACTGATTAAACACTAGTAATAATATTAAAAACATTATTTTCCACATATCAAGCATTTTTTTATCATTATAATGTAAAACTCTATCCTCCGGTTTGCGTTGCATTGTGTGATGGGACTTGAGTCTTATAATGATTTCATTTTCCAAAAAGCATTGTGTTGTGTTTAAAATAAAATTTATTAAACTTATGCACTGGCAATCCAATGGAGTAAACCCGTTCCGCGTTAGCGGCATGGTCCTGTGATTAACCATATTGTTAGTTAAGAAAGATTTCTCATACCAGTCCCATGACTGACTCGTAGTTTGTTTCACTTTGCAAACTCGGGTGCGGTCTTTCCACATGGGCAGCCAAATAACATGTTTTAGGTATGGATACTTTCTAGACTGGAGCTTGCTAAGGAAGAAGATGAAGAACCTTTCTTTTTGTCCTTTTATTTTCTTCTTGAGATATTTAGACATTATTGAGCTTTGTTGTATTTGGTGGAGATTGAGACCTTATTTCTTTCCTTCTTTAAGACTTCTATTTTGCTAAGTGTATCCTGTACTGCGTACTCTGAAATCTGTGATGTTACGTTGTGATGACATTCTTATTTCTACTGCAATGATTTATGTGTTATGCTATTATCTGAGATCCGTTATTGTTGTAATTATGTTATGCTCCTATGAAGAGAGACATGATTCGTGAAGTAGCAGATAAAGTTGATTTTATTAAGAAGCAATTACTAGCTGCTCAAAGCCGATAGAAGAGCTATGCAGACTCATGAAGAAGGGATTTAAATTCTCTGTTGGTGATCTTTTGTACTTGAGGGTTTCTCCATTGAGAGGTGTAATTCAATTTGGGAAGACTGGAAAGTTGGCGCCGAGATTCATTGGTCCATTTCCTATTCTCGAAACGGTTGGTACTCTCGCTTATAGGGTGCAGTTGTCCGATAGGTTGCCAGGGGTTCACGATGTATTTCATGTGTCCCAACTCCGGAAGCATGTTCATGATCCAGACTTAGTTGTGAAGGAAGCATCACAATAAGATTTGGAGATTACCCCAAGATTAGCCGTGAGAAGGGAGCCAGTGAAAATTGTTGGCAAAGAGATCCGAGTTCTGAGGAACAAGAGGATCACTCAGTCAAAGTGCAGTGGAGCGGGGATCCTAGAGATTGTACATGAGAGACTGAGGATAACATTAAACAGGCTTATCCTAAGTGCAGAGTGGACATCTCTGAGTAACTCTTGTGTTGAGGTAAATTTACAATACCTTGCATTTTCTGTTTTGTTTCCTACTTTACTATTGTTTCCTTTTCGGGGACGAAAAGCTTTTAAGTGGGGGAGATTGTAACAACCCGGAAAATCAGAACCAATTTAAAATTTTTATTTTGGATATTTCAGTGAATTTTGAATAGTTAAAATAGTTTATTTTAAAGAATAATGATTAAAAATTTATTTTAATCGAAGTTAGAGCGAATATATTTATTTAAATTCCAAAAGGAATTAGAAATAGTACGGTAGTTTGAAAAGTCAAACCTGAACTTTGACTGAATATACAGGATTCAAAATTTAATGGATTTTAGTGAAACTAAAAATATCTAAATCTGTTTAAAAATATTTTTCCAAAAAATCCGAAAAATCGAAATTTCATAGCGGGAATTAAAAGTTATGGCCAGTTGAGTATTAAAAATAGTCGTTATGGAAATATAGTATAATTTATAGCCCGTATAAAAGGCCATTTTATAAACGAACTCCGTTTACGACGAAACCACTTTTGTTAGATCTAAAATGTCAAATTATTACTAAATTTAATTTTGCAGAATTTTTCGAATTAATATATGAGCGTGGCAAAAGAAAATGTGTTTTGTCAATTTCAGTCAAATTTAGTCGACTTAAATATGGCCATTTTTCAAACAGTCTCGAAATTCAATGAAATTAATTTTATTACGACCGTATCGTCAAAACAAAGTCAGAAATAATTTTTCTGGAATTTTCGGAGTCCGTATGTAGCCCCGGTGAATTTAAATATACGATCGAATTAACTTAATAAAGGATTTAAATTTAAATTAAAGAAATCATGCCATATACAGTCGTTTGGGCTGACGAGACCTAGCCCATTAGTTCTGGAAAAAGGGCAATCAGGTAGGAACAACTCCTGTTGGACTAAAATTGGAGTTGTTAAGAATTTATGGATTTTTTTGCAAAAAATAGAAATAAAATATTATAAAATTGCTTTTTGTCTTCTTTCCCAAATCCTAATATCTTAGTAGCCGTTGCCTCCTTTGATTCAAGGACATAATCCTTCCTTACTTCTTCCTCTAATTGCCATCAATCCAAACTATAAAATCCTCCAATCCTTTAGCCTCTATTGAAGAAATTTTTCTCCTCTCTCCATCCATACGGACATTATCACCTGACCCCTAAACCAGACGGGTTTGAACCGCCGCCGCCCCCTATAGCCGCCATTGCGCCTATCGCGGGTGGGACCCCACTACGCGCCGTCCTCCTCCCTTCGACGTTCCATTTTCCGATCGGTCTCCAGCCTCACCAATTCGAAGAAATTCCCAGACCTAAGTTTGAATCAATTTGAAAAACCACGGCCTTGTTTTGTCTGAAGAAGAAGAAAGGGTAAAATCCACTTTATATGCGTTGTTGAAATTACATTTATAATTACATCGCATATATTAGAATTTATATGTGTTGTTGAAATTACATTTATAATTGCATCGCATATATTATAATTTATATGTGTTGTTGAAATTACATTTCAACATTTATAATTACTTCACATATATTAGAATTTATATGCGTTGTTAAAATTACATTTATAATTACATCGCATATATTAGAATTTATATGCGTTGTTGAAATTACATTTATAATTACATCGCATATATTAGAATTTATATGCGTTGTTCAAATTACATTTATAATTACATCGCATATATTAGAATTTATATGCGTTGTTGAAATTACATTTATAATTACGTCGCATATATTAGAATTTACCTGCGTTGTTAAAATTCATTTATAATTACATCACATATATTAGAATGTATATGCGTTGTCAAAATTACATTTATATTTACCATTGCTTATATTAGAATTTATATGCAAGGTTGGCTTGTCATTGGATAAATTTTCATGTAAATGAAATATACTTTGTTTGACAGTACATGGTTACGATATGCCAATAGAAACATTCTTTTATTTGGCATGTTAAATACGTTAGTGAATTCTTTGAATGGTTTATATATATATATATATTAAAATTAAATGAATCGCGCGTGGTAGTTCGCATTTCGGAATTGTAACTTTAAATGATTATACCGGAAGATCTAACCGTCGGATTTTCCCAAAACTGGAACCGTTAGAACTGCTTTGGGAAGATCTTTCCAACATATAAATTTTGTTATTATTCAACGGTTAGATTTTGAGATAAGTGTAAATCAAATTTCGATAAAAACAGCGTCAGGGCCCGCGCATTGACCCAAAACGTCGTTAAATAAATTTAGCTATTTTTATATAAATAAAAATAGCGATAAATCATTATTAAACACTATTAACGATATGAAATGATTTTAAACTATATATATGCGAGAGTCATTTGAAAAGACCGAGTTAATTCTCATTTCATGTGATTATATGACGATCTAAATTGAAGTTCTTAAAGACTGCGATTGAAGACCGACGATCTTCACATCGAAAGGATAACTACTAATGCCTGACTTTGGTTAGCTACTAGTAAAGCGTTCGAATGGTAGTTGTCCGGACGTACTTGTTGATTGTCCGGATATGCGAGCACCTCTCTTCCGTATTGGACATACGGACGAGGAATAAGGTGACTCCCGTTTCGTTCAGACCCAGAACGGGCTTGTAAATGGATGTGTGTCCGACATTGAATTTCATTCCATGTAATTAAATTGATTTCTATTTAATATATATCTGTGGTGGTGGAGAATTTATTTTCTTGCTTAACACCCTTCTTTGAGATGAATGAGCTCGAAGGTTATATATTGGTAGTTATCGACCGCATGGCGTGAATTGTCAATATGACATGCCAAGATGCAATTGATCGAAGCTTTTGTTGAAAAGTAAAGCTTTTTGGATGATGATCAAAGAATACCCTATTTCGGCATAGCTTTGTGTATTATGTTACCTCGTGGGCTCACACCCCGGTAGAGTCAAAAATAGGACAAGGGAACGCAGGGAGTGCACAAGTTTCTTTTTAGCTAGAAGTGGTGTTTGGGTTTTTACAAGGCCCAATATTTTTACTTATGTGGTTGATGGAATGAGGCGCCTCGGATTTATTGGTCGATTGTGACCATTTTGTAGGTTCAATAGGACCAGGAAGCGTGTGTTCAGGAATTGCCAATCGACTAAAGTATTTGTGGACCGGCCCTGCACGATCCAAGGGTTCGTCATCGTCCAAATCCCGAGACATTGCTAGAGTGTCTCTAATCGGTTAGGAGATCATCCCTAGCCTTGACTCATTATGGAAATCCAATCTCCAATACAACATTACGGTTTTGATTGTAAACCTATATATGGCGACATAGTATATGGTAGCTATGCCGTCTAGGATTGATACATTTACTTTAAAGTATTTTAATACTGATTAGACACTAATAATAATATTAAAACATTATTTTCCACGTATCAAGCATTTTTTATTATTATAAGGTAAAACTCTATCCTCCGGTTTACGTTGCATTGTGTGATAGGACTTGAGTCTTATAATGATTTCATTTTCTAAAAAGCATTGCGTTGTTTTTGAAATAAAATTTATTAAACTTATGCACCGGCAATCCAATGGAGTAAACCCGTTCCGCATTAGCGGTGTGGTCCTGTGATTAGCCATATTGTTAGTTAAGAAAGATTTCTCGTACCAGTCGCATGACTGACTTGTAGTTTGTTTCACTTTGCAAACTCGGGTGCCCTCTTTCCACACGGGCAGCCAAATGACAGGTTTTAGGTATGGATACTTTCTGGACTGGAGCTTGCTAAGGAAGAAGATGAAGAACCTTTCTTTTTATCTTTTTATTTGCTTCTTGAGTCATTTAGACATTATTGAGCATTGATGTATTTGGTGGAGATTGAGACCTTATTTCTTTCCTTGTTTAAGACTTCTATTTTGCTAAGTGTATCCTGTACTGCGTACTCTGAAGTCTGTGATGTTATGTTGTGATGACATTCTTATTTCCGCTGCAATGATTTATGTGTTATGCTATTATCTGAGATCTATTATTGTTGTAATTATGTTATGCTCCTATGATTATCCTTACTTTCGTACCACGGAAGTTTGGGGTCATCACAATTAATACTGTAAGAAAGAAACTGCATGTTGGGCATGTCTATTCTTTGTAATCACGACTAGTTATTTGTTCTCATTACTATATTTGTATGTAAATAGAAAATGCTACACTTTGATCTGAACAAAAGAAACACATCTCTTAATGCTCTTGAGGAAGTTTTTTAAAAGAATTTTCTAACCTAAATTTTACTGTAAACAATACATTTAATTATTGAATTGGAAGTTTGCTACATAACAAGAAAGATGATTAGGTTGATTAAAATTGGTTAGGACAAAATATCCGACTTTTTCATTAATCCAAGTGACCAAAGAAATGATTTAATATTTTAGGATGGCATATGCTCGATTTGTTGAAATAGAGCATTGCTCAGTTCATGAAAACTGAGCATTGCTCAGTTTCAAGTAAACTAAAGAAAATTTAGCATTGCTCGGTTTTCTTGAAACTGAGCAATGTTGCTCAATTTTAGCAAACCGAGCATTACTAAGTTTCAGCAAACCGAGCATTGCTCAGTTCCAAGAAAACGAGCATTGATCAGTTCCAAGAAACTAAGCATTGCTCAATTTGAGCAAACTGAGCATTGATCAGTTTGAGCAAACTGAGTATTGCTCGGTTTTCTTGAAACTAAGCAAATGCTCAGTGTTGAAACTCAGTTTCAAGAAAACTGAGCATTGCCCAGTTTCAACAAACTGAGCATTGCTCGGGTTTCCTGAACTGAGAAATGCTCAGGGTTTCTTCAAACCGAGCAATAAACAGGTTTCTTGAAACTGAGCAATGCTCAGTTTCTTGAAATTGAGCGTGCTCAATTTGAAACAAAACTGGGCATGCTGGACTTATGCTCAATTTGATGTAGCAAGATAGCATATATGCCAGATTCTTATTTTGACATTTTATAGTTGGGTTTGTACAAGTTGAATTAAAAATTTTGCTATGACTTTTGTGATCACCGACGTTGCCGTATGACTTACTCATTATTGGACTTGCCTTTCAAAGTGGTCATAAGGTGCTAAATGCATTTTGGATCAACACTTTTTGTCTTAAGTAGAAGGCATATGATAACTGGCATCTGTGATTGGCACATGAAAATGCATTTACCAAGTTTTGTTAAATTCTAGGGCATTGCTTTAGAACATGACAAATCATTCTTATTAGTTTGTACTAGTTTAAGATGACCACTATATTTTTTTATACTAAACGTTAAACCCTACATGTTTGGATTTTAGTACTAATAGACGTATGTTTTTTTCGATAGGTGTTGAATGATGCTCTAGGTTTATGCTATGGTGAGAAGTATGAAAAAAAATTGTTGTCGAACTCATTCTCCTTCAAATGTATTTTTCATCTATGTTCATACATCTTTACTTTTACTATGTATTGCTTTGGTTAGCTACAATAGTATGGATTGTTCTTTTTTAAGTATGTATTGTTTTGGTTAGCAACGATTGTAAGAATTGTTACTTTTGATCACAAATATTTATATGCTTTGAACTTCGTATGACATACTTTTGATCATAAATATTTATATGATTAATATTGTGTATAAAATACTTTTAATAATGGTTATACGTACTATAGCATTATGCTGGTGCAATGAAAATAGTCTGCAACGATTTAAGAGCTTTTATGGCAAGTAAATCGTGCTATAAAATACTAAATTAAACTTTCTATTGTGCTTCTATAGTGTTTATAGTTGCTATAATGACCAGGGTATGAAATTTCTACAGCGTTTGTAGTTGCTATAATAATCAAGCAACATTTATCTACAACATTTATAGTTGCTATGAATAGCAATTAACGACGTCATAAATATTAGCAGCATAAACCATAGCTCTAGGTAAAAGTTTTATAGCAAGCAAAAATGCTATAGATAGGAATTTGTATGTTACAAATTGTCCATTTAATAACAATTCTGAAACGCTATAAATATGAATTTACAGCATGTTTTTGATAGCGATTGTTAGGCAGCTATTATAGAATCTTGACATATTACAACATGTTGATATATAGCGTTTATAAAAACACAATCGTATCCTTTTGTAGCGTTTTTTAAACGCCATAAAAAGGTATTTTTCTTGTAGTGAGCATTGTTTGATATACGACACTCGTATTTAAAACAATGTGGATGGACACTTGTTACTGATATTTTTCGTCAACACTGGAGATGGGTCAACAGGGACAGATCTAAATGGGAATTAGGTCGATGGGCTCACTTTTCCGATCGATTATAGTATGAACTTTAGATGCTGACGTTCAGAGGTGCTGGATCGCTGAGGATTATCAGGTTAGATCTATGTTTAGCGAGTGAAACTCGTTCTGCCATTCAAGGATATTATGGGACGTAAGCCCAAGCTTCCTTATTGAATGAATAACAAACTACAACTACTATGATTAGAGGAATAATGATAAACACTTACAGAGCAACTTTCATATAAGAAGATCCCCTTTACATTAAAAATTTATTCGAAGTACAAGAATGTCATAGGGAGGAATCCTCCAGTGATCTTGTTTACTAAGTTTTTTTGAGAGTACAAAATTTTAGGTAGAGGAAAAAAGTAAAGACGCCCCCTCTAACGTGACCTCTAGGGTCTTATTATAGTGGTTCAGGGTCCCATCCATTGGAGGGCTATCGGAACCATAGGGGTTTTTGTCGGTTGTTTTATTCTTAGCTTTAAGAGCTTTACCTTCGGCCGCCTTTGGTGTATTCTGTTACGATGCTTAAATTCTTGAAGGTAGCTCCTAAATGTAGGCTTGCTGACATGAACTTACGGACGTAGACTCTCGGCTTTATCTTTAATACTTAGAGGGGCTTGACCTCGTGGTGTACTTTGATAGCTGTCGGGTTGAAATCGCTGTGGGTTTCGGTACTAGGTAGCCTAGTACGGGTAGCCTATATCCCTGCCCGGGTCTCGGCTAGCCTTCCGTAGGGCCTCTGTGGTAGTATTTTTGGAGGGTGGTTCTCGGTGCTACTCTTATTTATTTACGGTTGTGGACTTTCGGCGTTCATGCAGTAGACAATCCAAAGGTTGGTTCTGGTTGGCCTTCGCGTTTTTCTGGTTTAGTGCCTTCGATGCTTTTGTCTTCAAGTGTATCGGTATTTGGGCAGGTTACTATCGAAGATTCATATGGGCTTTATCCATCAGGTTTGTTGCTTCTGATTTACTTGGTTCCGGACTAGGTTAGCTTCTTCGTTACGGGAAATTCTACAGGTTGGGCTGTCGGAGAGATCTCGCCGGGTGGACCCTTGCGGATGAATCCCACCGGTCACATCTTGTAGCTTTCGCGGTCCTTTCCCTTAGGAGAGTTTCGGTTGATGTAGTTTCTCAGGTTATTCAATACCCCTTCACTGCCAGCCTGGTTTGATGTTAATTTTGGTAGTAACATTTGCTCTCCCCTCCTTCGGTAAAGGGGTGTTTTCGAATTTTCGAGTCAAACATCTGGCCTATTTCGAAATGTCATGTCAAAGTCTTTTGGTCTTCTTTCAATCAGAAGCGTTGATTATCTTTCATTTGTGCAGCCCATAATGATCTTGGAATTTGAACATAAACCTTTCTTCCTCATCGTTTCCATCTTTCATCTGCAAATCAAATCCTTGGGCAAGATTACTGTTCTCAAAAAATAAAACGCTCGAATCCTTCTATTTCTTGAAGACTCGAGCTTGATTACTGGTGAGTATTTTCATATCTCATATAAATTGCAATCCCAGTTATGCGTCAAAATTGACATGATGGTTAGTTAAGGTTATGCTTATTTATAAAGATAGGTCCAAGTGCTAATCTTGGTGTCACTCCTGAAAGGACTTTGATCCCATCAGGAATGTCTCCTTCAGTAATTACGTCGGTTTTGTTTAGGTCTCTATGACATTCGGGTTAGGCATATTCGTACGTTAGTTAAGGTATAAAAGATGTGATTTTCCCCATATCCCCCATCTGGGCCTGATTTAGGTTTCTGCCTGCTTGACCTCTATTAATCGAGGTGTAATGGTGTTTAATAACACTTAAGAGTGCTAGTGATATGTGCATTTGTGCAAGAGATACACGTACTGATCGTATTGCTACGAAACGATGTTGCATAGCAGAATCATGTCTCATAAAAGCCCTGCTAAGGAGAAGGTGAAGGATTCCAAGGTTCCTTGTCCTAAGAAGGCATTTGCGCCTAAACCATCCTTGATTATATCCCAACACTGTGGATGCCATATTGGACGATTTTGGCATAGTTGGCGTGGATGCCACGATTTCTGCTTCTCCAAACATCCTCAAGAATCCTCTAGAAGGATTCTTCGCGTATTCGGCTATTCATATTTAGCATGGGGGTTTTCTCCCTTTTCCCCCTTTTCTACATAAGCTTTAGGTGGATTTGAAAGTTTCTCCTATTCAACTTTCTCCAAACACATATATGACCCTTTTGTGCACGGAGGCCCTGACGCTTGCTTCGGGTCAAAGTTCCTTAAGTCCTAACCTTATCTGCCACATGATCGGGTTCTCTAAGACCATAGAATCGCCGATCTGGAGGGCCAACCAGGTTAAGAGGTTGATGACTGATGTCATCAATAAAACTAGTCCATGAGAGGACCAATATTTCCTTGTCCAATGTCCACCGGCATATCAGGACAATTTATTGACGAAGTTGTTTTTTTTTGAACTTTCCTCCCATTGTAGAACCGTCTTCCAAAGATGTGACTTTGACTCCGGAGGAAGCTCTAGTGGTTGATGCCATCTTTAATGCACAGGTAAAGCATATGTGCAGGTCGTTTCTTTTAAATGTCGAAAGACTCCGTGAGTATGGTTTGCTTCCTCATGGACAAAAGATATTGGGGCAACCCCCCATTCAATTCCCTGGTCCAAAAGGATTATTGTCGGGTTCCGATGTGTTTAATGTAGGATCTCCTCTCCGCCTAGGTATTTTAGAAGAGAACAGTTCATTTGTCTCGACAACCTCGGCGCCCATGTATTTTAGAAGAGAACAATTCATTTGTCTTGACAACCTCGGCCATTCTTTTTCTTGTTTTTCGATTGTTGTATTTTTTGATTCATCCTTCCCTTTGCTTAGGATCCTCGGCTTCTTAGGATACAACTGTCATTGCTGCTTATAGCCGGGCTAGCACCCTGGCCGTGAAGAGGCTTGCTCAGCCCATCGTTGACCCCCCATCGAAGAAACCCAAGTGTGACAAGTCAGATAGCTTCTCAAGGGAGCCGTTACTCCAAAAACAAGGAGAACTTTTGACCCTTCCATCATAGCTGTCGAACATGTGGTAAATATTGATGTTTCACCAAAAGTCTCCCGAAAGGTAAATCCACAGGTGACCCTACCCCTCTCGATGCTGTTGATGTGGTGGACGAGGGAAGGCTTGATTTTCGGGTACCATCTTCGTCTCAACATATTTCTCTCTCTATACCTCCTTCGCCTGCCTTGGATTTTGAGAAGCTTGTGGAAATGGCTCTTTTTTCTCCTAAAGTATCGGATATTGCCTCAACTTCTTCTACCTAGAACCCGATAGATCTCTACAGACAACAAATTAGGGATTTCCTCTTGGTATTATATGCATATTCGCCCTTCTCTCTCTTCTCTTTCTCTCTATTTTATCTTTAACTTATTATTCTTCTTTAGATGATGAAAACTTGGTACGTTTCCCGAGGACCAGCTTCCACTTCAGCAACTGAGGTCAATATTTTGAGGGAAGAGATTAAGGTGCTGGCAGATAAAGTGGACGCTTTACAGCGGGAGCGGACAAAGGGGGATAATGAACGCAAGGAGTTGGCAATTTCATTAGAGGAGGTGAGGAAGGCCAACGAGGAATTGGCGAAGAAGGTCGAAGACTTTAAAGCATAGAAAACAGAACTGGAGATTGACTATGCTGCGATGGATAAGATGGACACACGGCTTGCCACGGCTAAGAGGATTATTTACGAAGCCACCGATAGAATTTTAAATTTTTTGAATGTCCACCTCAACAATATCTCCACAGAATATTACGAAGATGCTCTCCTCCTTTCCTTTACGGACAACCATGAAAAACTTTCGGAATTTAGCTTTACTTCAATTGACCCCTTCATTAGAGACACAGTCCTAAAGAAGATCGAGCAGGTGTAACGGGAGCGTAGGGTTCCCTCAACCAGCAAAATAGATCCCGCGTCACTATTTTTTATTGATGAGTTTGTTGAAGATTACGAAGAAGATGGGGAGGAGATCAATATAGTAGACGGAGAGGTAGAAGATCACATGGACCAAGAAGACGTGTCCAGAAGAGGTGCGGGAGAACCCACTCTTGCATCCTAGGAGCTGCCCCCCCCCCCGAGGATGAAGGCTGTTTAGGATCTGAAAAAAGGATGGCTCTTGGTTATTCTGATGTTGATGCTGCACAGGCATGGTTTTCTCTCTCTCAAGGTGTCTTTCTCTCCCTTTGGTTTCATTAATAATTAAGTTTCCCATATTACAGCAATCCTCTGTTTCTCCGAAGACTTGAATTGCAGTTATGTTTTAGACTCTTCGTTTTAGAATTTTAAGGGGAAAAACTCAAGAAGCTTGGTTCAACGCAGACGATTTTAACATGGGATTTTGAATGTTTTTGTATTAAGCATACATTCTCTTGTGGGTTGTTTGTGAATTGTGTTGATTTTGATTCTCAGTAGTGTATGGTGCCGAGATAATGTGCTAGTGTGAATGTGGTACCTATAATGTGCACGAACTGATAAGCGTAATGTGACCTTTTTTTTGGAAGTATGATGTAGTTAACATACACTTATATGTTTGCAATTTTTGTATTACAATGTTTGACCTTCTCTGTGGCTAGGAGGATTCGTTCCATACCCCTTCTTCGCAGTTTATGGAGGAAATTCTGAACGCCATTGGTTGCAGAGATATTTTTACCGATGCTCCTCTTTCGGGATACAAAAAGATGTATTACCTCTAGAAGGTGACAATCACAAACTTTAAGGAACAAGTGTCCTATTTGGAAAAGAAACTGAAAGAAAAAGACGAAGCTATTCGTAGTTTACAACATAGGTTAGCAACGAGATCCTCCGAAAGCTCAAATGCGTTGGTTGGTAGATTATATCAACAAATCGATAAATTAGAGGATGAGTTGAAGAAAACTAAAGAGGACTGCGCTTCTTTGGAGTTTGCTTTGCAAAACTCTAATTCGGAATGAGAGATTTTTACTGCATGTTTGGGGTGTGGAAATTTTATTTCTTAGAACAAAGACTATGTCTATGTAATGGGTTGCATCACGATTTTCGATGGAACCAACAATTTGTCACATGATTTTTTTTTTGGTATCGCTTTTGTTAAAAACAATATTATTGTGTTCTAAGGGCGTTGTAATGAATGGAAATCTACCTGTACTACGCGTCGATAAGGAAACCTCTTCTCGAAACAATTGTCCTTGGAGTATATCTAATGAAAAATTGCCTAGAACACATAATGGGATAGTCACTCATAGGATGTTATTGAAACCATTTGCGATCTTCTCCCCGATTGCTCTTTGAACCGATGTTATGATATGATGTTATTTTCAGAATTGCATAAGGGATTGACATGTTGAAAAGGAAAACAACTAATGGACATAAAAGTTAAAAACACTTCCCTGAGATATTTATGAGCCCACCTTTGGTGGCAAACCTTGAGCCCCCACTTGAATTTCCGAGAGGGGCAAGCAATTCTTTTTTGTCTGAATCAGGAATTAGGTTCTTCATAGGTTTGGTGTGGCCTTGGTGACTTCACATCTGGTGGTCATTTTTTGCAGGATTGTCCCAGGCTGTGGTATGTAAGACCACCGGCTTGCTTTAGGACTTGGTCGGGATATCAATTCAACCTACATTCGGGCGTTAATATGAAGGTGACCGGAACCCCTTCCAGTTTCGGCAAAGAGCTGAATGGACCCAGGTTTGGGTATTGATGTGTAGGAGACCAGAACCCCCTCCGGTATTGGCAAAGTGCCGAACAGACACAAATTCGGGTATTAGCATAGAAGACCGAAACCTCCTCCGGTATTAATGAAGCACCGAATCAACCCAGATTCTGGGATTAGCATAGAAGACTGGAACCCCCTCCGGTATTAATAAAGCGTTGAATCGACCCATATTTGGGAATTAGCATAGAAGCCCGGAACCCCCTCCAGTATTAATGAAGCGAGTTTCCCCTTCGGATTTGATTTGGGAAGCAGAGGTTGTATGTGCTTCTTGAGCCTCCCCTGTGACGGCCGGGAATTTCGCTCGATCTGAATCAGTCGTTAAACCGATCTAGACCGTTCGAAACCCCTGAACGTTGAGAACATGACAAATCAGAACACAAACAGAAGAATATTTCATTGTATATTACAACAATGCATCAGATTACAAGAATATACAGAGTATAAGTGAATAAATATTACACAGAAATATCAGAGATTTAAATTACATTTAAATACATAGCAGCGGAAAAATAATATAAAGCACAACTGAAGGTGATATACGGATACAGAGCTTTCCGGATATCATTCCAGCTGTAAACCAGGATCCTGTGAATATAAATCTGCAAAACCAAAACTACTAGCTGCCCGTGCGGAAAATAGGGTCACCCAGAGTTTAGGTTAAAACAATAAACTCCAGGTCAGTCATGTGACTGGTGTGAGAACTAAAACAGTTATTTGAAATTTTACTTTAAAGGAGAGTGATCCAAGGGACCACGCCGTATAACACGGAACGGGTTTCCTCCCAAGAATACCAGTGCATATAGATAAACAACGCAATGCTTTTTCAAAAAATGAAGCTGTTATAAGACCCAGGTCCCATCACACAATGCAACGCAAGCCGGAGGATAGGGTTTTACCTTATAACAGCCAAACATGCTTGATACGTTTAAAACAAATCATTTGATACTATAATATGTGTATAGTGTCAAAACATTTCAATCATAAATATAAATCATAGGCGGCATAGCTACCATCTACTATGTCGCCATACTAGTTCTACAATTAAAGACGAATTACACGTATTGGAAATTGGATTCCGTCATGAGTCGAGGCAAGGGGCAAGCTCCTCTCCGCGTTCGAGACACTCTAGCAAATGCCTCAGGGCTACGCAAGCTGGGCAACCCTGGATGCGGCTGGGCCGGTCCTCACTTACGTTAGAGGATTAATTATGCCTGAACACACGTTTCCCGGTCCTTACAGACCTATAATCGAGGCGCCTCATTCCAACAACCACAAAGGTGAAAAGTATATAAATGTCAGGGCTGGTAAGTCACTGACACCACCAAAGCTAGAAAGAAACGTCGTGCTCTCCCAGTGGTCCGTATCCCGTTTTTGACTCATACCGAGGTGTGAGGCTCGCGAATACACGTTATACACAAAGCTGCCACGTAGGCGTGTTTTGATCATCAACCACAAGACTTTGCTTTTCAACAGAAGCCTTGATCATTGCATCTTAGTATGCCACACAGGCAATTCATGCCATGCGACTGATGTCCATCGATATACAACCTCTGAGCTCGTACGTCTCAGAGAAGGGCGTTAAGCAAGAGAATAAATTCTCCGCCACCAAATAGATGTATATTTAATAGAAATCAATCAACACAGAATAAAATCCAATGTCAGACACACAATCCATTTACAAGTCCGTTCTGGGTCTGAACGAAACCGGAGGCACTTTCCTCGCATATCCATCCATCTCCAGGTACGTCTGGACGACCACCAACTATTTCCATCCTCTTGGGTGTACAGCCCAATCAGGATCGTCAGTAATAATCCAAACGATGTGAAGACTTCCGGTCTTCGACCACCGTCTTCATCTTCGACTTATCGTCGAATCGGTTATTCAGAATGGGTATAAACCCGGACTTTCCGAACAACCCGCGTATATTGAAAACAAATGTTACACAAACACAACATACGCCTCATTCCAATTCATTAGTCACTAACTGCAAATTAGCCAGAGAACAATTTCCCAAACATTAACCCCGAAGGCCGAAACCAACATCAGATCAATACCCAGGAAGCCATTCTTCTTAGCCAACCTACAGCTAGTTTCTAAATTCCACATTCTTAGGGAAAGGTTCCCATTAATTTTATCCAAGATAAATTCTTTAAAATTTATCCTGTAATCTTCCTTTGGATGTCATTTAAAACCAAATTATGGTTTTTCCCAACTAGTCGAGATTAGCGAACCGTAACGAAGTAATTATTTATTTTATTTCCCAATCCCAACCTATTCATCCCATGAAGCAAAACTGGTAATACTCCATATCTAACACCACGGTGTTATCGGTAAAATTAATTACCATTTCACGTTCAAATCTAATTAAAGATTTAACTATCGCTTTGGAGCAAAACTGGTGATACTCCATTCTCGTTCAATTTCTAAATTTGATAATTTAGATTATCAATTCACATTTCAATCTAATGGCAAATTCATTAAAACTCCTTTTACTGGGTTAAAGAACTAGGTGTTATTTAAAACACAGTTCACGACAAACCCAAATCACATTCTATTTATTATCGGGTTAAAGAACTAGTGTTATTTAAAACACAGTTCACGATAAACCCATTTCAAATCCAATCAAATATATTAGAAATCCCGATTATTTAAAACCACTTTTAAATCTAATTTATTTATTTAAAAATAATTAGGTTTTAAATTTAGTTCAAAACTAGTTCATTTCGATAAAAATCTATTTTTATCATTTCAAATATGGAGTTTTTCATCCCAATTCTTCCCAAATCATTTCTTATGATTTTACATAAATTATTACTATTTTTAATAATTTTATCAAGGCCCGTACAGTCGATTTCCAACAATGGCCATCGAACTGCACTTATAGCGACCTTTTTCGAATTTGATTTGGACGTATCTCCAAATCCAACCGTTAGATTTTGAATTTCTAATATTCTTTAGAAAGATCTTTTTGATACGAACCCAACGGTTCCGGTTTTAGGAGAATCCGACGGTCGGAACTCCCGTAATGTCCGTTTGAAATAAATGGTCGAAATTCACGAACTGCCGCGGCGCGGCGCGTTCTATTCAGGCCATTATATAATATATATAATATATATTTCGTCGATTTCTATTTAAAACGAATTATATAAATAGTTTTAAATTCGTTTCAAGAACCATTTCAACCTCTATTTCAATCCAAAGCAAAATTGAATTCTTCTTTAAAAATTCGTTTTAAAACTCATTTCTATTTAATTCAAATTTCAATTCAATTTGAATTCATTTCAATTCGCTTTCAATTCAATTTGAATTCGTTTTCAATTCAATTAAATTCAAATTGGTTTTCTATTCGATTCAAATTCATTTTCTATTCAAATCAAATTCGTTTCGTTTTCTATTTGAATCAAATTTATTATATATTCAATTGAAATCAAATTGGTTTTCTATTCCATTCAAATCGAAATCGTTTTATATTTAATTCATTTCGAAATCGTTATATATTCAATTCATTTCGAAATCGTTATATATTCAATTCATTTCGAAATCGTTATATATTCAATTCATTTCGAAATCGTTATATATTCAATTCATTTCGAAATCGTTATATATTCAATTCATTTCGAAATCGTTATATATTCAATTCCAAATGTAATCGATATAAATATCGTTCGCGTCAAAATGGCGCATCACTAATCAACACGGCTTTATATATTCTATTTCAAATATTTCTTTTTGTCAACACACGACTAATCTCAACGAATGAGTACCGTCCATGTGTGACTATTTTTGTTAAAATACTTCGTTCAACACATGACTAATCTCAACGGATGAGTACAGTCAACACATGAACCTTTATTTTATATTGATAAAGATGTAAATTTTATTATAAAAATAATTCGTTCAACACATGACTAATCTCAACGGATGAGTACAGTCAACACATGAACCTTTATTTTATATTGATAAAGATGTAAATTTTATTATAAAAATAATTCGTTCAACACATGACTGATCTCAACGGATGAGTACAGTCAACACATGAACCTTTATTTTATATTATTCTTTATCTTCTAAATTGGAATGAGGCCCAATCAATCACCATATAAAATTAATTATATGGATTTTCATACATCACATGTATATAATAGCATTGAAAAATAATCAACCATCAACCAAAGTGCACTACACTGTATAAGCATCAAATATAGATATCTAACGCTTATAACAGCCTGTCAATCAATCGATCGACATATTTAATCAATCAGGATGAGTGAACTTCATATTTCATCCCAACACCCGTGTGGGGTTTCAAACAATCAAACACAGATTTTATTTGTGCAGTTGGGCGATGTGTAAAATTTATCGACCCAATCAATGTCAGTCAAATCAGTGTACATAGACAAACCGTCCGGTTTGTAAATGAATATTTTATTCACATTCACGTTAAAAATTATATTTCTAACGATAAAACATTTTATTCAACCTATGAATTTCTATTCAGTTCATTCCTTAAATAAAATGATATTTTTATTTTTCTAACATATTTTAGAAAATTTCGGCGGCATAACGGCACTATACTAGAAACGGGACAAGGCCTAGCCTTATCCCCGGTCTAGTGAAGGCCCACGCCATTCACACATCAATCAAATCACTTTCGTTATGCAAACCACAAAATTTGGAGTAAGAGTCTAACCTAGCCTTACTCCTTCGCCTTATAACGGCGCACGTCTAATCCTAACCAATTTATCGATTCGATTTTTCACACCACAAACCACATTCAAACCAATATCGCAATCAATCACCAAACAGCCAAACAAACAAGTCCATGGTCTGTGGACGATTGTGTCGGGTGCTACTAAACACCGTCTGCATCCTAGTATATATATATATATATATATAACTAGAAAATAAATTGAAGAGTGAGAAGTTCTCACCGAAAGCTATCCCAACTTCCCGACACTTTATTTACAGAAATCTTCTTCATTCTCGCCTTTTCTTCTCCTTTGTTGCCCGTAGCCACTACATATAGAAATCACACATTTTTATATTTCGATGTCTTTAAAATAAAAATCACATTTTTATTTATTCACTTTCAATTTAAAAATCATATTTTTATAATTACTCCATATATTTAAAAATCGAATTTTTACTACTATGTTATATAGATAAAAATTATATTTTATCACGCTATTTTCCATATAAAGTTTTCGCCTTTATAAAAACAATAGACTTCGCCTTTTCAAATTTAAAGATTTCACCTTTTTAAATTTAAAGATTTTACCTTTTTAAATTTAAAGATTTCACCTTTTTAAATTTAAAGATTTCACCTTTTTAAATTTAAAGATTTCACCTTTCCGAAAAGATAGATTTCATCATTATAAAAATCATCACTTTACTTCAACGTATATAAAATAAAAATCAGATTTTTATTTCGCTACATATACAAAGATGATATTTTTATATTCTCTATCCTATAAAGATTACATTTTTAATACTTTAAAAATATAAAAATCATATTTTTAATTCTTCTACTCAATAAAAATTACGCCTTTTCTATTTTAAAGTTTAAACCTTTTTTTTCTATTTCAAACCTTTAAAATAAAATCAATTTTAAAATTCCTTTTAAATCAGTTTTTAAATCTTAAAAATCAGTTTTTATGCAACTTAAAAAAAAACAGTTTTTAAATTCGAAAATAAAAATAAAAATAAAATAAAATTGCTCACCGCAGATTTCGAAGTGGAGAAGGGAAGAAGAGGGCGTCGGCGGCTCGTTGGTGGCGTTCGGAGGTGTCGCGGCGAGGTAAGGGGGTTGCGGCTTTGATTGGATGTCGCGACTCCGAGACGAGGCGGGGTCGGACGGAAGGGGGGGCATCGAAGTCTTCGTCGGCGGTGGCTTAGGCAGGCGGCGCGGTGAGTCGGGGAGGGAAGGCGGTTGGAGCTCGATCGCGATTGGGGTTTTTTTTTTTTTTTCTGTTGAATGAATTTGGACGGGGGGGGGGGGGGCAAAGGAGATAAGGGGGTTTTTCTTTTTTTATTTATTTTTATTTATTATTTTATTTTTATTTTATTTTTGAAAGTTGACTTTTACATACGTCATCAACACGAAGCCCACCACCAGTCGTCCATAGTGTTTAACCCCCATTCCGAACACAATGGGATATGCATCGTAAGCTGATTTGATCGTCTCGATAAGTTTCTGTTGAATTTACATTTAAATCGCTATATTGAATTTTAAACGTACATTTCAAATTACCGGGGTCACATACTAACTCTAAAAATTCTCGAAAATTATTTTCTAGCTTCGTATTGACGATACGGTCCTAACAAAACTAGTTTCGTCGAATTCTGAGACCGTTAGAAAAATGGCCAATTTCCGATCGATTAAAATCAACTAAAACTGGTCAAACGCGTTTTCCTTTGCCACGCTCACATATTGATTCGAAAAATTATGAAATTTGGAATCTAGCAATAACTTGACACTGCGGATCCAACAAAACTGGTTTCGTCGAAATCCGAAGTCATTTGCAAAATTTCCATTTTTAAGGGCCTGAATTCCATAGCGACTATTCAGAATTTTCAACTGGACATATCTTTTGATTCCAGCTATGAAATCTTGATTGGTCGGATTCGTTGGAAAGATATTATCAATTAGATCCTATTATTTTTTGTTTCACTAAAATTCGGATTGTTTTGCACCCGGTACATTCAATTGAAGTTTGAAATCGAATTATCGAACTACCGCGCCATTTTCAATTCCATTTATAATTATATATAAATATTTATATTCTAACGACGACGTATATAATATATACGTCGAATTATATTCTAAATAAATTCTCGTCGATATTATTTAAAATAATTCATTTTTAAATATTCAAAATTCGCTAAAATAGCCAAAATAAAAATTTTAAACTGGCCCAGATTTTCCGGGTTATTACAATCTCCCCCACTTAAAACTTTTCGTCCCCGAAAAGGAACAAAGTCGAAAGTGGTTTGATTAATCAACTCTACGTTCGATCTGGCTTGCATTCTCCAACTTTTTAGTTTCTGAGAATTTTCAAATTTTCAAAAATTTGGCTAACACCCTAAATTTTCGAAAAATTTCGCCATAACCTCCCCTGCACCGGGAGCATCGGGGAATTTCAAATAGCTTCCCCGGTCCTTCAGATCTCAAAAAGAAAAAGAAAAAGCCAAGCGGCTAGCCAATAGGCTCACAAAATCATCATCACCCAAACAAAACAGGAAATTATGTAATAAACATGTACCTATTTGTCGGGCAAACAAATTTTATTCTTCGGCTCTAGCCCCCTTGCTATGACCTGTTCAATGTAAGTTTATGTATATGCAAGCAAATGTGACCAATTTTCAATACAGTTCAATGTTTGATGCAATTAGGCATAATGGTTCAAAATTATCAAACAAATAAACAAACAACACAAACAACACAAACATCAATCAATTAGTGGATTAGAGTTTCAAATTCATAATTTTGATATATATAAAGAAAATCGTGTTTTTGATGCCAATTCACAACAATGTGTTCTAGCTATATAAGTTTTGGTTCTCACACCAGTCTAATGGAAATATATCGATATCACACCTTCGTTACTCGAACATGAATACTAATGACGACTAGTCAATCATCAGAATCATCTTCGGGCCACTAGAGTGTGATTCTATATCTATCCAATATATTAAAACTTCGAATATACGTTCATGACGCGTATACGCGAAATCTTTATATACTCGATTGTCCATATTCAAAATAAATAAATAGTCAAATACGTTTTAAAATGGTTTAAATTTCAAAACAAAATGGTTTTCATTTGAAAAATATACTCTTCACACTCGTTCTAGGATACTACTGATCCTATCTCTAACGAGTCATTCTAATTGGATATTACTAATCCAATATCTGAGGAATTCTTTCGTATGGTTCTAATGTGTCTTGTTCTCGAGCTCTGTAAACCAAAGCTCTGATACCAAATGTGACGGCCGGGAATTTCGCTCGATCTGAATCAGTCGTTAAACCGATCTAGACCGTTCGAAACCCCTGAACGTTGAGAACATGACAAATCAGAACACAAACAGAAGAACATTTCATTGTATATTACAACAATGCATCAGATTACAAGAATATACAGAGTATAAGTGAATAAATATTACACAGAAATATCAGAGATTTAAATTACATTTAAATACATAGCAGCGGAAAAATAATATAAAGCACAACTGAAGGTGATATACGGATACAGAGCTTTCCGGATATCATTCCAGCTGTAAACCAGGATCCTGTGAATATAAATCTGCAAAACCAAAACTACTAGCTGCCCGTACGGAAAATAGGGGCACCCAGAGTTTAGGTTAAAACAATAAACTCCAGGTCAGTCATGTGACTGGTGTGAGAACTAAAACAGTCATTTGAAATTTTACTTTAAAGGAGAGTGATCCAAGGGACCACGCCGTATAATACGGAACGGGTTTCCTCCCAAGAATACCAGTGCATATAGATAAACAACGCAATGCTTTTTCGAAAAATGAAGCTGTTATAAGACCCAGGTCCCATCACACAATGCAACGCAAGCCGGAGGATAGGGTTTTACCTTATAACAACCAAACATGCTTGATACGTTTAAAACAAATCATTTGATACTATAATATGTGTATAGTGTCAAAACATTTCAATCATAAATATAAATCATAGGCGGCATAGCTACCATCTACTATGTCGCCATACTAGTTCTACAATTAAAGACGAATTACACGTATTGGAAATTGGATTCCGTCATGAGTCGAGGCAAGGGGCAAGCTCCTCTCCGCGTTCGAGACACTCTAGCAAATGCCTCAGGGCTACGCAAGCTGGGCAACCCTGGATGCGGCTGGGCCGGTCCTCACTTACGTTAGAGGATTAATTATGCCTGAACACACGTTTCCTGGTCCTTACAGACCTATAATCGAGGCGCCTCATTCCAACAAGCACAAAGGTGAAAAGTATATAAATGTCAGGGCTAGTAAGTCACTGACACCACCAAAGCTAGGAAGAAACGTCGTGCTCTCCCAGCGGTCCGTATCCCGTTTTTGACTCATACCGAGGTGTGAGGCTCGCGAATACACGTTATACACAAAGCTGCCACGTAGGCGTGCTTTGATCATCAACCACAAGACTTTGCTTTTCAACAGAAGCCTTGATCATTGCATCTTAGTATGCCACACAGGCAATTCATGCCATGCGACTGATGTCCATCGATATACAACCTCTGAGCTCGTACGTCTCAGAGAAGGGCGTTAAGCAAGAGAATAAATTCTCCGCCGCCAAACAGATATATATTTAATAGAAATCAATCAACACAGAATAAAATCCAATGTCAGACACACAATCCATTTACAAGTCCGTTCTGGGTCTGAACGAAACCGGAGGCACTTTCCTCGCATATCCATCCATCTCCAGGTACGTCTGGACGACCACCAACTATTTCCATCCTCTTGGGTGTACAGCCCAATCAGGATCGTCAGTAATAATCCAAACGATGTGAAGACTTACGGTCTTCGACCACCGTCTTCATCTTCGACTTATCGTCGAATCGGTTATTCAGAATAGGTATAAACCCGGACTTTCCGAACAACCCGCGTATATTGAAAACAAATGTTACACAAACACAACATACGCCTCATTCCAATTCATTAGTCACTAACCGCAAATTAGCCAGAGAACAATTTCCCAAACATTAACCCCGAAGGCCGAAACCAACATCAGATCAATACCCAGGAAGCCATTCTTCTTAGCCAACCTACAGCTAGTTTCTAAATTCCACATTCTTAGGGAAAGGTTCCCATTAATTTTATCCAAGATAAATTCTTTAAAATTTATCCTGTAATCTTCCTTTGGATGTCATTTAAAACCAAATTATGGTTTTTCCCAACTAGTCGAGATTAGCGAACCGTAACGAAGTAATTATTTATTTTATTTCCCAATCCCAACCTATTCATCCCATGAAGCAAAACTGGTAATACTCCAAATCTAACACCACGGTGTTATCGGTAAAATTAATTACCATTTCACGTTCAAATCTAATTAAAGTTTTAACTATCGCTTTGGAGCAAAACTGGTGATACTCCATTCTCGCTCAATTTCTAAATTTGATAATTTAGATTATCAATTCACATTTCAATCTAATTGCAGATTCATTAAAACTCCTTTTACTGGGTTAAAGAACTAGGTGTTATTTAAAACACAGTTCACGACAAACCCAAATCACATTCTATTTATTATCGGGTTAAAGAACTAGTGTTATGTAAAACACAGTTCACGATAAACCCATTTCAAATCCAATCAAATATATTAGAAATCCCGATTATTTAAAACCCCTTTTAAATCTAATTTATTTATTTAAAAATAATTAGGTTTTAAATTTAGTTCAAAACTAGTTCATTTCGATAAAAATCTATTTTTATCATTTCAAATATGGAGTTTTTCATCCCAATTCTTCCCAAATCATTTCTTATGATTTTACATAAATTATTACTATTTTTAATAATTTTATCAAGGCCCGTACAGTCGATTTCCAACAATGGCCATCGAACTGCACTTATAGCGACCTTTTTCGAATTTGATTTGGACGTATCTCCAAATCCAACCGTTAGATTTTGAAATTCTAATATTCTTTAGAAAGCTCTTTTCGATACGAACCCAACGGTTCCGGTTTTAGGAGAATCCGACGGTCGGATCTCCCGTAATGTCCGTTTGAAATAAATGGTCGAAATTCACGAACTGCCGCGGCGCGGCGCGTTCTATTCAGGCCATTATATTATATATATAATATATATTTCGTCGATTTCTATTTAAAACGAATTATATAAATAGTTTTAAATTCGTTTCAAGAACCATTTCAACTTCTATTTCAATCCAAAGCAAAATTGAATTCTTCTTTAAAAATTCGTTTTAAAATTCATTTCTATTTAATTCAAATTTCAATTCAATTTGAATTCATTTCAATTCGCTTTCAATTCAATTTGAATTCGTTTTCAATTCAATTCAATTCAAATTGGTTTTCTATTCGATTCAAATTCATTTTCTATTCAAATCAAATTCGTTTCGTTTTCTATTTGAATCAAATTTATTATATATTCAATTGAAATCAAATTGGTTTTCTATTCCATTCAAATCGAAATCGTTTTATATTCAATTCATTTCGAAATCGTTATATATTCAATTCATTTCGAAATCGTTATATATTCAATTCATTTCGAAATCGTTATATATTCAATTCATTTCGAAATCGTTATATATTCAATTCATTTCGAAATCGTTATATATTCAATTCATTTCGAAATCGTTATATATTCAATTCATTTCGAAATCGTTATATATTCAATTCCAAATGTAATCGATATAAATATCGTTCGCGTCAAAATGGCGCATCACTAATCAACACGGCTTTATATATTCTATTTCAAATATTTCTTTTTGTCAACACACGACTAATCTCAACGAATGAGTACCGTCCATGTGTGACTATTTTTGTTAAAATACTTCGTTCAACACATGACTAATCTCAACGGATGAGTACAGTCAACACATGAACCTTTATTTTATATTGATAAAGATGTAAATTTTATTATAAAAATAATTCGTTCAACACATGACTAATCTCAACGGATGAGTACAGTCAACACATGAACCTTTATTTTATATTGATAAAGATGTAAATTTTATTATAAAAATAATTCGTTCAACACATGACTGATCTCAACGGATGAGTACAGTCAACACATGAACCTTTATTTTATATTATTCTTTATCTTCTAAATTGGAATGAGGCCCAATCAATCACCATATAAAATTAATTATATGGATTTTCATACATCACATGTATATAATAGCATTGAAAAATAATCAACCATCAACCAAAGTGCACTACACTGTATAAGCATCAAATATAGATATCTAACGCTTATAACAGCCTGTCAATCAATCGATCGACATATTTAATCAATCAGGATGAGTGAACTTCATATTTCATCCCAACACCCGTGTGGGGTTTCAAACAATCAAACACAGATTTTATTTGTGCAGTTGGGCGATGTGTAAAATTTATCGACCCAATCAATGTCAGTCAAATCAGTGTACATAGACAAACCGTCCGGTTTGTAAATGAATATTTTATTCACATTCACGTTAAATATTATATTTCTAACGATAAAACATTTTATTCAACCTATGAATTTCTATTCAGTTCATTCCTTAAATAAAATGATATTTTTATTTTTCTAACATATTTTAGAAAATTTCGGCGGCATAACGGCACTATACTTGAAACGGGACAAGGCCTAGCCTTATCCCCGGTCTAGTGAAGGCCCACGCCATTCACACATCAATCAAATCACTTTCGTTATGCAAACCACAAAATTTGGAGTAAGAGTCTAACCTAGCCTTACTCCTTCGCCTTATAACGGCGCACGTCTAATCCTAACCAATTTATCGATTCGATTTTTCACACCACAAACCACATTCAAACCAATATCGCAATCAATCACCAAACAACCAAACAAACAAGTCCATGGTCTGTGGACGATTGTGTCGGGTGCTACTAAACACCGTCTGCATCCTAGTATATATATATATATATATAACTAGAAAATAAATTGAAGAGTGAGAAGTTCTCACCGAAAGCTATCCCAACTTCCCGACACTTTATTTACAGAAATATTCTTCATTCTCGCCTTTTCTTCTCCTTTGTTGCCCGTAGCCACTACATATAGAAATCACACATTTTTATATTTCGATGTCTTTAAAATAAAAATCACATTTTTATTTATTCACTTTCAATTTAAAAATCATATTTTTATAATTACTCCATATATTTAAAAATCGAATTTTTACTACTATGTTATATAGATAAAAATTATATTTTATCATGCTATTTTCCATATAAAGTTTTCGCCTTTATAAAAACAATAGACTTCGCCTTTTCAAATTTAAAGATTTCACCTTTTTAAATTTAAAGATTTTACCTTTTTAAATTTAAAGATTTCACCTTTTTAAATTTAAAGATTTCACCTTTTTAAATTTAAAGATTTCACCTTTCCGAAAAGATAGATTTCATCATTATAAAAATCATCACTTTACTTCAACGTATATAAAATAAAAATCAGATTTTTATTTCGCTACATATACAAAGATGATATTTTTATATTCTCTATCCTATAAAGATTACATTTTTAATACTTTAAAAATATAAAAATCATATTTTTAATTCTTCTACTCAATAAAAATTACGCCTTTTCTATTTTAAAGTTTAAACCTTTTTTTTCTATTTCAAACCTTTAAAATAAAATCAATTTTAAAATTCCTTTTAAATCAGTTTTTAAATCTTAAAAATCAGTTTTTATGCAACTTAAAAAAAAACAGTTTTTAAATTCGAAAATAAAAATAAAAATAAAATAAAATTGCTCACCGCAGATTTCGAAGTGGAGAAGGGAAGAAGAGGGCGTCGGCGGCTCGTTGGTGGCGTTCGGAGGTGTCGCGGCGAGGTAAGGGGGTTGCGGCTTTGATTTGATGTCGCGACTCCGAGACGAGGCGGGGTCGGACGGAAGGGGGGCGTCAAAGTCTTCGTCGGCGGTGGCTTAGGCAGGCGGCGCGGTGAGTCGGGGAGGGAAGGCGGCTGGAGCTCGATCGCGATTGGGTTTTTTTTTTTTCTGTTGAATGAATTTGGACGGGGGGGGGGGGGGGGGGGGCAAAGGAGATAAGGGGGCTTTTCTTTTTTTATTTATTATTTTATTATTTTTTTATTTTTGAAAGTTGACTTTTACATACGTCATCAACACGAAGCCCACCACCAGTCGTCCATAGCGTTTAACCCCCATTCCGAACACAATGGGATATGCATCGTAAGCTGATTTGATCGTCTCGATAAGTTTCTGTTGAATTTACATTTAAATCGCTATATTGAATTTTAAACGTACATTTCAAATTACCGGGGTCACATACTAACTCTAAAAATTCTCGAAAAATATTTTCTAGCTTCGTATTGACGATACGGTCCTAACAAAACTAGTTTCGTCGAATTCTGAGACCGTTAGAAAAATGGCCAATTTCCAATCGATTAAAATCAACTGAAACTGGTCAAACGCGTTTTCCTTTGCCACGCTCACATATTGATTCGAAAAATTATGAAATTTGGAATCTAGCAATAACTTGACACTGCGGATCCAACAAAACTGGTTTCTCGAAATCCGAAGTCATTTGCAAAATTTCCATTTTTAAGGGCCTGAATTGCATAGCGACTATTCAGAATTTTCAACTGGACATATCTTTTGATTCCAGCTATGAAATCTTGATTGGTCGGATTCGTTGGAAAGATATTATCAATTAGATCCTATTATTTTTTGTTTCACTAAAATCCGGATTGTTTTGCACCCGGTACATTCAATTGAAGTTTGAAATCGAATTATCGAACTACCGCGCCATTTTCAATTCTATTTATAATTATATATAAATATTTATATTCTAACGACGACGTATATAATATATACGTCGAATTATATTCTAAATAAATTCTCGTCGACATTATTTAAAATAATTCATTTTTAAGTATTCAAAATTCGCTAAAATAGCCAAAATAAAAATTTTAAACTGGCCCAGATTTTCCGGGTTATTACAATCTCCCCCACTTAAAACTTTTCGTCCCCGAAAAGGAACAAAGTCGAAAGTGGTTTGATTAATCAACTCTACGTTCGATCTGGCTTGCATTCTCCAACTTTTTAGTTTCTGAGAATTTTCAAATTTTCAAAAATTTGGCTAACACCCTAAATTTTCGAAAAATTTCGCCATAACCTCCCCTGCACCGGGAGCATCGGGGAATTTCAAATAGCTTCCCCGGTCCTTCCGATCTCAAAAAGAAAAAGAAAAAGCCAAGCGGCTAGCCAATAGGCTCACAAAATCATCATCACCCAAATAAAACAGGAAATTATGTAATAAACATGTACCTATTTGTCGGGCAAACAAATTTTATTCTTCTGCTCTAGCCTCCTTGCTATGACCTGTTCAATGTAAGTATATGTATATGCAAGCAAATGTGACCAATTTTCAATACAGTTCAATGTTTGATGCAATTAGGCATAATGGTTCAAAATTATCAAACAAACAAACAAACAACACAAACATCAATCAATTTGTGGATTAGAGTTTCAAATTCATAATTTTGATATATATAAAGAAAATCGTGTTTTTGATGCCAATTCACAACAATGTGTTCTAGCTATATAAGTTTTGGTTCTCACACCAGTCTAATGGAAATATATCGATATCACACCTTCGTTACTCGAACATGAATACTAATGACGACTAGTCAATCATCAGAATCATCTTCGGGCCACTAGAGTGTGATTCTATATCTATCCAATATATTAAAACTTCGAATATACGTTCATGACGCGTATACGCGAAATCTTTATATACTCGATTGTCCATATTCAAAATAAATAAATAGTCAAATACGTTTTAAAATGGTTTAAATTTCAAAACAAAATGGTTTTCATTTGAAAAATATACTCTTCACACTTGTTCTAGGATACTACTGATCCTATCTCTAACGAGTCATTCTAATTGGATATTACTAATCCAATATCTGAGGAATTCTTTCGTATGGTTCTAATGTGTCTTGTTCTCGAGCTCTGTAAACCAAAGCTCTGATACCAAATGTGACGGCCGGGAATTTCGCTCGATCTGAATCAGTCGTTAAACCGATCTAGACCGTTCGAAACCCCTGAACGTTGAGAACATGACAAATCAGAACACAAACAGAAGAACATTTCATTGTATATTACAACAATGCATCAGATTACAAGAATATATAGAGTATAAGTGAATAAATATTACACAGAAATATCAGAGATTTAAATTACATTTAAATACATAGCAGCGGAAAAATAATATAAAGCACAACTGAAGGTGATATACGAATACAGAGCTTTCCGGATATCATTCCAGCTGTAAACCAGGATCCTGTGAATATAAATCTGCAAAACCAAAACTACTAGCTTCCCGTGCGGAAAATAGGGGCATCCAGAGTTTAGGTTAAAACAATAAACTCCAGGTCAGTCATGTGACTGGTGTGAGAACTAAAACAGTCATTTGAAATTTTACTTTAAAGGAGAGTGATCCAAGGGACCACGCCGTATAACACGGAACGGGTTTCCTCCCAAGAATACCAGTGCATATAGATAAACAACGCAATGCTTTTTCGAAAAATGAAGCTGTTATAAGACCCAGGTCCCATCACACAATGCAACGCAAGCCGGAGGATAGGGTTTTACCTCATAACAGCCAAACATGCTTGATACGTTTAAAACAAATCATTTGATACTATAATATGTGTATAGTGTCAAAACATTTCAATCATAAATATAAATCATAGGCGGCATAGCTACCATCTACTATGTCGCCATACTAGTTCTACAATTAAAGACGAATTACACGTATTGGAAATTGGATTCCGTCATGAGTCGAGGCAAGGGGCAAGCTCCTCTCCGCGTTCGAGACACTCTAGCAAATGCCTCAGGGCTACGCAAGCTGGGCAACCCTGGATGCGGCTGGGCCGGTCCTCACTTACGTTAGAGGATTAATTATGCCTGAACACACGTTTCCTGGTCCTTACAGACCTATAATCGAGGCGCCTCATTCCAACAACTACAAAGGTGAAAAGTATATAAATGTCAGGGCTGGTAAGTCACTGACACCACCAAAGCTAGGAAGAAACGTCGTGCTCTCCCAGCGGTCCGTATCCCGTTTTTGACTCATACCGAGGTGTGAGGCTCGCGAATACACGTTATACACAAAGCTGCCACGTAGGCGTGCTTTGATCATCAACCACAAGACTTTGCTTTTCAACAGAAGCCTTGATCATTGCATCTTAGTATGCCACACAGGCAATTCATGCCATGCGACTGATGTCCATCGATATACAACCTCTGAGCTCGTACGTCTCAGAGAAGGGCGTTAAGCAAGAGAATAAATTCTCCGCCGCCAAACAGATGTATATTTAATAGAAATCAATCAACACAGAATAAAATCCAATGTCAGACACACAATCCATTTACAAGTCCGTTCTGGGTCTGAACGAAACCGGAGGCACTTTCCTCGCATATCCATCCATCTCCAGGTACGTCTGGACGACCACCAACTATTTCCATCCTCTTGGGTGTACAGCCCAATCAGGATCGTCAGTAATAATCCAAACGATGTGAAGACTTCCGGTCTTCGACCACCGTCTTCATCTTCGACTTATCGTCGAATCGGTTATTCAGAATGGGTATAAACCCGGACTTTCCGAACAACCCGCGTATATTGAAAACAAATGTTACACAAACACAACATACGCCTCATTCCAATTCATTAGTCACTAACCGCAAATTAGCCAGAGAACAATTTCCCAAACATTAACCCCGAAGGCCGAAACCAACATCAGATCAATACCCAGGAAGCCATTCTTCTTAGCCAACCTACAGCTAGTTTCTAAATTCCACATTCTTAGGGAAAGGTTCCCATTAATTTTATCCAAGATAAATTCTTTAAAATTTATCCTGTAATCTTCCTTTGGATGTCATTTAAAACCAAATTATGGTTTTTCCCAACTAGTCGAGATTAGCGAACCGTAACGAAGTAATTATTTATTTTATTTCCCAATCCCAACCTATTCATCCCATGAAGCAAAACTGGTAATACTCCATATCTAACACCACGGTGTTATCGGTAAAATTAATTACCATTTCACGTTCAAATCTAATTAAAGATTTAACTATCGCTTTGGAGCAAAACTGGTGATACTCCATTCTCGCTCAATTTCTAAATTTGATAATTTAGATTATCAATTCACATTTCAATCTAATTGCAGATTCATTAAAACTCCTTTTACTGGGTTAAAGAACTAGGTGTTATTTAAAACACAGTTCACGACAAACCCAAATCACATTCTATTTATTATCGGGTTAAAGAACTAGTGTTATGTAAAACACAGTTCACGATAAACCCATTTCAAATCCAATCAAATATATTAGAAATCCCGATTATTTAAAACCCCTTTTAAATCTAATTTATTTATTTAAAAATAAATAGGTTTTAAATTTAGTTCAAAACTAGTTCATTTCGATAAAAATCTATTTTTATCATTTCAAATATGGAGTTTTTCATCCCAATTCTTCCCAAATCATTTCTTATGATTTTACATAAATTATTACTATTTTTAATAATTTTATCAAGGCCCGTACAGTCGATTTCCAACAATGGCCATCGAACTGCACTTATAGCGACCTTTTTCGAATTTGATTTGGACGTATCTCCAAATCCAACCGTTAGATTTTGAATTTCTAATATTCTTTAGAAAGCTCTTTTCGATACGAACAAAACGGTTCCGGTTTTAGGAGAATCCGACGGTCGGATCTCCCGTAATGTCCGTTTGAAATAAATGGTCGAAATTCACGAACTGCCGCGGCGCGGCGCGTTCTATTCAGGCCATTATATTATATATATAATATATATATATAATATATATTTCGTCGATTTCTATTTAAAACGAATTATATAAATAGTTTTAAATTCGTTTCAAGAACCATTTCAACTTCTATTTCAATCCAAAGCAAAATTGAATTCTTCTTTAAAAATTCGTTTTAAAATTCATTTCTATTTAATTCAAATTTCAATTCAATTTGAATTCATTTCAATTCGCTTTCAATTCAATTTGAATTCGTTTTCAATTCAATTCAATTCAAATTGGTTTTCTATTCGATTCAAATTCATTTTCTATTCAAATCAAATTCGTTTCGTTTTCTATTTGAATCAAATTTATTATATATTCAATTGAAATCAAATTGGTTTTCTATTCCATTCAAATCGAAATCGTTTTATATTCAATTCATTTCGAAATCTTTATATATTCAATTCATTTCGAAATCGTTATATATTCAATTCATTTCGAAATCGTTATATATTCAATTCATTTCGAAATTGTTATATATTCAATTCATTTCGAAATCGTTATATATTCAATTCATTTCGAAATCGTTATATATTCAATTCATTTCGAAATCGTTATATATTCAATTCATTTCGAAATCGTTATATATTCAATTCATTTCGAAATCGTTATATATTCAATTCCAAATGTAATCGATATAAATATCGTTCGCGTCAACATGGCGCATCACTAATCAACACGGCTTTATATATTCTATTTCAAATATTTCTTTTTGTCAACACACGACTAATCTCAACGAATGAGTACCGTCCATGTGTGACTATTTTTGTTAAAATACTTCGTTCAACACATGACTAATCTCAACGGATGAGTACAGTCAACACATGAACCTTTATTTTATATTGATAAAGATGTAAATTTTATTATAAAAATAATTCGTTCAACACATGACTAATCTCAACGGATGAGTACAGTCAACACATGAACCTTTATTTTATATTGATAAAGATGTAAATTTTATTATAAAAATAATTCGTTCAACACATGACTGATCTCAACGGATGAGTACAGTCAACACATGAACCTTTATTTTATATTATTCTTTATCTTCTAAATTGGAATGAGGCCCAATCAATCACCATATAAAATTAATTATATGGATTTTCATACATCACATGTATATAATAGCATTGAAAAATAATCAACCATCAACCAAAGTGCACTACACTGTATAAGCATCAAATATAGATATCTAACGCTTATAACAGCCTGTCAATCAATCGATCGACATATTTAATCAATCAGGATGAGTGAACTTCATATTTCATCCCAACACCCGTGTGGGGTTTCAAACAATCAAACACAGATTTTATTTGTGCAGTTGGGCGATGTGTAAAATTTATCGACCCAATCAATGTCAGTCAAATCAGTGTACATAGACAAACCGTCCGGTTTGTAAATGAATATTTTATTCACATTCACGTTAAAAATTATATTTCTAACAATAAAACATTTTATTCAACCTATGAATTTCTATTCAGTTCATTCCTTAAATAAAATGATATTTTTATTTTTCTAACATATTTTAGAAAATTTCGGCGGCATAACGGCACTATACTAGAAACGGGACAAGGCCTAGCCTTATCCCCGGTCTAGTGAAGGCCCACGCCATTCACACATCAATCAAATCACTTTCGTTATGCAAACCACAAAATTTGGAGTAAGAGTCTAACCTAGCCTTACTCCTTCGCCTTATAACGGCGCACGTCTAATCCTAACCAATTTATCGATTCGATTTTTCACACCACAAACCACATTCAAACCAATATCGCAATCAATCACCAAACAGCCAAACAAACAAGTCCATGGTCTGTGGACGATTGTGTCGGGTGCTACTAAACACCGTCTGCATCCTAGTATATATATATAACTAGAAAATAAATTGAAGAGTGAGAAGTTCTCACCGAAAGCTATCCCAACTTCCCGACACTTTATTTACAGAAATCTTCTTCATTCTCGCCTTTTCTTCTCCTTTGTTGCCCGTAGCCACTACATATAGAAATCACACATTTTTATATTTCGATGTCTTTAAAATAAAAATCACATTTTTATTTATTCACTTTCAATTTAAAAATCATATTTTTATAATTACTCCATATATTTAAAAATCGAATTTTTACTACTATGTTATATAGATAAAAATTATATTTTATCATGCTATTTTCCATATAAAGTTTTCGCCTTTATAAAAACAATAGACTTCGCCTTTTCAAATTTAAAGATTTCACCTTTTTAAATTTAAAGATTTTACCTTTTTAAATTTAAAGATTTCACCTTTTTAAATTTAAAGATTTCACCTTTTTAAATTTAAAGATTTCACCTTTCCGAAAAGATAGATTTCATCATTATAAAAATCATCACTTTACTTCAACGTATATAAAATAAAAATCAGATTTTTATTTCGCTACATATACAAAGATGATATTTTTATATTCTCTATCCTATAAAGATTACATTTTTAATACTTTAAAAATATAAAAATCATATTTTTAATTCTTCTACTCAATAAAAATTACGCCTTTTCTATTTTAAAGTTTAAACCTTTTTTTTCTATTTCAAACCTTTAAAATAAAATCAATTTTAAAATTCCTTTTAAATCAGTTTTTAAATCTTAAAAATCAGTTTTTATGCAACTTAAAAAAAAACAGTTTTTAAATTAGAAAATAAAAATAAAAATAAAATAAAATTGCTCACCGCAGATTTCGAAGTGGAGAAGGGAAGAAGAGGGCGTCGGCGGCTCGTTGGTGGCGTTCGGAGGTGTCGCGGCGAGGTAAGGGGGTTGCGGCTTTGATTTGATGTCGCGACTCCGAGACGAGGCGGGGTCGGACGGAAGGGGGGGCGTCGAAGTCTTCGTCGGCGGTGGCTTAGGCAGGCGGCGCGGTGAGTCGGGGAGGGAAGGCGGCTGGAGCTCGATCGCGATTGGGGTTTTTTTTTTTTTCTGTTGAATGAATTTGGACCGGGGGGGGCAAAGGAGATAAGTGGGTTTTTCTTTTTTATTTATTTTTATTTATTATTTTATTATTTTCTTATTTTTGAAAGTTGACTTTTACATACGTCATCAACACGAAGCCCACCACCAGTCGTCCATAGCGTTTAACCCCCATTCCGAACACAATGGGATATGCATCGTAAGCTGATTTGATCGTCTCGATAAGTTTCTGTTGAATTTACATTTAAATCGCTATATTGAATTTTAAACGTACATTTCAAATTACCTGGGTCACATACTAACTCTAAAAATTCTCGAAAAATATTTTCTAGCTTCGTATTGACGATACGGTCCTAACAAAACTAGTTTCGTCGAATTCTGAGACCGTTAGAAAAATGGCCAATTTCCAGTCGATTAAAATCAACTGAAACTGGTCAAACGCGTTTTCCTTTGCCACGCTCACATATTGATTCGAAAAATTATGAAATTTGGAATCTAGCAATAACTTGACACTGCGGATCCAACAAAACTGGTTTCGTCGAAATCCGAAGTCATTTGCAAAATTTCCATTTTTAAGGGCCTGAATTCCATAGCGACTATTCAGAATTTTCAACTGGACATATCTTTTGATTCCAGCTATGAAATCTTGATTGGTCGGATTCGTTGGAAAGATATTATCAATTAGATCCTATTATTTTTTGTTTCACTAAAATTCGGATTGTTTTGCACCCGGTACATTCAATTGAAGTTTGAAATCGAATTATCGAACTACCGCGCCATTTTCAATTCTATTTATAATTATATATAAATATTTATATTCTAACGACGACGTATATAATATATACGTCGAATTATATTCTAAATAAATTCTCGTCGATATTATTTAAAATAATTCATTTTTAAATATTCAAAATTCGCTAAAATAGCCAAAATAAAAATTTTAAACTGGCCTAGATTTTCCGGGTTATTACATCCCCTTAGGGTTTTGACGTCAAAGCAGAGGATGTACGTGCTTTGTTGGCCACTCTCTAGGCCGGTGCGTCCAGAGCGCTTGGCTAGCTTATCCACAAGCAGAGCCCAAGCACTTGCCCGACCTCCCTTCAGGAGGTGTCTTATCCTGACCATATTAGGCGATGATAAGGGCTTAGAAACTTAGATGGGGCCATCGTAGGCACAGAACTAAGGTTTGCTCTTTTGACGCTCTATATGGACCATCGTAGTCAATGATAGAGGCTTACACGCCACCCCTTCCAAGGGGTGCCCTATCCTGACCATCATAGGCGATGATAGGGGTTTGTGTTCCCTTCCGTGGGTAACACGGAACATAAGCAGAGGTAGGACGTGTTGTTCTGCGAGCAGAGGTAGGACGTTCTTAGTTCTAGCAGAGGCAGGGCGTACTCTTCTACGAGCAGAGGCAGGGCGAGCTAATTTTAGATGCACCTCCACGACCATTTCTTGTGTGAAACGGCAGCTTACACTTTTGACGATTTAACCCCGCCCCCTCTGGCTTGGGCATCGAGAAAGACTAACACACCATCCCCCACCCGTGGATGCTTCGCCCTGGCCAATTTGGCGATGACAAGGGATTTAATCCATTTGTTGTTGGAGGACCCCTTTTGGGTTTTCTTTTAAATTCCGAGAGTTGGGCTTTTCGTACCCTGGGCACATATTTATTAATCCTTTTCCTAAAGATTTTATGAATTCATCTTGATTTTTTTAATAAAATCTCGTAATCGGCTTTGGCTGACGAATCTAACGATGATTTCCCCGAGAGTTCTGCAAAGGTTAGTCTCGTGTCCATCATCAAGTGGTAATGGTGATAAGGCCCTCCATCTTTCTTTCGTATTTAGACTTCCTTTTTGTGGACATCCAATAGTCGAGTTCGTGTTTGGTTAGGAAGTAAACATTCTCCATCGAGGTAGTGAGGAAGCATTCCTTGGGTATTTTCGGTGTGCACTCTTCTTTTTGTTGTCGGGATCTAATCCTCCTATGACCCATCCCAGTTGTGGTGCTTATACTTTCGTCCTTTTTTTCTGGAACATACTGGAGCCGAGTCAGCACCTTTTTAGACCATTTGTTGGTGAAGCGGTCGAAATCGTCCATTATTTCTCTCTCGGGTGTTGTTCCCATAACTTGCCTATAAAGGGCATCCTTTAAGTGGGAGAAAATGTTAATGTCCTCTGATGTAGATGTGGGAAGAGTTGCTATCCCTGATATCATATGCATGTAGTTCCATTTTCCTCTTCCACTTTATTATCCCCAAGGCTTCTGCTCTTAACTCTTGCTCCTCCATTACCTTATGGCTGATGATTCTTGACTTACCTGCCCGAAATCCTGAAAACCTTCGTCTGGGTCTCTTACTCATAACTTCGCTTCTTCGACGCTAGTCCGATCCGGGATAGAACAACACAGGTAGATATGTGGCTGTTAACCACAAGGTCGGAGATTCGAGCCCTCCTTCTAGCGCCAAATTGTTAACGATATTTTTCTTCAACTTTGGGGATGGGTCAACAGGGACAGATCTAAAGAGAACTAGGTGGATGGGCCCACTTTTCCAGTTGATTCTAGTATGAATTTTAGATGATGACGTTCATAGGTGATGGATCACTGAGGATTATCAGGTCAGATCTATGTTTAGTGAGTGAAACTTGTTCCTCCATTCAAGGATATTGAGGGACGTAAGCCCATGCTTCCCTGTGGAATGAATAAAAAACTGCAACTACTAGGATTAGAGGAATAATGATACACACTTACAGAGAAACTTTCATATAAGAAGATCTCCTTTTCATTAAACTTTTACTGGAAATACAAGAATGTCATAAAGAGGAATCCTCCATTGATCTTGTTTACTAAGTTGTTTTTTAGAGTACAAAATTTTAGGAAGAGCAAAAAAGAAAAGAGGCCCCCTCTAATGTGACCTCTAGGGTCTTATTTATAGTGGTTCCGGGTCCCTTCTGTTGGAGGGCTATCGGAGCCGTAGGGGTTTTTGTTGGTTGTTTTATTCTTGGCTTTGCGAGCTTGACCTTCGACCGCCTTTGGTGTATTCCATTACGATGCTTAAATTCTTGAAGGCAGCTCCTGAATGTAGACTTGCGGACATAAACTTTCGGATGTAGGCTCTCGGCTTTATCGTGAATACTTAGAGGGACTTGACCTCATGGTGTATATTGATAGAAGCCGGGTTGAAACCGGCGCGGGTTTCTGGTTTAGTGCCTTCGATGCTTTTGTCTTCATGCGTATCGGTATTTGGGCATGTTACTATCGAAGATTCCTTTGGGCTTTGTCCATCGGGTTTGCTGCTTCTGATTTACTTTGTTTCGGACTAGGTTAGCTTCTTCATTACGAGAACTTCTACCAGGTTGGGGCTGTCGGAGAGATCTCGCCGGATTGACCCTGGCGGATGAATCCCACCAGTAACATCTTGTAGCTTTCGCAATCCTTTCCCTTAGGAGGGTTTCGGTTGATGTAGTTTCTCAGGTTATTCGATACCCCTTCACTGCTAGCCTGCTTTGATGTTAATTTTAGTAGTAACAACACTTTGTGGCGCCTTAAATGGCAATGGATGATAATTTATCTTATGATTTGAATGTGGATTTGAAATAATTAACATGTTAAAAACAATATTAAATTATTTGTGTTCGTTGAAATTGTACTAAAAGTCCATTTACAAGTTGAACGACATATTTATGTTCACCCATTTAAATAATATTGATTAGATGGAATAAATAATTTATCAATTGGTTATTTATTGGTTGAAAACCCCACACGGTTATTCGGATGATATTTGATTTACACCAATCCCAAGTGTGTAGGCTGAATGTTAATTAATTGATCGATTGACCAATATAAGCATTAAATAATTATTTAAGGCTTATATAACTATAAGTGCACTTTGAATGTAAATTGGATCTTTAATGGTTGTTTATAACTATTGTTGAATACATGTGATGTATGAAATCCATATAACTGAAATTATATGGTAATTGATTGAATCTCATTTCAATCTAGAATAGAATGAATATTTTAATATAATATTAAGTTAACAGTTGAAGTTTGGTTTTGATGTCCGATTTTGGATGGACACAAAAATATTAAAATTGACTGAACAATGAACTGTGCAATTTTAAAATAAACAACAAAAATGAGTTTCAAAGATGACCATGTATGTAGTACCCCATGAAATTCATAATATTAACAAATAAATTAAATAATTAAAACAAACAATTAAATGATATGGCTGGAAAATGGAATTTTTGCAGTTTTAGGAATTTGGCCACGAAACTCTTTTATTTGGATTCATGGCAAAATTCTACATCATTTCCATATATAATATGCTGAAAACGGTTAACGTATGAAGAAGTTATGAACAGTTGAATTTGGACAATGTACGCATAAATTATATATATATATAATTATGTGAATATTATATATATTGCCTAAATAATAATTTATAATAAAAAGAGGGAAATTCAAATTACAATAATAATATATGGAACAATATATATATATATATATATATATATATATATATATATATATATGAGCAATTGGAATATTCGGTCTAGTTTAAATATGGGTGTATATATAAATACACAAGAAGGGGACAAGAGCAACATTAAAAAGGAAAGATGTAACTAGAATTAATTGTGTTATTGTATGTGTTTGAATTGAAAATATCTATGGGATAAACTACATATTTGGACAACAACAACTTTCCCTTAGGTGGATTTGAAATCCAAATAAATAGATAAAGACAAGGGGATAAATGATGCGTTACATAAGGAAAAGGATTGGTAATAAAAGGCAAGAAATTAAGCAAATAAAGAATGTAATTAATTAATAAAAATGAACAGCCCAGTAAGGCTATGTAATTAGGGTTTTCTAAAGAGGTTATGTTTATATGGATGGTTCAGATTAATTTTTATAAATTTGACGGCTCCTGCTCACATGAGCAAGTATAAATAACCCCTCAAACAACACAGTAGAAACCCTAATTATTCTAACCCTCTGCCTCCATGTTGCTGAATTCCGGAGAAAAAGAAAAAGGGTGAAGGTTCTTCTACTTCTCTACCTCCGTTCCTATATCTCTCTGTTTCAATTTATATAAGTTTAGGAAGTTGGAATTTAGCACTTGCCTTGTATCTGTTAATGGATCCATCTGGATTCTTTTTCAGTTTGTATACCCACTTGCACCAATTATATTCTTATTACTTGGTGGGTTTACAAGTTCCCATGTATTGTTATTCATCAGTGCTTGATATTCTTCATCCATTGCTTTTCTCCACTCTGTATATTTGACTGCTCGTTGATAACTGTTTGCTTCTTCTTCATTAACTATAGCATTATAAACCTTTGGTATAAATATGCCTATTTTTGACCTGGTTATCATTTGATGTCCAGTTTGAGGCTGTGCTTGTTGAGATGGTAAGTCATTTTGTTTGCTACTGATAGATTGATTACTGTCATTGCCAGTCTCCTCTCTCATTGCTTCTAATTGTCTGTAATTTGATCTTGTAGGTGATTGAATGGCATGGCTAGTTTGCTCTGGTAGATCATAACCATTTTCATCATTACTGTGGTGGCCTTCAGAGTCACCACTAGCAGCCTTGTCATCATTCTCTTGTTGCAACATGTCAGTGATATTATGCAAATCAGGTATACTAACATTTGGATTATAATTTTGGTTGTGGTTTGTATATCTGATCTGCTATAAGGAAAAGTGTTTTCTTCAATATTAACATGCCTGCTTGTAAATATTCTACCAGACTTGTCTATACATCTAAATCTTTTTATTATTGCAATAACCTATGAATGCACAGGGTTCAGATCTATAATCAAGCTTGTTGAGTATTATAAGGTCTTAAATAGTGAAATCATAGACAACCAAAGGTTTTCAGACTTTTTTATTCCGGTTTTACATTAATTAACTTTTCTAAAGGAGTTGTATCTTTCGGCACTTTAGTGGTCATTCTATTTATTAGATATACAGTAGTGTTGAAAGTATCAGGCCAAAATTTAAGTGGTAAAGATGCTTGAGCCAGTAATGTTAAACCTGATTCAACTATGTGTCTATGTTTTCTTTCTACTATACCATTCTGCTCAGAAGTGTAAGGGCATGTCATTCTGTGTATAATGCCCTTATTTTTGAAATAATTAGCTAATGGTTTGTATTCTAATCCTTTATCTGATTGTATAATTTTTTAATCAAACTGTTTACTTGATTTTCAAACATTTTGATAAAATTTATGACAGCATTTTTAGTTTCAGACTTAGTTTTTAAGAAATATATCCAAGTATACCTAGTATAACCATCTACAAAAGATATTTAGTATTTATATCCATAATCAGAAAATAGATGGACCCCACAGATCTACAGTAATTAACTGGCCAGGTTAGGAATATTCAGTTATAAAATTGGAGAATGGTAATTTGTGGCTTTATCCCATCCGACAATAAGTGCATACATAAGGTATTTTTGTCGATATAAATTTTATTTTATTATCATTAAGAATCTTGGTTACAATACTGTTGGATCGAGATTAACCCTAGAGGGGGGGGGGTGAATAGGGTTGATCGACTTTTTTTCGCAGAATATATAAAATTAATCACAACACAGAATTATAATCACAGCGGAATAAATAAATGCAGAAAGTAAATCACATACAAATTTTACCCAGCTTCGGCAAACCCTGCCTACTGCTGCATTCCCAAGATTTCTACTAAGATTATTCAGTCTTACGCATACAAACACTCTCTAAACTCGCGACACCAATCGCTAACCGCTTACAAAGCTTCGTACACTCGCAACCCCTGCTACTGAACTAATCTTACGCTCGAAATCCTGACACGACCTAAACCCTAGGTGGTGATTTACTCGAATTACAAACCGTAATCCGCTAACCTAATTTTTTTTTTTACAGGAAAAAACTAGAAACCCCGTAAATTGTAAATACAAAAGAAAAATGCAAATACAACTAAACAAAGAACCCCTAGTTTAAAATAAACAAAGGAAACTTAGCCGTCCCATCTCCATTTCATTTTGTAAACGTTATTTCCTTCTTCTCTGATAATGGCGACGGCGGCTCTAGGGTTTAATTTTCTTCACAAATTGAGGTGCTGTCTTTGAATTGCTAGTTGAAAAATCTGTTCTTTGATGCTCTTGACGTCGGAGTGACTCTGGGCTACCTCTAATGTCGAGATCAATTGGTATGCTGTTTTCCTTTTTTTTTCGCTTTTTTCGACTTCGATGATGATGCCTATGATGAATGGGTTAATTTATAGGATTTCAATCCTATAAAAATCTGATTTTGATTGTTGAAATTTACCCAAAATCGTGCCCTGATTCTCTGTGATTTTGTTTCCTTGATTTTATTGCTTTCGGCCTTGAATTGAGATAATTCACTTGATTTGGACCTTGATTTGAATCGGTTTCTTGCCTTGATTGCGCGTGAATTTGTTGTCTGATTTGCTGAGTAGATTTCGATCTAATCTGTAAATTGATTACTTGCCAAATTGTGAAATGATTTTGTTGGCAATTAAATAGTCTTGATTAAATCTGTGATTTTCCCTTTACCAAATCTGCACAGTGATTGAATACATTTCTGGAAATCAAATTCTTGACTCTTTTAAAAAAGTGTTGAGCATATCTGGAGTTTATTGTTGCCTTAAAAACACATATGCTAATTTTCTGGAACAAATGATTCTTGCAACATTTAGAGGCCTTGCCATAAATCATTCTTTGGTTTCAGGAAAATAAAAGAAATGAATTTCTTTTCTGGAAACAATTCTTGACTGAAAATTCAATCTTGGCAAAAAAAAAATTTCATTAAACACTTGCCAGATATTATTCCATGTCAAAAAAAGATTCATGCATGTTTTTTGAAACTTGCCAAAAAAAATCCTTAGAAACAGATTTTTGCCGAGAATATCCATAAAAAGTATTGCCAAGGTTGTTGAATTGATACTGGTTTGAAATACAGTGAACTTTCTGTAAGAAGACTTTCTGTACTTACCCAAAAATACACTTGCGGAAAAATACTGATTCCTTTGGCAAATAAAGGAAATAATTGATTGCCACAAATAATTCTTTCCAGAACCATATTTTGTGATTTTAATAAATTCATTTCTGGAAAGATTTATATGTTTCAATCCCAAAAAAAAAAAAAACTTGTCCCTTAGAAACATCTTGCCGAAAATGAAAGCTTTCCAAGCATTGTTGCCACACTGATTTGCATAAATTATAAAATGAGTTTTTGGACGCTAATGAATGTTGCCATTTTATAGAATCAAATAAAAAAAATTTCTTGTTTGATTTTCTGGAAAAGGATTATTCCATAAATGAGTTGTTAACAAAGAACTTCCCTTAAATTTTGCCATGCTGAATTTGAACTTGTCTCATGCATATGAATCAATGTGTAACCTGGACATGTTGAGTTGAACCATATGACGCATTGTGCATGCATGTTCACTGTCTTGATGAAAACTGCTCCACTTATATTTGCTGTGTGACACAGAAATTGCATGTGCACACATGGACTGCACCATCCATGCATGAAAAATACATATTACACTTGAACTGCCTAACTTGCAAATGCACCATTCTTTGTTTGTATATTTTATGATTGTGTCTTGTGAGACCTGAGATGTTTATGTTGAGCCACTATGTATATCTTCCATGCTGGAACCTGCTTTAAAATCTTTTCTACACACTTGCTGATTTTGCTTGATTCCATACTTGAACTTGTCTTTCTTGTGTTAGTACTGCCTCGACCACTTCGAGTTGTTTTGTCATTACTGTTTTGATATGCTATCACTATGGCTTGCATTTTGACTTTGCTTGATCATGGCTCGACCATTTTCTTGCTTGAGTGTTGCACTGAGTCGAGTTGGTCCACGTGGCTGCTCCTCAGATGCTCACACTGTCCCATATACGTTTCTAGGATGCTGAGGCAGTGTACACGCGTACCTGTACACGTGTACATATGCATGCTCCTGTGATTCGTCGTCCCTGTGAAAAACTGATAAAAACAGATGCTGCACGCAATCAAAAAAAATGATGACGAATAACCCAAATAACTGAGGCAAATAAATAATAAATAAACAAATTTTTGCAAATAAAAATTGTTTATATACAGATTACTGCTCTAGAATTTTATTATGCAGGTAAACAGGAGAACAGGATGCAAGCTGGAGCTGGACTAATATAAACACAAGCTGAAGACAATAGATACTCAGTCTATATGTGAAGACTCAGAATCAGTGTGTATTTATCAGTCTGTGTAAATGTACGAGTCTGTGTAAATGAAACTGTGTATGTCACTGAGTGATTCTGAGTGTTGTAATGAGGCGTACCTGTATATGTGAAATATCAGTGTTTTATATCATTGAGTTGTAAAATAGTTGGAGTCAGAAGTTTGTGCTATCTTAGTTGTTGAAATAAAATATTCATTTAATAAAACATTGTTTGAATACTCAATTCTGTGCAATAACGTTGTAACGACACGGATTTCGCCCGGACCTAATCGATCGTTAAACCGACCAAGACCGTTCGAATCCCGCATACGCTAACTTTGGGTATACAACACATCAGAACAAATAACAGAAGACTTCAATAAACATCATAATAATGTTACATCAGAGTACAGAATATCAGAGTATATCGAAATATAATACACAGCGGAAGATAAATTTACATAAATGTAAAACAGTGCACAGCGGAAATATAAACTACACAGCGGAAGACTGTAAATGTCTGGACACAGCTTAAAGCTTCAATCCAGAATCCTGCTCAAAACATCTGCAAAATAAAACTACTCGACTGCCCGTGTGGAAAATAGGGGCACCCGAGTTCGCAAGGGAAAAGCAAACTACAGGTCAGTCATGGGACTGGTGTGAGAACTCAAAAACAGTTGTTAACTTTGTTCAAAAATAAGGCAAATCACGGGACCACGCCACTTTCGCGGAACGGGTTTACCCCCATGAAAGCCAGTGTATAAACAACAATCAATATAGATATATGGATCTACTATGCATCAATCAACATGCAATATCCCAATCTACCCATTTAGATTAATCACCACACTTAGATTTTCCAAATCCAATTCAATTTACAGAAATTATTCCTTTGGATTTTATTCCCGATTTCTTATTTCAAATCATTTGAAATACATATCTAACTTTCTATATCAAAGTAGATTTCACTTCGGGATCTCAAATCAAATCATTTGGAAATATGAATTCCAAAACATAACAATGCATACAAACAAGTATGCAACCAAATATCGTGCTCCCCATCGACAAGGCAAAGGGTACGCACCTCGCAACTCGATATATATATGTGCACCTACCCCACATAGGAGTAGGCTACACCGACGATGCACCTCCCACTCAGGAGAGCATACACCGCCCTCTCACCCATACTTTTAGTCTCAGGGTTACCCGAATCTTTAGTCACATACTAAATCATTTCATATCCCGAAGTAGGGAAAATCATTTCACAACATAATAATCACAATGTAACATATAATACATTTCTAAATCACTTTAGAAATCATCGGGTTTTGGGCCTCGAAATCCTTTCTGTTTTATAAAACATTTTTATAAAACATTCCCTGTCCAAAATCGGGAATACATTTCTTTTCACTTAAGAAAAATATCATTTCACAATCATTCGTTAAATTTGAAATGAACACAACATCGCTAAACACCTTATCGTCAAATCGTGAAGTGTTTCACAAGGCGTTAGCACACAGATATTTTCAACCCAACCCAATGCTAAATGTAAAAGCATATTCTGCTCATAAACTGGTCGAGCACAATCCAAACCATCAATCAATCAAATTTAACATACGCCTCATTCCAATTCATTAGTCACTAACCGTAAATTAATCAAGAGAATAATTCCCCAAATATTAACCCGAAGGCCGAAACCAACATCAGATCAATATCCAGAAAACCATTCTGCTTGGCTAACCGACAGTTAGTTTCTAAATTTCACGTTCAAATCTAATTAAAGATTTAACTATCGCCTGGAGCAAAACTGGTGATACTCCATTCTCGATCTTTTCAATCTAATTAAAGATTCATTAAAACTCCACTTAGTTTTAATCTGTGACTGGGTTAAAGAATCAGTGTCATCTAAAAACACGGTTCGCGATAAACCCAAAGTCACATTCCATTAATTATCGGGTTAAAGAACGAGTGTTATTTAAAACACTGTTCACGATAAACCCAAAAATCAATATCAATTCAATTCCAATTAAATATTATTTAATTGGTACACTTCATTAAATCTAAATAAAAAGATTTAATCTTTTCTCAACTGGGTTCAAGAACAGTGTTAGTGAAGACACCATTCACGACAAACCCAAATCACATTCGATATTCAATACAAGGCTCTGAATAGAAAATATATCGGCTTATATTCAATATCGAGTTCTACGACTAACAGATGTCGTATGGGAAATAACGATATATATATATATCTTTCAAATTTCCCTTTTCAATCTAATTAAAGATTCATTAAAACTCCACTTAGTTTTAATCTGTGACTGGGTTAAAGAATCAGTGTCATCTAAAAACACGGTTCGCGATAAACCCAAAGTCACATTCCATTAATTATCGGGTTAAAGAACGAGTGTTATTTAAAACACTGTTCACGATAAACCCAAAAATCAATATCAATTCAATTCCAATTAAATATTATTTAATTGGTACACTTCATTAAATCTAAATAAAAAGATTTAATCTTTTCTCAACTGGGTTCAAGAACAGTGTTAGTGAAGACACCATTCACGACAAACCCAAATCACATTCGATATTCAATACAAGGCTCTGAATAGAAAATATATCGGCTTATATTCAATATCGAGTTCTACGACCAACAGATGTCGTATGGGAAATAACGATATATATATATATCTTTCAAATTTCCATAACAACACCTGTATAATCACGAATCCCAACATCGAAATATTCCGAATACAATTTCGATTCAAATCCACTCCAATGCAATCATTGGAATTTTGGTTATTTTTAAAACCCTTTTCGAATTCAATTTATTTATTTAAAAATAAATAGAATTATAATCCTAGTTCAAAACTAGTTCATTTCGATAAAAATCTATTTTTATCTTTTCAAATATGGAGTTTTTCATCCCAATTCTTCCCAAATCATTTCTTATGATTTTACACAAATTATTACTATTTTTAATAATTTTATCAAGGCCTGTACGGTCGATTTCCATCAATGGCCATCGAACTGCACTTACAGCGACCTTTTCCGAATTTGATTTGGACGTATCTCCAAATCCAACCGTTAGATTTCAAATTTCTAATATTCCTTAGAAAGCTCTTTTCGATACGAACCCAACGGTTCTGATTTCAGGAGAATCCGACGGTCGGATCTCCCGTAATGTCCGTTCGAAGTCAATGGTCGAAATTCGCGAACTGCCGCAGCGCGGCGCGTTCTATTCAGGCCATTTATTATATATATAATATATATAATATATATTTCGTCGATTTCTATTTAAAACGAATTATATAAATAGTTTTGAATTCGTTTCAAAAACATTTTCAACTTCCTTTTCAATTCAAATCACAATTGAATTCTTCTTTATAGATTCGTTTTAAAATTCATTTCTATTCAATTCAAATTTCAATTCAATTCGAATTCGTTTTCAATTCAATTCATTTCGAATTCATTTTCTATTCAATTCAATTCGAATTCGTTTTCTATTCAATTCAATTCGAATTCGTTTTCTATTCAATTCAATTCGAATTCGTTTTCTATTTAATTCAATTCGAATTCGTTTTCTATTCAATTCAATTCGAATTCGTTTTCTATTCAATTCAATTCGAATTCGTTTTCTATTCAATTCAATTCGAATTCGTTTTCTATTCAATTCAATTCGAATTCGTTTTCAATTCAATTCGAATTCGTTTTCTATTCAATTCAATTCGAATTCGTTTTCTATTCAATTCAATTTTCAATTCAATTCAATTCGAATTCGTTTTCTATTCAATTCAATTCGAATTCGTTTTCTATTCAATTCAATTCGAATTCGTTTTCTATTCAATTCAATTCGAATTCGTTTTCTATTCAGTTCAATTCGAATATTTCATATACATCGTTTTCAATTCGAATATTTCATATACATCGTTTTCAATTCATATATATATTTCATATACATCGTTTTCAATTCATATATATATTTCATATACATCGTTTTCAATTCATATATATATTTCATATACATCGTTTTCAATTCATATATATATTTCATATACATCGTTTTCAATTCATATATATATATATATATATATATTCACCTTTCACTATATACGATATTTTCATTTTCAATACATACGATATATTCATTTTTCAATATATACGATATATTCATTTTCAATATATTCGATACTTTCACTTTCAATATATTCAATATTTTCACTTTCAATATATTCGATATTTTCACTTTCAATATATTCAATATTTTCACTTTCAATATATTCAATATTTTCACTTTCGATATATTCGATATTTTCACTTTCAATATATTCAATATTTTCACTTTCAATATATTCAATATTTTCACTTTCGATATATTCGATATTTTCACTTTCAATATATATATCGTTTTCACTTCATATATATATATATCGTTTTCAATTCGAATATTTCATATACATTGTTTTCAATTCGAATATTTTCACTTTCAATATATTCGATATTTTCACTTTCAATATATTCGATATTCACTTCGCTATATATATATATATAAATTTCACTCTTCATATATATGTTATTTCACTTCGATATATATATAAATTTCACCCTTCATATATATGTTATTTCACTTCGCTATATATATAAATTTCACTCTTCATATATATGTTATTTCACTTCGCTATATATATAAATTTCACTTTTCATATATATGTTATTTCACTTCGCTATCAATCAATTTTCACAACAATTTCAACCAATAAATATCGTCCATGGTTTGTGGACGAGGGGCGTATATATATATATATATATAGATATTTATATATAGCAATTCACTTCCACTTTCAACACATATATATAAAATTTTAAAAAGAAATTGAAGAGTGAGAAATCCTCACCAATAGCTATCCACTCACACGATTCTTCCTTAATAGAAATCTTCGCCTTTTGTCGCTTTCACCCGTATTCTCTACATATGTAAAAATCGAATTTTTACTATGTTATTCAATATATAAAAATCTGATTTTTACTTCGACTTTCAATAAATAAAAATATGATTTTTACTTTGACTTTCAATAAATAAAAATATGATTTTTACTTTTTAAAGAAATCAGTTTTTAACTTTCTTTTTAAATCCAGTTTTAAAACTCCTAAAAATCAGTTTTAAAAATTCATAAAAATCAGTTTATGCAACTTAAAAAAAACAGTTTTGCCTTTTTAGGAAAAAAAATCAGTTTTAACTCTTTAAAAATTCTGTTTTTATTTTCTTTTATAATAATCAGTTTCTCTTTTTAAATTTCTGTTTTTAAAACTCTTTTATAAAAAAAACAGTTTTAAAACTTTATATAAAAAAACAGTTTTTATAACTTAAAATAAAAATTCAGTTTTATTTTCTTTTTAAAAAAATTCTGTTTTTAAAATTCTTTTTCATCTTAAAAACCCAGTTTTAAAATCTAAGAAAAACAAACCAGTTTTATCTTTTTAAAACAAAACAGTTTTTAATATTTATTTTATAAAATCAAATCAGTTTTAAATATAAAATCAAAACAGTTTTTACTGAATAAATAAAATAATAAAAAAAAGAAATGCTCACCGATCTGCGAAGAAGGGGAGGGGAAAGAAGAGGTCGTCGGCGGCTTCCAGGGGCTCGCGGTGGCGTTCGGAGGTTCAGGGAGGCATCGCGGCGGTGGTTTCGGGAGGGGCTTCGATTTCGTCTCGAGTCCCGTAGCCTGGAGGGAGGAAGTTGCGAGGGTGGTGGGGCGATCGGGCGTGGGTTCGTCGGCGGCTCGAGCTAAGGGGCGGCGGCGCGATAAGTTAGGTTTTCTTTTTCTTTTTTTTTTTTTTTTTTTTTTTTTTTTTGCCATTCGATCTGAAATAATGAAAAGGGGGGGGGGCCAGGAAGATGATAAAGGAGGGAAGAGTTTTTTTTTTATTATTATTATTTAATTATTAAATTTCGCAAAAAGGTTGACTTTCATCCACGACCTCGAAACGAGGCCTACTGCCTGTCGTCCATAGCGTTTAACCCCCATTCCGAACACAATGGGATATGTATCGCAAGCTGGTTTGATCGTTACAATCGGTTTCCTTTTGAATTTTCATTTAAATCACTATATTGAATTTTAAACGTACTTTTCAAATTACCGGGGCCACATACTGACTAGAAAAATTCCAGAAAAATATTTTCTAGCTTCGTATTGACGATACGGTCCTAACAAAACTAGTTTCGTCGAAATCTGAGACCGTTTGAAAAATGGCCAATTTCCAGTCGATTAAAATCAACTGAAACTGGTCAAACGCATTTTCCTTTGCCACGCTCACATATTGATTCGAAAAATTATGAAATTTGGAATCTAGCAATAACTTTACATCACGGACCCAACAAAAGTGGTTTCGTCGAAATCCGAGGTCATTTGCAAAATGTCCATTTTTAAGGGCCTGAATTCCATAGCGACTATTCAGAATTTTCAACTGGACATATCTTTTGATTCCCGATATGAAATCTTGATTTTTCGGATTCGTTGGAAAGATATTCACTATTAGATTCCATTATTTTTGGTTTCACTAAAATCCGGATTGTTTTGCACCCGGTACATTCAATTGAAGTTTGAAATCGAATTATCGAACTACCGCGCCATTTTCAATTCTATTTATAATTATATATAAATATTTATATTCTAACGACGACGCGTATAATATATACGTTCGAATTATATTCAAAATAAATTTCTCGTCGATATTATTTAAAATAATTCATGTTAAATAATCAGAATTCGCTAAAATTGCCAAAATAAAAATTTCAAACTGGCTCGCATTTTACGGGTTGTTACAATCTCCCCCACTTAAAACTTTTCGTCCCCGAAAAGGAACAAAGTCGAAAGTGGTTTGATTATTCAACTCTACGTTCGATCTGGCTTCCATTCTCCAACTCTTTAGTTTCTGAGAATTTTCAAAATTTCAAAAATTTGGCTAACACCCTAAATTTTTGAAAAATTTCGCCATAACCTCCCCTGCACCGGGAGCATCGGGGAATTTCAAATAGCTTCCCCGGTCCTTCAGATCTCAAAAAGAAAAAGAAAAAGCCAAGCGGCTAGCCAATAGGCTCACAAAATCATCATCACCCAAACAAAACAGGAAATTATGTAGTAAACATGTACCTATTTGTCGGGCAAACAAATTTTATTCTCTGCTCTAGCCTCCTTGCTATGACCTGTTCAAAGTAAGTATATGTATATGCAAGCAAATGCGACCAATTTCAATACAATTCATTATTCGATCACATTAGGCATAATGGTTCAAAATTATCAAACAAATTAACAAACAACACAAACATCAATCAATTAGTGAATTAGAGTTTCAAATTCATAATTTTGATACATATACAAAAATCCGATTTTTGATGCCAAACCACAACTATAAGTCCTATCTAATTTTGGTTCTCACACCAGTCAATAGGAAATATATAGATATCACACCTTCGAAACACGAATGCCAATTCTGATGATGTTCGAACTATCATCAGAATCATCTTCGGGCGACTAGAGTGTGATTCTATATCTATCTAGTATATTAAAACTTCAAATACACGTTTGCAAGGCGTATATGCAAAATCTTTATATACTGGACTGTCCTAATCATTAAAATAAATAATCAAATACGAGTTGATTTAAATTTTCAAAACAAATTTTGTTTTCATTTTCAAAAATATACTCTTCACACTCGTTCTAGGATACTACTGATCCCATCTCTAACGAGTCACTCTCATTGGATATTGTTAATCCAATATCTGATGAATTCTTTCGTACGGTTCTAATGTGTCTTGTTCTCTGAGCTTTGTAAACCAAAGCTCTGATACCACGTTGTAACGACACGGATTTCGCCCGGACCTAATCGATCGTTAAACGCAACCGCAACAACCACATAAGTCAAACTCGTCAGGGCGTGTAAAACCACTGACGCCACTTCTAGCTAGAAAGAAACGCAAGTCCTCCCTGAGGTCCGTCTCCCGTTTTTGGTTCATACCTGGTGTGAAACACGCGAGGTAAACGTTACACAAAGCTACGCCACAAAGGCCGTGCTTTGATCATCACCACAAGACTTTGCTTTTCAACAGAAGCCTTGATCGTTTGCATCTTAGCATGCCACACAGGCAAACCATCCTATGCAACCGATATCAGTCACACAGAATGAAATCCGATGTCAGACACACAGTCCATTTACAAGTCCGTTCTGGGTCTGAACGAAACCGGAGGCACCTAGTACCCCGCATATCCATCGATCTCCAAGTACGTCTGGACGATCACCAACTGTTTCCATCTTCTTGGGTGTACAGCCCAATCAAGATCATCAGCTATCACCCAAACGACGTGAAGACCTCCGGTCTTCGACCATCGTCTTCATCTTCGACTTATCGTCGTATCAGTTATTCAGAATGGGATAAACCCGGTCTTTCCGAATAACTCGCGTATATTTTAAATAAGTGCTACGCAAACACAACATACGCCTCATTCCAATTCATTAGTCACTAACCGTAAATTAATCAAGAGAATAATTCCCCAAATATTAACCCCGAAGGCCGAAACCAACATCAGATCAATATCCAGAAAACCATTCTGCTTGGCTTACCGACAGTTAGTTTCTAAATTTCACGTTCAAATCTAATTAAAGATTTAACTATCGCCTGGAGCAAAACTGGTGATACTCCATTCTCGATCTTTTCAATCTAATTAAAGATTCATTAAAACTCCACTTAGTTTTAATCTGTGACTGGGTTAAAGAATCAGTGTCATCTAAAAACACGGTTCGCGATAAACCCAAAGTCACATTCCATTAATTATCGGGTTAAAGAACGAGTGTTATTTAAAACACTGTTCACGATAAACCCAAAAATCAATATCAATTCAATTCCAATTAAATATTATTTAATTGGTACACTTCATTAAATCTAAATAAAAAGATTTAATCTTTTCTCAACTGGGTTCAAGAACAGTGTTAGTGAAGACACCATTCACGACAAACCCAAATCACATTCGATATTCAATACAAGGCTCTGAATAGAAAATATATCGGCTTATATTCAATATCGAGTTCTACGACTAACAGATGTCGTATGGGAAATAACGATATATATATATATCTTTCAAATTTCCCTTTTCAATCTAATTAAAGATTCATTAAAACTCCACTTAGTTTTAATCTGTGACTGGGTTAAAGAATCAGTGTCATCTAAAAACACGGTTCGCGATAAACCCAAAGTCACATTCCATTAATTATCGGGTTAAAGAACGAGTGTTATTTAAAACACTGTTCACGATAAACCCAAAAATCAATATCAATTCAATTCCAATTAAATATTATTTAATTGGTACACTTCATTAAATCTAAATAAAAAGATTTAATCTTTTCTCAACTGGGTTCAAGAACAGTGTTAGTGAAGACACCATTCACGACAAACCCAAATCACATTCGATATTCAATACAAGGCTCTGAATAGAAAATATATCGGCTTATATTCAATATCGAGTTCTACGACTAACAGATGTCGTATGGGAAATAATGATATATATATATATATCTTTCAAATTTCCATAACAACACCTGTATAATCACGAATCCCAACATCGAAATATTCCGAATACAATTTCGATTCAAATCCACTCCAATGCAATCATTGGAATTTTGGTTATTTTTAAAACCCTTTTCGAATTCAATTTATTTATTTAAAAATAAATAGAATTATAATCCTAGTTCAAAACTAGTTCATTTCGATAAAAATCTATTTTTATCTTTTCAAATATGGAGTTTTTCATCCCAATTCTTCCCAAATCATTTCTTATGATTTTACACAAATTATTACTATTTTTAATAATTTTATCAAGGCCTGTACGGTCGATTTCCATCAATGGCCATCGAACTGCACTTACAGCGACCTTTTCCGAATTTGATTTGGACGTATCTCCAAATCCAACCGTTAGATTTCAAATTTCTAATATTCCTTAGAAAGCTCTTTTCGATACGAACCCAACGGTTCTGATTTCAGGAGAATCCGACGGTCGGATCTCCCGTAATGTCCGTTCGAAGTCAATGGTCGAAATTCGCGAACTGCCGCAGCGCGGCGCGTTCTATTCAGGCCATTTATTATATATATAATATATATAATATATATTTCGTCGATTTCTATTTAAAACGAATTATATAAATAGTTTTGAATTCGTTTCAAAAACATTTTCAACTTCCTTTTCAATTCAAATCACAATTGAATTCTTCTTTATAGATTCGTTTTAAAATTCATTTCTATTCAATTCAAATTTCAATTCAATTCGAATTCGTTTTCAATTCAATTCATTTCGAATTCATTTTCTATTCAATTCAATTCGAATTCGTTTTCTATTCAATTCAATTCGAATTCGTTTTCTATTCAATTCAATTCGAATTCGTTTTCTATTTAATTCAATTCGAATTCGTTTTCTATTCAATTCAATTCGAATTCGTTTTCTATTCAATTCAATTCGAATTCGTTTTCTATTCAATTCAATTCGAATTCGTTTTCTATTCAATTCAATTCGAATTCGTTTTCAATTCAATTCGAATTCGTTTTCTATTCAATTCAATTCGAATTCGTTTTCTATTCAATTCAATTTTCAATTCAATTCAATTCGAATTCGTTTTCTATTCAATTCAATTCGAATTCGTTTTCTATTCAATTCAATTCGAATTCGTTTTCTATTCAATTCAATTCGAATTCGTTTTCTATTCAGTTCAATTCGAATATTTCATATACATCGTTTTCAATTCGAATATTTCATATACATCGTTTTCAATTCATATATATATTTCATATACATCGTTTTCAATTCATATATATATTTCATATACATCGTTTTCAATTCATATATATATTTCATATACATCGTTTTCAATTCATATATATATATATATATATATATATATATATATTCACCTTTCACTATATACGATATTTTCATTTTCAATACATACGATATATTCATTTTTCAATATATACGATATATTCATTTTCAATATATTCGATACTTTCACTTTCAATATATTCAATATTTTCACTTTCAATATATTCGATATTTTCACTTTCAATATATTCAATATTTTCACTTTCAATATATTCAATATTTTCACTTTCGATATATTCGATATTTTCACTTTCAATATATTCAATATTTTCACTTTCAATATATTCAATATTTTCACTTTCGATATATTCGATATTTTCACTTTCAATATATATATCGTTTTCACTTCATATATATATATATATCGTTTTCAATTCGAATATTTCATATACATTGTTTTCAATTCGAATATTTTCACTTTCAATATATTCGATATTTTCACTTTCAATATATTCGATATTCACTTCGCTATATATATATATATAAATTTCACTCTTCATATATATGTTATTTCACTTCGCTATATATATAAATTTCACCCTTCATATATATGTTATTTCACTTCGCTATATATATAAATTTCACTCTTCATATATATGTTATTTCACTTCGCTATATATATAAATTTCACTTTTCATATATATGTTATTTCACTTCGCTATCAATCAATTTTCACAACAATTTCAACCAATAAATATCGTCCATGGTTTGTGGACGAGGGGCGTATATATATATATATAGATATTTATATATAGCAATTCACTTCCACTTTCAACACATATATATAAAATTTTAAAAAGAAATTGAAGAGTGAGAAATCCTCACCAATAGCTATCCACTCACACGATTCTTCCTTAATAGAAATCTTCGCCTTTTGTCGCTTTCACCCGTATTCTCTACATATGTAAAAATCGAATTTTTACTATGTTATTCAATATATAAAAATCTGATTTTTACTTCGACTTTCAATAAATAAAAATATGATTTTTACTTTGACTTTCAATAAATAAAAATATGATTTTTACTTTTTAAAGAAATCAGTTTTTAACTTTCTTTTTAAATCCAGTTTTAAAACTCCTAAAAATCAGTTTTAAAAATTCATAAAAATCAGTTTATGCAAGTTAAAAAAAACAGTTTTGCCTTTTTAGGAAAAAAAAATCAGTTTTAACTCTTTAAAAATTCTGTTTTTATTTTCTTTTATAATAATCAGTTTCTCTTTTTAAATTTCTGTTTCTAAAACTCTTTTATAAAAAAAACAGTTTTAAAACTTTATATAAAAAAACAGTTTTTATAACTTAAAATAAAAATTCAGTTTTATTTTCTTTTTAAAAAAATTCTGTTTTTAAAATTCTTTTTCATCTTAAAAACCCAGTTTTAAAATCTAAGAAAAACAAACCAGTTTTATCTTTTTAAAACAAAACAGTTTTTAATATTTATTTTATAAAATCAAATCAGTTTTAAATATAAAATCAAAACAGTTTTTACTGAATAAATAAAATAATAAAAAAAAGAAATGCTCACCGATCTGCGAAGAAGGGGAGGGGAAAGAAGAGGTCGTCGGCGGCTTCCAGGGGCTCGCGGTGGCGTTCGGAGGTTCAGGGAGGCATCGCGGCGGTGGTTTCGGGAGGGGCTTCGATTTCGTCTCGAGTCCCGTAGCCTGGAGGGAGGAAGTTGCGAGGGTGGTGGGGCGATCTGGCGTGGGTTCGTCGGCGGCTCGAGCTAAGGGGCGGCGGCGCGATAAGTTAGGTTTTCTTTTTTTTTTTTTTTTTTTTTTTTTTTTTTGCCATTCGATCTGAAATAATGAAAAGGGGGGGGGCCAGGAAGATGATAAAGGAGGGAAGAGTTTTTTTTTTTTTTTATTATTTAATTATTAAATTTCGCAAAAAGGTTGACTTTCATCCACGACCTCGAAACGAGGCCTACTGCCTGTCGTCCATAGCGTTTAACCCCCATTCCGAACACAATGGGATATGTATCGCAAGCTGGTTTGATCGTTACAATCGGTTTCCTTTTGAATTTTCATTTAAATCACTATATTGAATTTTAAACGTACTTTTCAAATTACCGGGGCCACATACTGACTAGAAAAATTCCAGAAAAATATTTTCTAGCTTCGTATTGACGATACGGTCCTAACAAAACTAGTTTCGTCGAAATCTGAGACCGTTTGAAAAATGGCCAATTTCCAGTCGATTAAAATCAACTGAAACTGGTCAAACGCATTTTCCTTTGCCACGCTCACATATTGATTCGAAAAATTATGAAATTTGGAATCTAGCAATAACTTTACATCACGGACCCAACAAAAGTGGTTTCGTCGAAATCCGAGGTCATTTGCAAAATGTCCATTTTTAAGGGCCTGAATTCCATAGCGACTATTCAGAATTTTCAACTGGACATATCTTTTGATTCCCGATATGAAATCTTGATTTTTCGGATTCGTTGGAAAGATATTCACTATTAGATTCCATTATTTTTGGTTTCACTAAAATCCGGATTGTTTTGCACCCGGTACATTCAATTGAAGTTTGAAATCGAATTATCGAACTACCGCGCCATTTTCAATTCTATTTATAATTATATATAAATATTTATATTCTAACGACGACGCGTATAATATATACGTTCGAATTATATTCAAAATAAATTTCTCGTCGATATTATTTAAAATAATTCATGTTAAATAATCAGAATTCGCTAAAATTGCCAAAATAAAAATTTCAAACTGGCTCGCATTTTACGGGTTGTTACAAACATTCTATTAAATAAATATTTATTCTTGTATATGAAACATATAATAGTCCAATTACAAACACATTTATATACTAATATATGTTTGTTATCATCAAACAAAAATCATGTTGCTATGCGCAACAACAATCTCCCCCTTTTGATGATGACAAACATACTAAGATTTTGAATACGATAAATGTGTTTGAACATGAAATATAGGACTCCCCCTATTTAAATGCTCCCCCTACAACTAAACTCCCCCTATAACTGTGCATGAGTGAAATGACTGATAAATGTGTTTGAACATGAAATATAGGACTCCCCCTATTTAAATGCTCCCCCTACAACTAAACTCCCCCTATAATTGTGCATGAGTGAAATGACTGATAAGAATAATAATAAATTTTCAAATTAATAATATTTATAAAATATTCACTCATGAATCAAAATCTCAATCCATTCTCCCCCTTTTGTTATCATCAAAAAGGATTCAGAAATTAAAATATAGATGAAAAATGACTAAATAATATAATTTCAGCTTAAGAGAAAGAACGGTCATCATACATTTCAATCAGTCAAACAAAAATCATAATATTCTAGGAACAGGTGACATATTTCACATTTTAGAGAATGACGGATATGTGATGAATTTTATATAAAATGGAGAGAGTTCAGAAAGCAATTCATTTCCAATTATTTTCAAAGGATTTTTATACAAATAAAGTACAAAAAACAGTGATGGATTTGGACTATAATTAATAATTCAATTCAAGTGACAAAATCGTATAATCTCAAATCCCAATACCTATCAATCAACAAATCATAATACGTCATAAGATTTAACACATTTCACAGATTAGAAGATGGATTGATAGGCTAGTTTTTATACTCAGAGGAAAAATTCAAATTTATTTCTATTTTTAGCACTTTATTTCCTTTTTAATTATTTTTTATTTAAGAGCACACTGTCCACGCATAACCAGAGCTTGGATTTTTAAATGGGATCAGTCGCAACTTAAATTATAAGACGTCTCATAACCATGCATAACCAGAGCTTGGATTTTTAAATGAGGTTAGAGACACTCTTATATATTAATTATATTTATTATTTTCAACTTTAAAAGGAAAAACTCCCCGGTATATAAAACCAATATGAATGATAGAAAGTGGTAGGTACAGAGATGGACTGTGAAACAAATTTCTAAATTAATTATATTATGAAATATGACCAACTGTACCGGGATCATTGAAAATTCTCAATTTCACTAATTCTGAATAATAACACCGTCACATTTCCATCACGAATATTTCCACTGTTTATTCAAAAAAATTATAAAAAATTTAACTCTCCACATTAAAATAAAAAAACATGATGGATGTCAGAATGATGATAGATAAAGGAGATGGTCGTGAAATAATTGCCAATTCAAAGATATTATAATAAATGTTCAGCCATCACGAAAATCTAAATAAAAATCTCCTCTTATTGTGAAATACACTGCAGTCACAATTCATCACAATTTCAAATTCTGATAATATTTTTTGATGAATTATAGATACAGTTCAATTCGGATATTGATTTCAATTTCTGAATGAATAATCAATAAATAATTTTAAAATTGAAAATCAATTACTAGAGAAAATTAAACAGATTTATACAAAGCAAATTGAATCTATACAGGATGATAATTCAAAAAACAAATGAGTAAAAAAAAACTGATACCAATTGTAGTCTCCTTTATCGAGGAATTTAATTACACCTTGATGGACTATCATGGACATCTCAGACCAAAGAAATTTAAACACAAACCCAGCCAGACAAATTTAGCACATTTATTTGTATAAGGCAAAAAAAATGTATGGATCTATACAAGGTGAAAAATTGAATCTCAATACAGATGGATGAGACAAATATAAGGCGCTTCTGATACCACTTGGTGTCTCTATTTACGAGGAATTTATTCACACCCTAGATATCTCAGATTTAAGAAATTTCAAACACAAACCCCAAACAAATTTGGCATAATTATCAGAGCAACAGTCAGATTAAAGCAAGCAGTTATTTGAAGACAGTATCAGAGCAGTACAAAGACAGTTTCCAAGCAAACAAGTCAAGATGATGGTCACAAAAAAAAATTCCATGATCCCAGATTAAAAATATACTTTATTTTAAATCATTTGAAGAAAAGTGAAAGTATTAGTATTTAATGAATCAATCACACCAAGTTTTATTTCAGATTCAAAATTATGTGTGAGATTAAATAAATAAATAATTTCAAATGATTTTAAACAAATATATATTCAAATCAAATAATCATACAATAACAATGATATTTATGACCATATTTTCAAAAGAGTTTTCACAAATATTTTTGACAATCACAAGAGAGATTTCAGATCATTTACATCAAGACTGAATAATAATTCATGATCCAAAAATAATGGTTTATTCGAAATCATTTGAACAAATGTAAATCATGAGATACAATGAATCAATCACACATAATTAATAACTTCAAATTTGAGAGGTGTGTGAGATTCAAAATATCAAAAATTTCAAATGACCTCAAACAAAAAATAAAAATAAACCAGATGATCATGAATAACGGTGAATTTCAAGATGTAAGACAGATTAAAAAAAATGTCTAAGCCAATCTGAAAAATTAAAGAAATTATCACAACTGGTAAATAACAGAGTGTACTGTAATGAGTATAATATTTTAAGCGTTTCCAAAATTAATTGAAAGAAACTCAAAACAGAATAAGAGTGTGAAATTTCGTTAATTATTCAGATCTTCAGAAATTTAGAATTCAATTTAACAGTGTTCAAGATATGCACAAATACATCAACACTGTTATGAATTCAGAAATAAGAATATACTTCAGAACAATTGCAGATATTTACAAGATTAAGTACAAGATCTGAAAAAAAACATCAGAGTTCTATACACGCAAAACAAATTTCCAGAATATCATGAATACTGCAACTCAAGGAGCAAAAAAAAATGTGATAGTGATAAATCAAATTAGAATAGACAGAAGAAAGAGATAGAAGGGAGAAGAAGAAAAGAAAAAAAAAATCAAAGCAGAAAATATTTACAGAGGTGAGATTAGAGATCATACCAGAATCCAGTGTAAATCAGAATCTCTAACTCAACAGTCTTGGCTAAGGAACTGTGAATGATTTCAGAAGTATTGAGCAGCTTGAATTTAAATATCTTTTGCTTAGCAGTTCCTCAGCCACCTCTGGTACCTAACAGTTAAGAGAATCGAGTGGTCTAACAAAATTTGTAAAACCACTCACAGTTGTATTCATATGTTTTGGTACCCAGACTTGTTTATATAACAAACCATTAGAATAAACTTTCGTACCCTTAGGAACCCAAATCTGTTTGAACTTAACAAAGCCCATTTTATTTCCTTTTGGGATCGAAGAATGTATAGATGATTTATTATAAAACAAGTTCTCATTTCTGGTGTGACTTAAAAATCTCTCTGAATTTTCAAAATTCAAATTTTCAGAATGACCATTCTTGAAGCAATTTAAAGAAAAATCACAAGAATTTAATTTTTCAAAATCATTTGTTTTTCCAAAACCAAGACTATGTTTATTTCCAACAGAAATTTGGTTTTTCAACAACATATTCAAAGATTTTTCACCATTAGAGAAACGTTTTAGACTCAACTCAAGATTGCTGATCTTGGACTTAAGACCGGAATTTTCTTTCATTAGGTTCGAGCAACGATTAATGCTGTTTTTTCTTCTCTCAGTATCATTTTGTTTTAAAAACCAATTTTCATTTTCAAGCAGTTTGATTTTGGTGTTTGACTCAAAGATTTCAGATTCAAATTTAATTTGTTTTTCAAATTCAAGTTTCTTGAGATTTTCAATCTCTTTTTCAAGCTCATTCAAAATCATATCTGTTTTCAACAAACTTTTATTTTCAGCAATTTCATGTTTGGAATTTTTAATAGCCTTAAAATTGATGAATTCTTTTTGTAAACAATTGTTAGTACTTTTTAACTCAATCTCGTTATCTTTTAAAATAAGAATTTCTTCTTCAAGCTTTTGAATGTTTTTGTTGAGATAAACGAGATCAGTTTTTAATTTCAAACAATTCTCACAATCAGAATTATCTAATTTTATGACGTTTGTAAATTCTGATTCCAAACAGTTGATTTTGCTATTCAACTCGTGATTTTTAGATTTTAAAGATTTGTTTTTACGATGGAGTTTATCAATGATTTTTGTTAAATCAGTACACATATAAACCAACTCTTCATATGAGAAGCTTTCAGTTTCATTGTCTGTTGAGTCTCCATCGTCTGATCTACTTGAATTTTCATTTGTTTCTTCTCCTGAGCATAAATCTGAATCTGAGTTGTCCATTTTGGATTTTGAGCTACTGTTGTCAACCTTTCCATACTTCGTATTGAGAAAATTCCATATTTCCTGCGCAGTCAAGCAATGAGAAATGAGGTTATATTGGACATCATCAATATAAGAATACAAAGTGTGAATAGCACGAGAATTAAATCTAATATCGTTTCTATTGACCATATCATAACCATTAATAACAGTATCCCAACATTTAATATCAATAGATTTTAAATATAATTCCATTTCTAATTTCCAATTTAAAAAATCTGTACCATTGAAAATAAATGGAATACAACTGGACTGATTCTCAGAAGACTGACAACTAAGATCCATGACTCTAGGGTTAATGAAATAACCTGCTCTGATACCAATTGTTGGATCGAGATTAACCCTAGAGGGGGGGGTGAATAGGGTTGATCGACTTTTTTTCGCAGAATATATAAAATTAATCACAACACAGAATTATAATCACAGCGGAATAAATAAATGCAGAAAGTAAATCACATACAAATTTTACCCAGCTTCGGCAAACCCTGCCTACTGCTGCATTCCCAAGATTTCTACTAAGATTATTCAGTCTTACGCATACAAACACTCTCTAAACTCGCGACACCAATCGCTAACCGCTTACAAAGCTTCGTATACTCGCAACCCCTGCTACTGAACTAATCTTACGCTCGAAATCCTGACACGACCTAAACCCTAGGTGGTGATTTACTCGAATTACAAACCGTAATCCGCTAACCTAATTTTTTTTTTACAGGAAAAAACTAGAAACCCCGTAAATTGTAAATACAAAAGAAAAATGCAAATACAACTAAACAAAGAACCCCTAGTTTAAAATAAACAAAGGAAACTTAGCCGTCCCATCTCCATTTCATTTTGTAAACGTTATTTCCTTCTTCTCTGATAATGGCGACGGCGGCTCTAGGGTTTAATTTTCTTCACAAATTGAGGTGCTGTCTTTGAATTGCTAGTTGAAAAATCTGTTCTTTGATGCTCTTGACGTCGGAGTGACTCTGGGCTACCTCTAATGTCGAGATCAATTGGTATGCTGTTTTCCTTTTTTTTTCGCTTTTTTCGACTTCGATGATGATGCCTATGATGAATGGGTTAATTTATAGGATTTCAATCCTATAAAAATCTGATTTTGATTGTTGAAATTTACCCAAAATCGTGCCCTGATTCTCTGTGATTTTGTTTCCTTGATTTTATTGCTTTCGGCCTTGAATTGAGATAATTCACTTGATTTGGACCTTGATTTGAATCGGTTTCTTGCCTTCATTGCGCGTGAATTTGTTGTCTGATTTGCTGAGTAGATTTCGATCTAATCTGTAAATTGATTACTTGCCAAATTGTGAAATGATTTTGTCGGCAATTAAATAGTCTTGATTAAATCTGTGATTTTCCCTTTACCAAATCTGCACAGTGATTGAATACATTTCTGGAAATCAAATTCTTGACTCTTTTAAAAAAGTGTTGAGCATATCTGGAGTTTATTGTTGCCTTAAAAACAAATATGCTAATTTTCTGGAACAAATGATTCTTGCAACATTTAGAGGCCTTGCCATAAATCATTCTTTGGTTTCAGGAAAATAAAAGAAATGAATTTCTTTTCTGGAAACAATTCTTGACTGAAAATTCAATCTTGGCAAAAAAAAATTTCATTAAACACTTGCCAGATATTATTCCATGTCAAAAAAAGATTCATGCATGTTTTTTGAAACTTGCCAAAAAAAATCCTTAGAAACAGATTTTTGCCGAGAATATCCATAAAAAGTATTGCCAAGGTTGTTGAATTGATACTGCTTTGAAATACAGTGAACTTTCTGTAAGAAGACTTTCTGTACTTACCCAAAAATACACTTGCGGAAAAATACTGATTCCTTTGGCAAATAAAGGAAATAATTGATTGCCACAAATAATTCTTTCCAGAACCATATTTTGTGATTTTAATAAATTCATTTCTGGAAAGATTTATATGTTTCAATCCCAAAAAAAAAAAAAAAACTTGTCCCTTAGAAACATCTTGCCGAAAATGAAAGCTTTCCAAGCATTGTTGCCACACTGATTTGCATAAATTATAAAATGAGTTTTTGGACGCTAATGAATGTTGCCATTTTATAGAATCAAATAAAAAAAATTTCTTGTTTTATTTTCTGGAAAAGGATTATTCCATAAATGAGTTGTTAACAAAGAACTTCCCTTAAATTTTGCCATGCTGAATTTGAACTTGTCTCATGCATATGAATCAATGTGTAACCTGGACATGTTGAGTTGAACCATATGACGCATTGTGCATGCATGTTCACTGTCTTGATGAAAACTGCTCCACTTATATTTGCTGTGTGACACAGAAATTGCATGTGCACACATGGACTGCACCATCCATGCATGAAAAATACATATTACACTTGAACTGCCTAACTTGCAAATGCACCATTCTTTGTTTGTATATTTTATGATTGTGTCTTGTGAGACCTGAGATGTTTATGTTGAGCCACTATGTATATCTTCCATGCTGGAACCTGCTTTAAAATCTTTTCTACACACTTGCTGATTTTGCTTGATTCCATACTTGAACTTGTCTTTCTTGTGTTAGTACTGCCTCGACCACTTCGAGTTGTTTTGTCATTACTGTTTTGATATGCTATCACTATGGCTTGCATTTTGACTTTGCTTGATCATGGCTCGACCATTTTCTTGCTTGAGTGTTGCACTGAGTCGAGTTGGTCCACGTGGCTGCTCCTCAGATGCTCACACTGTCCCATATACGTTTCTAGGATGCTGAGGCAGTGTACACGCGTACCTGTACACGTGTACATATGCATGCTCCTGTGATTCGTCGTCCCTGTGAAAAACTGATAAAAACAGATGCTGCACGCAATCAAAAAAAATGATGACGAATAACCCAAATAACTGAGGCAAATAAATAATAAATAAACAAATTTTTGCAAATAAAAATTGTTTATATACAGATTACTGCTCTAGAATTTTATTATGCAGGTAAACAGGAGAACAGGATGCAAGCTGGAGCTGGACTAATATAAACACAAGCTGAAGACAATAGATACTCAGTCTATATGTGAAGACTCAGAATCAGTGTGTATTTATCAGTCTGTGTAAATGTACGAGTCTGTGTAAATGAAACTGTGTATGTCACTGAGTGATTCTGAGTGTTGTAATGAGGCGTACCTGTATATGTGAAATATCAGTGTTTTATATCATTGAGTTGTAAAATAGTTGGAGTCAGAAGTTTGTACTATCTTAGTTGTTGAAATAAAATATTCATTTAATAAAACATTGTTTGAATACTCAATTCTGTGCAATAACATTCTATTAAATAAATATTTATTCTTGTATATGAAACATATAATAGTCCAATTACAAACACATTTATATACTAATATATGTTTGTTATCATCAAACAAAAATCATGTTGCTATGCGCAACAACAAATACTAGCACTATGGTGCCCTAATTTATAATGCCATAAATCAAAGGTGTTTCTAATATGACTTTCATCAGTAATATCAGTCAAATTACAATATTGAGGGTGATCATTGACAGTGGGTTTATAGTTGCTGAGATTGAATTCATAGAGTCCATTCACAACATTACCCTGTAGAATAATTTCCCTAGTTAGTATGTCTCTAACTACACAATGTTTAGGGAAGAATTCAAAATATGCGTTATTATCCCTAGCAAATTGTGACACACAAATTAGGTTTTTCTTAATAGTGGGAACTCTTAATAAGTTATGTAAAAATAGTTGCTTATTTTCAGTTATACTACCAGTACCAATATGTGAAATTTTTAATACACTTACCATTGCCCATGCTTATGATTTGATTACCTTTATATTCTTTGTTTCCAAGGTTCAGATTGTCCAGGTTGCTGGTAATATGATTGTTGGCTCCTGAATCTGTGTACCACGAATCATATTGAATATGCTCGGCTCTGGCTTGTTCATTCTGATTTCTGGTAATGTCAGCATGATTAGTTGCTCCTCCATGTGCTTGAGCAACATTGGCAGTATAGTTGGTGTTTCTATGGCTGTTGTTGTTGCCTTGATTTGCTGAATATTTTGAATTGTATCGAAAATAGCACTTAATGGCAGTGTGGCCAATTTTCTTACAAATTTGGCACTTTGGTCGATTGTTGTTGTTGCTCCAGTGTCCTCTTCCTCTGTTACCTCTGCCTCTGGTGGTGAAGTTACCCATTGAAAGGTTTGTTCACTTCTACTATTATTATTTGCCTTACTTTTGTTGTTATCATTGTTTCTGTTGACTGCATAATTGATAGTGAAGTCACATTCTTGAGATTTCCTTCTTTCAAGTCTAGCTTCATGAGCTAAAAGAATTGAATGTGCTTCATCTAGAGAAGAAAATTCCTTTTATGAAGAGATTATAACTTCGACAGGCTCGTACTCTTCACTCAAGCCATTGAGTATTGTTAGAATTTGCTCAGATTCTTGCACTTTATGACCAACTGCCTCTAACATGTCACAAACAGATCTAACTTTGCTCAAGTATTCTCTCATAGTGGTATTATCTTTCCTTATCTTCTGTAACTGTCTTTTATAAAACATTACTTTAGCTGCTGACTTTTTGTTGAACGTTTTTTCTATAGTTGTCCATATTGCATTGGCACTTTTGGAGTCAATTGCTTACGGCAATAGACTTTAATTAATAGATGATAACAACCATAAACTGATTAAACGATCTTGCCTATGAAACTTCATATATTATTCATTCTTGATTGTTCTCTTGATCAGTGATAAAATTTGGGGGAACAGATAAGGTGCCCATGATGAATCCTTCAAGGCCATACCCTTGAATTGCATTTTCGATTTGCAGTTTCCGTAGTAAGTAATAATTTTCATCCAATTGTATAGTAACTAGTTGTGATTGTGGACTAAATACTGTTTTGGTGAGTTTGTCTACCGCTATTAGACTTTTGATAGTCCCAGTGGCATTATCAGAAGCTGACGAAGCAGTATCATTGGCCATGGTGACCACCCAATGAATCAACCGTAAAGATGATCAGAACCCTTTCGAGTTGAAGAAGAGATGGATCGATGGCTGTTAAGCCTTAATAATGCTCTGATACTATGAAAGAAATAAAGAACAGCAGAGGCAACATTAAAGAAAAGTTTTATTATTTCATAAATGTAATGAAGATTGATACAAATTGTATAGGGTGGTATTCTCTATTTATAATAATGCAAAGTACAATAAATGGTTCAGCCCATATACGAAACAAAAGGAAAGTTGTAAAAAAAAGGCAAGTGCAGATAACCGTTGTACAGGCTGTATGCGGTAATACTTGATATTGAAATATACTGTACACGCAAGCTTTCCTTTTATCTCATCTTTCCTTTATTAGTGCAGGTGACCATTGCACAGGCTATATGCGGTAATACTTGATATTGAAATATATTGTACACGCAAACTTTCCTTTTATCACATCTTTCCTTTTGTCATATCCACGCAAGCTTTCCTTTTATCACAACTTTCCTTTATTAAGTTCAAATTCTAATATGGGGAAAAAAATAAATTTTATTGACTAAGTATACTGATGCTTATAGAATTCTTAAAATTTATGTACATTTTCTGAATCTAACATCAAATTATATATAAATATATATATATATATATATATATATGTATATATATATATATATTATTTTCTTGAAATTTGGTACTTTATATACAAGTTTAAGTAGTATATAACATACTACATGACAAGTGAGTTGAATCCCGCAAGATGAGAATCGACCTCGTGACCTCTTGCAACACATCTAAGTGAGATCGTTGATACGAACCTTTGTTTTGGAAAATTTTATATTTACTTTTAATACAAAATTTTGATATATAAATCAGGCTAGTTTGAATGTCAATCCTGACAATAGGTTCATGTTTGCTTTTCCATTTTACTAAGTTATACCTTTATTTCTCAATATCAATATATTCCTTCTAAACTATTTGTTGCACTCATTTCTATTCGTATAATAACATAATACTTATTTTACTCAGTACTTCCCTATTCAAGAATTCTTTTATGTAATAATCGTAGTTGTAGTTAATGTAATCATATCATTTTTACCTGATTGCGTACTTTACAAAAATGCATTTGATACTCAAATGAGAATATAAGCATGAATTTCAATCATAATAAAAATTGGCATTAACTTTTAGTTGAAATTTTTGTCATATGAATCAGCATGAGTTTCTTTCACAATCTTGATAATTCTATTTATTAAATTATTTTTACTGCTAGATATCTTTAATAAGTGCATACTTTCCAAAAAAATATCGCTTCTCGTGGTATTGTTTTATATTTCCATAATATGCAACAATTTTACTCCTCCTTTTCTTTAACAAAAACTAATCATTATATTTTATATGATTAAACTCGTTATGTTTTATTTTCAAAAATATTTATATAGACATGTACGCACATGTCAAAATGATTGTATACAAATAGTTTGTAGTTTGCTAATTTGACCACCATTATGGAAATATTAACCATTTTGGTTTAGTTAAAATTTCAGTAAATAAATGAGCTATCAAGTTTGATGGTATAGGACTTAAGTCTCAGTTTTTCCTTTCTGTCTTTCCGATTTATATACGTTTATTATATTCTTAATAGTGATATACAAAATTAAAATATTCAATTTTTAGATTTTGTTTTTTCGTCATTTGTATATTTAATATTAATTTATTTTGCTTCTTGTTATCATATTAATCAATCCTAATATTAAAATACAAAATGCAAAATTAATGCTTGATTATAATACCCCTAAGTCCCACATCGTGGAAGCCTATGTGAAGTGAGTACATATATAGTAGAGCCCATCTCTTACTAACGCCGAGGCCTAGTGATGGAAAACCCTACACCTGAGAGGTGGCAAAGTAGGGACAACATCGGTGTTAGTAGGGAGGTTGGCTAAGTCTGTGTGGCAACGCCATGTGTTGGCGGATCTCAAAACTTAGCCGAGGCCTTTTGAGGAACAAAGCCCCACACCTATACGGTGGCTAAGTTGGGGACAATATCTTGCGCGAACGGAGGTGCGGGTTGTTACAGTGGTATCAGAGCCAATACCCAGCGGGAATTGTGGCTCCTGTGTGGACCACAGCGTCTGGGTGAGGTGTTTGTAAGCCAACGGGGACGTTGGGCTCTGTAGGAGGGGAGAATGTAATACCCCTAAGTCCCACATCGTGGAAGCCTATGTGAAGTGGGTACTTATATAGTAAAGCCCATCTCTTACTAACGCCGAGGCCTAATGATGGAAAACCCTACACCTGAGAGGTGGAAAAGTAGGGACACTATCGGTGTTAGTAGGGAGGTTGGCTCAGTTTGTGTGGCAACGCCTGGCGGATCTCGAAACTTAGCCGAGGCCTTTTGAGGAACAAAGCCACACACCTATACGGTGGCTAAGTTGGGGACAATATCTTGCGCGAACGGGGGTGCGGGTTGTTACAGTGGTATCAGAGCCAATACCCAGCGGGAATTGTGGCTCCTGTGTGGACATCAACGCCTGGGTGAGGTGTTTGTGAGCCAACGGGGATGTTGGGCTCTGTAGGAGGGGAGAATGTAATACCCCTAAGTCCCACATCGTGGAAGCCTATGTGAAGTGGGTACTTATATAGTAGAGTTCATCTCTTACTAACGCCGAGGCCTAGTGATGGAAAATCCTACACCTGAGAGGTGGCAAAGTAGGGACAATATCGATGTTAGTAGGGAGGTTGGCTCAGTCTGTGTGGCAACGCCTGGCAGATCTCGAAACTTAGCCGAGGCCTTTTGAGGAACAAAACCCCACACCTATACGGTGGCTAAGTTGGGGACAATATCTTGCGTGAACGGAGGTGCAGGTTGTTACATTGATAAACCAATCTAAATAGATATTTCTTCAATGATACTTTCGAACACATGCATCATGTATGCCAAAAGTACTTCCAGTACAATCATAACAAACTAATAGAGCCCTAGCTTTTTTGAGTCAGTAACTTTTTTGCTACAACAATAAAATTTCCAAAAATGTCATTTGCATTCGAGTGGAAGTAAAGTTCAAACCCTAGTCATGATGAAAATTAACAATTATTTATTACTAAAAAACTATATATATATATATATATATATATATATATATATATATATGGGAGAGTTCCACTACACCTCTTGTATTGCACGTGAACTCTCCCTCTGAATTCCAGCCACACAATCCCCCACTCATTCTCCCTCTTCCCACTAACAAAGAAATTTTAAATGGGAAGAGGGAAAATGAGTGGGGAATTGTGTGGCTGGAATTCAGGGGGAGGGTTCACGTGCAATATAAGAGATATAGCGGATCCCTCCCTTTATTTTTATTTTTTTGAAATTTACCCTCCCCATATATATATATGTGTGTGTGTGTATATATATATATATATATATATATATATATATGAGGAGGGTTCCGCTACATCTCTTATATTGCACATGAACTTTCCCCCTTAATCCCTACCATCCATTTCTCTACTTATTCTCTCTCTTTCTACTAAGAAATAATATTGAAATGAGAAGAAAGAGAATGAGTGAGGAAATGAATGGTGGAGATTAAGTGGGAGAGTTCACGTGCAATATAAGAGGTGTAGCGAAACCCTCCTCTTTCTCTCTCTCTCTCTCTCTCTCTCTCTCTCTATATATATATATATATATATATATATATATATATATATA